>JAGIQG010000004.1:67396451-67931977 GCA_024679065.1 Sphyrna mokarran | reverse complement strand
TTTTTTTTTATTGCTACAATCGTTAGGTCAGAACTGAGGGAGGCTACACAGTCAGTAGGTGTCAGCGCTGAGGGAATTGTGCTCCACCGCAGTGGGTCAGCGCTGAGGGGAATGCTTCACTGGTCAGTGGTCCGTCAGCGATGAAGGATGTGGAGCACCGTCAGATGGTCCGCACTGAGGGAGTGTTGCACCGTCAGTGGCTTAGCGCTGAGGGAGTCCTTCACCTTCAGAGGGTCAGCACTGTGGGAGTGCTGCACCATCACACTGTCAGCGCTGAGGGAGTGCTACACCGTCAGTGTGTCAGCGCTGAAGGGGAGATGCACCATCAGAGTGTGAGAGCTGAGGGAGTTCTGCACCGTCAGTGTGACAGCGCTGATGGAGTGCTGCACTGTCCGAGGGTCAGCACTGAGGGAATGCTGCGCCGTGAGTGGGTCAGCACTGAGGGAATGCTGCACCGTCTGAGGGTCAGCAATGAGGGAGTCCTTCGCCGTCAGTGGGTCAGCGCTGAGGGAGAGCTTCACAGTCTGCGGGTCAGCGCTGAGGGGGTGCTGCATCGTCAGTGGGTCCACCACTGAGGGAGAGTTGCACCATCAGTAGGTCGGCACTGAGGGAGTGCTGCACCATCAGAGTGTCAGCACTGAGTGAGTGCCACGCTCTCAGTGGGTCAGCGCTGAGGGAGTGCTGCACCGTCAGTGGGTCACCACTGAGGGAGAGTTGCACCATCAAGTAGGTCCGGCACCGAGGGAGTGCCGCACCATCAGAGTGTACAGCACTGAGTGAGTGCCACGCTCTCAGGGGTCAGCGCTGAGGGAGTGCTGAACGTCAGTGGGTCACACTGAGGGAGGGTTGCCACCATCAGTAGTCGGGATGAGGGATGTGCCGCACCATCAGAGTGTCAGCACTGAGTGAGTGCCACGCTCCAGTGGGCAGCGCAGAGGGAGTGTCTACCGCTCTTCAGTGGTACAGCGCTGATGGTATCAGTGCGCACCGTCAGTGGTTCCACCACGAGGGAGAGTTGCACCATCAGTAGTTCGGCACTGAGGGAGTGCCGCACCATCAAAGAGTGTCAGCACTGAGTGAGTGCCACGCTCTCAGTGGGTCAGCGCTGAGGACCGTGCTGCACCGTCAGTGGGTCCACCACTGAGGGAGAGTTGCACCATCAGTAGGTCGGCACTGAGGGAGTGCTGCACCATCAGAGTGTCAGCACTGAGTGAGTGCCACGCTCTCAGTGGGTCAGCGCCGAGGGAGTGCTACGCTCTCAGTGGGTCAGCGCTGAGGGAATGCTGCACCGTCAGTGGGTCACCACTGAGGGATGGTTGCACCATCAGTAGGTCAGCACTGAGGGAGTGCTGCACCATCAGAATGTCAGCGATGAGGGAGTGCTGCACCGTCAGTGGGTCAGCGCTGAGGGAGTGCTACACCGTCAGTGGGTCAGCGCTGAGGGAGTGCTACACCGTCAGTGGGTCAGCGCTGAGGGAGTGCTGCACCGTCACTGGGTCAGCGCTGAGGGAGTGTTGCACCATCAGTAGGTCAGCACTGAGGGAGTGCTGCACCATCAGTTCGTCAGCGCTGAGGGAGTGCTGCACCGTCAGTGGGTCAGCGATGAAGGAGTGCTGCATCATCAGTGGGGCAGCGCTGAGGGAGTGCTGCCTCGTCAGTGGGTCAGTGCTGAGGAAGTGCTACGCTGTCAGTAGGTCAGCGCTGAGGGATTGCTGCACCGTCAGTGTGTCAGCACTGCTGGAGTTCTGCACCGTTAGTGGGTCAGCGCTGAGGCGACCAACCCACCACCCACCCCACGTGTTGCACCATCGGTAGGTCAGCACTGAGGGAGTGCTGCCCTGTCAGTAGGTCAGCACTGAGGGAGTGCTGCACCGTCAGTGGGTCAGCGATGAATGAGTGCTGCGCCGTCAGATGGTCCGCACCGAGTGAGTGCTGCACCGTCAGTGAGTCAGCACTGAGGGAGTGCTGCACCATCAGTGGGTCAGCGCTGAGGGAGTGCTGCACCGTCAGTGGGTCAGCGCTGAGGTAGTGCTGCACTGTCAGTGGGTCAGCGCTGAGCGAGTGCTGCAGTCTCAGTGGGTTAGCACTGAGGGAGTGCTGCACCATCAGTTGGTCAGCGATGAAGGCGTGCTGCATCGTCAGTGGGGCAGCGCTGAGGGAGTGCTATGCTGTCAGTAGGTCAGCACTGAGGGAATGCTGCATCGTCTGTGGGGCAGCACTGAGGGAGTGCTGCACCGTCAGTGGGTGAGCGCTGAGGGAGTGCTGCACAGTCAGTGGGTCAGCGCTGAGGGAGTGCTGCACCGTCAGTGGATCAGCGCTGAGGGAGTGCTGCACCGTCAGTGTTTCACCACTGAGGGAGGGTTGCACCATCAGTAGGTCAGCACTGAGGGAGTGCTGCACTGTCAGAGGGTCAGCACTGAGGGAGTGCTGCACCATCAGAGTGTCAGCACTGAGTGAGTGCTACGCTCTCAGTGGGTCAGCGCTGAGGGAGTGCTGCACCGTCAGTGGGTCCACCACTGAGGGAGAGTTGCACCATCAGTAGGTCTGCACTGAGGGAGTGCTGCACCATCAGAGTGTCAGCACTGAGTGAGTGCCACGCTCTCAGTGGGTCAGCGCTGAGGGAGTGCTGCACCGTCAGTGGGTCACCACTGAGGGAGGGTTGCACCATCAGTAGTTCGGGACTGAGGGAGTGCCGCACCATCAGAGTGTCAGCACTGAGTGAGTGCCACGCTCTCAGTGGGTCAGCGCTGAGGGAGTGCTGCACCGTCAGTGGGTCCACCACTGAGGGAGAGTTGCACCATCAGTAGGTCGGCACTGAGGGAGTGCTGCACCATCAGAGTGTCAGCACTGAGTGAGTGCCACGCTCTCAGTGGGTCAGCGCCGAGGGAGTGCTACGCTCTCAGTGGGTCAGCGCTGAGGGAATGCTGCACCGTCAGTGGGTCACCACTGAGGGATGGTTGCACCATCAGTAGGTCAGCACTGAGGGAGTGCTGCACCATCAGAATGTCAGCGATGAGGGAGTGCTGCACCGTCAGTGGGTCAGCGCTGAGGGAGTGCTACACCGTCAGTGGGTCAGCGCTGAGGGAGTGCTACACCGTCAGTGGGTCAGCGCTGAGGGAGTGCTGCACCGTCACTGGGTCAGCGCTGAGGGAGTGTTGCACCATCAGTAGGTCAGCACTGAGGGAGTGCTGCACCATCAGTTCGTCAGCGCTGAGGGAGTGCTGCACCGTCAGTGGGTCAGCGATGAAGGAGTGCTGCATCATCAGTGGGGCAGCGCTGAGGGAGTGCTGCCTCGTCAGTGGGTCAGTGCTGAGGAAGTGCTACGCTGTCAGTAGGTCAGCGCTGAGGGATTGCTGCACCGTCAGTGTGTCAGCACTGCTGGAGTTCTGCACCGTTAGTGGGTCAGCGCTGAGGGAGTGTTGCACCATCGGTAGGTCAGCACTGAGGGAGTGCTGCCCTGTCAGTAGGTCAGCACTGAGGGAGTGCTGCACCGTCAGTGGGTCAGCGATGAATGAGTGCTGCGCCGTCAGATGGTCCGCACCGAGTGAGTGCTGCACCGTCAGTGAGTCAGCACTGAGGGAGTGCTGCACCATCAGTGAAGTCGGTCAGCGACTGAGAGCAGGGAGTACTGCACCGTCAGTAAGTCAGCACTGAGCGAGTGCTGCACCGTCAGTGGGTCAGTGCTGAGGGAGTGCTGCTCCGTCAGAGGGTCAGCGCAGAGGAAGTACTGCTACATCAGAGGGTCAGCGCTGAGGGAGTGCTGCACCGTCAGTGGGTGAGCCTTGAGGGAGTGCTGCACCGTCAGTGGGTCAGCGCTGAGGGAGTGCTGCACCGTCAGTGGGTCAGCGCTGAGGGAGTGCTGCACCGTCAGTGGGTCAGCGCTGAGGTAGTGCTGCACCGTCAGTGTGTCAGCACCGAAGGAGTGCTTATAGAACATAGAACATAGAACATTACAGCACAGAACAGGCCCTTCGGCCTTCGATGTTGCGCCGACCAATATAAAAAGCAATGCCCCTCCAAACTAAACCATTCCCTTCTCTTCCATATACGTATCAACTAACCTCTTAAACGCCACCAAACCTGGCGCATCTACAACTGCTGCAGGCAGGGCATTCCACTCCCGAACCACCATTTCGGTAAAGAACCTACCTCTGATATCCGTCCTATAACTATCACCCCTTAATTTAAAGCTGTGTCCCCTCGTGCTAGCTTTTTCTATCCTAGGAAAAAGGCTATCACTGTCCACCCTATCTAAACCTCTAATCATCTTATATGTTTCGTAGAACATAGAATATAGAACATAGAACATTACAGCACAGAACAGGCCCTTCGGCCTTCGATGTTGTGCCGACCAAAATAAAAAAGCAATGCCCCTCCAAACTAAACCATTCCTTTCTCTTCCATATACTTATCAATTAACCTCTTAAACGCCACCAAACTTGGCGCATCTACAACATCTGCAGGCAGGGCATTCCACTCCCTAATCACTCTTTGAGTAAAGAACCTACCTCTGATATCCGTCCTATAACTCATACCCCTTAATTTAAAGCTGTGTCCCCTCGTGCTAGCTATCTCCATCCTAGGAAAAAGGCTATCACTGTCCACCCTATCTAAACCTCTAATCATCTTATATGTTTCGATCAGGTCCCCTCTTAGCCGCCTCCTTTCTAACGAATACAACCTCAAATCCCTCAGCTTCTCCTCATAAGACCTGCCCTCCATACGGCAACATCCTGGTAAACCTCCTCTGTACCCTCTCCAAAGCCTCCACATCTTTCTTATAATGCGGGGACCAGAACTGCACACAATACTCCAAGTGCGGCCGCACTAAAGTTTTGTACAGTTGCAACATGACGTTGCGGCTCCGAAATTCAATCCCCCTACCAATAAAAGCTGAGACTCCATATGCCTTCTTAACAACCTTCTCGACCTGACTGCCTACTTTCAGGGATCTATGCACATACACACCAAGATCCCTCTGTTCATCTAGACTACTAAGAATCCGACCATTTGCCCTATACTCTACACATTTATTATTTCTGCCATAGTGCATTACCTCACACTTTTCCACATTAAACTCCATTTGCCACCTCTCGGCCCAGCTCTGCAACTTGTCCAAGTCCCTCTGCAAACTATAACATCCCTCTTCACTATCTACCACTCCACCGACTTTAGTGTCATCTGCAAACTTACTGATCCATCCTTCAATACCCTCATCCAGATTATTAATAAAAATTACAAACAGCAGGGGCCCCAAAACAGACCCCTGAGGTATACCACTTGTCACCGAACTCCAAGATGAATATCTCCCATCAACCACCACCCTCTGTCTTCTATCTGCTAGCCAATTCCTAACCCAATTAGCTAAGTCACCCTCTATCCCATACATCTGCATTTTCTGCAGAAGTCTACCATGGGCCACCTTATCAAACGCCTTACTAAAGTCCATATATACCACATCAACTGCCTTACCCCCATCCACCTCCTTAGTCACTTTTTCAAAAAACTCAATGAGGTCAGTAAGGCATGACCTACCCTTCACAAAACCCACTTCTTGTGGGTCAGTGTCAGTGCTTCTCTGTTAGAATGTCAGCGCTGAGGGAGTGCTGCACCGTCAGTGGGTCAGCGCTGTGGTAGTGCTCAACTGTCAGTGGGTAAGCTTTGAGGGAGTGCTGCACCGCCAGTGGGTCACTGCTCAGGGAGTGCTGTGCTTTCAGTGGGTCAGCGCTGATGGAGTGCTGCACGATCAGAGGGTCAACTACTGACGGAGTGCTACGCCGTCAGTGGGTCAGCTCCGATGGAGTACCGCATCGTCAGTGGGTCAGCGCTGAGGGAGTGCTTCATCGTAAATGGGTCAGCGCTGAGGGAGTGCTGCACTGTCAGTGGGTCAGCGCTGAGGGAGTGCTGCACCGTCACAGGGTCAGCACTCAGGGAGTGCTACGCTATCAGTGGGTCAGCGCTGAGGGAGTGCTGCACTTTCAGGAGGTCAGTGCTGAGGGAGTGGTACGCCATCAGTGGATCAGCGCTGAGGGAGTGCTGCATGGTCAGTGGGTCAGCGATGAGGAGTGCTATGCTCTCAGTGGGTCAGCGCTGAGGGAGTGCTGCACTATCAATGGGTCACCACTGAGGGGGTGTTGCACCATCAGTAGGTCAGCGCTGAGGGGGTGCTGCACCGTCAGTGGGTCAGCGCTGAGGGAATGCTGCACTGTCAGTGGGTCAGCGATGAAGGAGTGGAGCACCGTCAGATGGTCCGCACTGAGGGAGTGTTGTACCGTCAGTGGCTTAGCGCTGAGGGAGTCCTTCACCGTCAGTGGGTCAGCACTGTGGGAGTGCTGCACTCTCAGTGGTTTAACACTGAGAGAGTGTTGTACCATCAGTCGGTCAGCACTGAGGGAGTGCTGAACTGTCAGTGGGACAGCATTGAGGGAGTGCTGCTCCGTCAGAAGGTCAATACTGAGGGTGTGCTGCACAGTCAGTGGGTCAGCACTGCGGAATGCTGCACCGTCAGACGGTCAGCACTGAGGGCGTGCTGCACCGTCAGTGGGTCAGCACTGATGGAGTGCTGCACCGTCAGTGGGTCAGTGCTGATAGAGTGCTGCACCATCAGAGTATCAGCGCTGAGGGTGTGCTACGCTCTCAGTGGGTCAGCACTGCTGGAGAGTTGCACCATCATTGGGTCAGCACTGAGGGAGTGCTGCACCGTCAGTGGGTCAGTACTGAGGGAGTGCTGCATCGTCAGTGGGTCAGCGCTGAGGGAGTGCTGCACCGTCAGTGGGAGAGCACTCAGGGAATGTTGCACTCATGAATGCTGCGCCGTCAGAGGGTCAGCACTGAGGGAGTGCGGCACTGTCAGTCGATCAGGGCTGAGGGATTGCGGCACTGTCAGTGTGTCAGCACTGCTGGAGTTCTGCACCGTTAGTGGGTCAGAGCTGAGGGAGTGTTGCACCATCAGTAGGTCAGCACTGAGGGAGTGCTGCCCTGTCAGTAGGTCAGCACTGAGGGAGTGCTGCACCGTCAGTGGGTCAGTGATGAATGAGTGCTGGACCGTCAGAATGTTCCGCACCGAGAGAATGCTGCACCGCCAGTGGGTCAGCGCTGAGGGAGTGCTGCACTTTCAGAGGGTCAGCGCTGAGGGAGTACTACACCGTCAGTAAGTCAGCACTGAGCGAGTTCTGCACCGTCATTGGGTGAGTGCTGAGGGAGTGCTGCTCCGTTAGAGGGTCAGCGCAGAGGGAGTCCTGCTACATCAGAGAGTCAGCGCTGAGGGAGTGCTGCACCGTCAGTGGGTGAGCCCTGAGGGAGTGCTGCACTGTCAGTGGGTCAGTGCTGACGGAGTGCTACACTGTCAGTGGGTCAGTGCTGAGGGAGTGCTGCACCGTCAGTGGGTCAGCACTGAGGGAGTGCTACCCTGTCAGACGGTCAGCACTGAGGGAGTGCTGCACCGTCAGAGTGTTAGTGCTGAGGGAGTGCTGCATCATCAGTGGGTCAGCGCTGAGGGAGTGCTGCACCGTCAGTGGGTCAGCGCTCAGGAGTGCTGCACTGTCAGCGGGTCAGCGCTGAGGGAGTGCTCCGCTGTCAGTGGGTCAGCGCTGAGGGAGTGCTGCACCGTCAGTGGGTCAGTGCTGACGAGTGCTACACTGTCAGTGGGTCAGTGCTGAGGGAGTGCTTGCACCGTCAGTGGGTCAGCACTGAGGGAGTGCTACCCTGTCAGACGGTCAGCACTGAGGGAGTGCTGCACCGTCAGAGTGTTAGCGCTGAGGGAGTGCTGCATCATCAGTGGGTCAGCGCTGAGGGAGTGCTGCACCGTCAGCGGGTCAGCGCTGAGGGAGTGCTGCACTGTCAATGGGTCAGCGCTGAGGGAGTGCTCCGCTGTCAGTGGGTCAGCGCTGAGGGAGTGCTGCGCCGTCAGTGGGTCAGCACTGAGGGAGTGCTCCGCTGTCAGTGGGTCAGCGCTGAGGGAGTGCTGCGCCGTCAATGGGTCAGCAGTGAGGGAGTGTTGCACCATCAGTAGGTTAGCACTGAGGGAATGCTGCAGTATCAGAGGGTCAGTACTGAGGGAGTTCTGCACTGTCAGAGATTCAGCACTGAGGGGTTTGCTGCTCCGTCAGTGGGTCAGTGCTGAGGGAGTGCTGCACCGTCAGTAGATCAGCGCTGAGGTAGTGCTGCACCCGTCAGTAGATCAGCACTGAGGGAGTGCTGCACCGTCAGAGGGTCAATACTGAGGGAATGCTGCGCTGTCAGAGGGTCAGTACTGATGGAGTGCTGCACCGTCAGTGGGTCAGTACTGAAGGAGCTCCGCACCATCACAGGGTCAGTATGGAGGGAGCAATGCACATCTAAGGGTGTGCTGTCCTGTGGAAGGAAGTGTGGTGTAGTTGGTGGTTGATGCTAGACGCATGAGTATGTGAACAAGAGAATCAGGTTCTGAAGACTTCATAGGAGTAGAATGCCAGCTCTTCTCAGCACTGTTACATCCTGCTTTATCCACTGAACCAGACAGTTTGCTTGGAAATCATTTTGCTGTCGTTAGATAATAGATGACCATTCATCTGCCAAACTTGGCCAATGAAGTAGCTTCCAAAAACTAAGTGCATCTTGGAGATTTTGCAACAGCATTTCAGCTGGTGATTTTCTATTCTTTTTTGTGACTTCTCCCGATTGGCAGGCTATCTTTAGATAGTTTCAGCAATGTACAACACTGATTAGCTAAGCCACAGTCAATAGCAGTCTGCTTATCTTACTGAAAATAATGAGTGGGCTAAATTTTAATGATTCTATGATATTATGAAATATAGGGCTTTTTCTGCATCAATGTGATTGCAAATGCATTCAGTGTAAAAACAGGTGACGTGGTGGTTAGCATTACAGCAGTTAGAACTGCTGCCTCACAGCACCAGGGACCCATGTTCAATCCCAGTCTCAGATGACTGCATGCTCTTCCCGTGTCTGTGTGGGGTTTCCTCTGGGTACTCCAGTTTGCTCCCACAGTCAGCAAATATGCAGATTAGGGGGATTAGCCATGGTAAATGCACAAGGTAAACACAATAAGAAGTCTCACAATACCAGATTAAATTCCAACAGTTTATTTGGTAGCAAAATCCATTAGCTTTCAGAGTACTGCTCTTTCATCAGGTGAGTGAGAGTTCAGTTCACAAACAGGCATATAAAGACACAAACTCAATTTACAAAATAATGTTTGGAATGTGAGTCTTTACACGTAATCAAGTCTTACACATACAGACAATATGAGTGGAGAGAGGGTTAAGCACAGGTTAAAGAGATGTGTATGGTCTCCCGTTGGGATAGTTGGTATGATTTTGCAATCCCAGGTAAGTCCTAGACCGTGTAGACGCTACGACAACGGATGAATGAACATTGCTCAACAATCAACAGGCAAGAATATTCTTTTCTGTTGGGGAACACTTCAGCGGTCAAGGGCATTCAGCTTTTGATCTTTGGGTAAGTGTTCTCCAAGACAGCCTTCACCACACACGACAATGCAGAGTTGCTCAGCAGAGACTGTTAGCCAAGTTCCGCACACGAGGAAGGCCTTAACTAGAATCTTGGGTTCATGTCATACTATCTGTAGCCCCCACAGCTTGTCTGGGCTTACAAAATCTCACTAACTGTCCTGGCTGAAGACAATATATATCTCTTTAACCTGTACTTCATACCCTCTCCATTCATGTTGTCTGTACCTTTAACACTTAATTACCTGTAAAGACTCGCATTCCAACCATTATTTGAAAATAGAGTTTGTGTCTTTATATGCCCTGTTTGTGAACTGAAATCCCACTCACCCGATAAAGGAGTAGTGTTCTGAAAGCTATTTGCTGCCAAATAAACTTATTGGATTTTAACCTGGTGTTGTGAGACTTCTTACTGTGTTTGCCCCATGGAGGTTTCGCAACTGCATTTCAGCTGGTGATTTCCATTCTTTTCAGTGACTTCTCCTGATTGACAGGCTGCCTTTAGATAGTTTCAGCAATGTATGACATCTCCACATCAAATGCACAGGATTACAGGCAGTGAAACTGGTTAAGATGCTGTTTTGGAGAATCGCTGCAGACTTAATAGGTCGAATAGTCTCCTTCTGCACTGTAAGGATTATCTGGATTACAGGCAATCAAAGTAATAAAAATAAATTAAAAATTCTTTATGTGAATGCACAAAAGTTCTGCAAAAAGATGGATGAATTTGTAGCGTAAAAAAAGGTGAATGAGTTAGATCTAATCACCATTATAGAGACATGAAGGTTATCATGATTGGGAACAGATATTGCACGGTGCACAGTATGTCAAAAAGATAGACCAGATAGTAAAGAATAAGGGGTAGACCTGATTGTAAAGGATGACATAAGGACAGTAGTGAGAATCTGGCTTCTGAAGATCATGAGTCGAATCAGAATGGATAGACATTAAAAATAGTTGATTCAGAAACCACTGATGGGAGTAGTCTATAGGCTCCATGACAGGAGTTACAATTCTAGACAGAGCATTAAACAAGAATTTATTAGAGTTTGTAACAAAGACAATGTAATAATTGTGAGGGATTTTAATCTTCATATAGCATGGGATAATGAATTGGCAAGAATGGTCTTGAAGACAAGTTTGTAGAACTCATGATGGTTTCTTAAAGGGAAACCAACTAGAAATGAGGTAATCTTAGGCCTAATATGATGTAATGGACCAGTGTTGGGAAATAATGACCATAATACCTTTGAATTCCATCTTACGTTTTAAAGTGACATACTCAAATTAGTATCAAGAATCTTAAACTTAAACAAAGCCAATTACACAGGTATAAGGGAGAACTGGCTAAGGTAAATGAAGTAAATAGACTCAGAGGTATGGAGCTAAATGAATAGCGATAAATATTGAAATAAACAATTCAAAATCTTCAGCAAAAGTACATTGCATTGAAAAATGAAGGAAAGTACCTGAAAAGGCTTATGATGTTGCAAATAGCAGCATTACTTCAGAGGATATGGAGTGTTTTAGAAACGAGCAAATGGATACCAAAATGTTGATAAAAAAGAAAGAGCTTTTACAAGTCTACACAAAGAAAGAAAAGTTATTAGAAGGAGAGACAGAAGAAATGATCATGGTGAATGAAGAAATAGCAGAAGCATTGAACAAATATATTTGTCTTCACAGTGTATGACACAAGTTTCATTCCAGAAATAGACAGTAAACTAAAAGCTAAAAAGGATGCAGAAATTAAGGAAATTAATAACAGGAAGTAAATATTGAAAAAATATGAGAGATAAAAGTGTGACAAACTTTTGGAACCTAAGGCCTCCAAACTAGGGCTCTGAAGGAGATAGCTGCAGAGATAATGAATGCACTGGCTGTGATTTTCCACAATTAATTTATTGCAAGGGGATTGGAGTAAAGGAGTAAAGATGTCTTGCTGCAATTGTGAAGAATTTTAGTGAAACCACATCTGGAATATTGTACACAACTTTGATCTCCACTATAAAGAAGCATTATACTTGTATTGGAGATGGTACAGCAAAGGTTCACTGGATTGGTCTTGGAATGAGGGTGTTGTCCTATGATGAGAGGCTGAGTTAATTGGATTTATATTCTCTGGAAGTTAGAAGAATGAGAGGTGACCATATTGAAACCTACAAAATTCTGAAGAAGTTTGATAGAGTTTGCAATCAGACAATTTAAAAATGGGGACACAATCTCAGGGAAAAGGGCTAATCACTTAGGGCTGAGATGAGGGGAAATTTCTTTATTGATTCTTTGGAATTCTCAACCCCAGAGGGTTGTGGATGCTGGATTGTTGAATATGTTTAAGGCTGGAATAAGCAGATTTTAGTCTGTCAGGGAATTAAGGGAAATTCAAGGAGAGAAAAGTGGAGTTGAAGCAATCATGAATGTCTTAAATTATGGAGCAGGCTTGGAGAGTCATATGGTTTACTCCTGCTGCTATTTCTCCACTTCTTTTGTTTCCCCCGTCCCTGCATTGCAACAATGACTACACTTCCAAAAGACCTATTGGCCGGAATTCTCCAACCTTGACTGTAGCTGGGATTCTCCAGTCCCATTGCTGTGAATGGAGATTTAGCTGAGAATTCCGGCCATTGTCCGTTAAATATCTTAAGACATCCTGAATCAGGAAAGGTACAAAATAAATGCACGTTCTGTTTTTTGTCTTTTATGTAGGATATGAGGTGAAGCTAAGAGTTTGCTTTGAATAGGTTTGTTTTTGAGTAGGAAGACAGTTTTTATACTCTAAGGGGGGCTGCACATAATGAAGAAATTGTTGGATATATAAATGCGTGCCACAATAATTATTGCAAGCTGTTGTCTTGAAAAATTGAAGCCAGGACAATACAAATACAATCATGGAAAATTATACAACCAGCAAACAGACTGTCATAATGACAATATTTGCACATATAAACAATAAATGTGTAGAGTATAGGGCTAATGGTAGAGCTCTTAATAGTGTTGAGGAACAGAAGGATCTTGGTGTATGTGTCAATAGATCCCTGAAAGTAGGCAGTCAAGTGGATAAAGTTGTTAAGAAGGCATATGGAGTCTTAGCTTTTATTGGTAGGGGGATTGAATTAGGAGCCGCAGCATCATGTTGCAACTGTACAAAACTCTAGTGCGGCCGCACTTGGAGTATTGTGTGCAGTTCTGGTCCCCGCATTATAAGAAAGAAGTGGAGGCATTGGAGAGGGTACAGAGGAGGTTTACCAGGATGTTGCCTGGTATGGAGGGCAGGTCCTATGAAGAGAGGTTGAAGGATTTGAGGTTGTTTTCGTTAGAAAGGAGGCGGCTAAGGGGGGATCTTATTGAAACATATAAGATAATTAGAGGTTTGGATGGGGTGGACAGTGATAGCCTTTTTCCTAGGATGGAAAAAGCTAGCACGAGGGGACACAACTTTAAATTAAGGGGTATGAGTTATAGGACGGATATCAGAGGTAGGTTCTTTACTCAAAGAGTGATTAGGGAGTGGAATGCCCTGCCTGCAGCTGTTGTAGATGCGCCAAGTTGGTGGCGTTTAAGAGGTTAATTGATAAGTATATGGAAGAGAAGGGAATGGTTTAGTTTGGATGGGCTTTGCTTTTTATTTTGGTCGGCACAACATCGAAGGCCGAAGGGCCTGTTCTGTGCTGTATTGTTCTATGTTCTATGTTCTATGTTCTATATCTATTAAACAAAAATGAACAAAAGAAAACTCTCCTAAAAACAAGTAAATCTAACAGAAACCGGCAACAACTGCTTATATTGAGAAGACAGTCAGATATTTGCCACACTCATATCTCCAAATTCATCAGTTTTACCAGCACTTAGATAGTAGAAAGTTCCACCAGGATAACATTTTGCTTCCTTTGTGCCAATACCATGTTTCACATTGAATCGATATTGACGGTAAACATAACTGCTATGTTGTGTTTAAACAATTTTAACAGTGGTCATGGCAATGCTGAGCCCCACATGTCCCCTTATTTCACCCCCGCTGATATTCTCTGTGTCTCACTTCCCAAGAATGTACTCACCAACTCCACTTCACATTGGCTGCTCTTTCCACCCTTTCTCTGCCTTCTATCTTACTGATTTGCATTGTCACTTTACTCCTCATGTGCATCCATCTCATTCTCTTTGGTTCACACTGTACTACCCACCTACTCCATCACTCTTGCTCCCAGCTCCTGATGCTGCCTTTGCTCTGAGAAGCTAGTTTGCAAAGAATGACTGAAAGTTACTTTGCTTGGAATAGTAAGAAGTCTCACAATACCAGGTTAAAGTCCAACAGGTTTATTGGATGTAGAAACTTGATGTCTGCGTTGATATGTGTGATCTTTTGGAGATCCTCTCCGCTTGGAGCCAGCAGTTTGCTGTGTCGAACGTAGTCATGACACGGAGGTACCGGGATTGGACTTACCCCAGTCCAACACAGGCATCTTCACATCATTGCTTGGAATATGCAGCTGCTGGATGACATTTTGTAGAAGTCGTAGATAGAGGTGGCAGCAAAAATGCAGAGAACAGCAATGCAAAATAGGGGCGAGGGTTACGGCATGGGCCAGTGGGGACGAGGGGAGAGGGCTGCTGTGCGGACAGGGAAGGGCAAGGGGCCTGGGCCGGGTGGGGAGGGTGGTGGGCGAGGGCCATGGCGCGGGCAGAGAGCCACAGTGCAGTCCAGGGTGGGGGGGAGGTGGGAGGAGACGAGCGCCATGGAGCAGGGCGAAAGTGAGCGCAGCGGTGCAAGGCAGAGGCAAGAGCTGCAATGCAGGGCAGAGGTGACAGCAGTAATGCAAGGTATGCTGAGAGCAGCACTAGTTTCTTCTTCCTCATCATTATTCTGGCGTGTGTCTGTGTGTAGCAAGTATAGAGGATCTGAGTGCACCTAGCTGTGATTAAATTCTACAGGCCAGGCCAGATTCATATTCAACATTTACAGTCTAACCTTGGTGAAAGTCATGGTGTAAGTCAGACCTGTGGTCAGGCAGAGAGCTGAAGAAGAGGAATAATACATGATAGGTAGTAACTGAGTGACAGCACTTCATTGTGGAGTCTGTACTCTTTGCCTTCAATTGCCACCAGCGGTATGGCAGTCACCACTTTGACAAAGATCAGCACTCTCTGAAACGTCTGCAATGTATAAATTCAAAGAATGGAAATATGGGCAGTGACATAAGAGTCACATTAACCATCATTTTTAAGTAGAGAGTCACATGCCCGGCTAAGAGGAAAGATGGGAAAGGTAGGATTAGAGAGCCGTACTAGGGATATCAAGGACTTGGTTAGGAAGAAAAGAGAGGCGTATGATAGGTCGAAGCAGCATTGGAGGAATATAGAGAGAGTAGGAGGGAGCTCAAACCGGGAGTTAGAAGGGCAAAAAGGGGGCATGAAATGATTTTGGCGGATAGGATTAAGGAAAATCCAAAGGCTTTTTATTCCTATGTTAGGAATAAAAGGGTGGTTAGAGGAAAAATCGGACCTCTCAGGGACAGAGGAGGGGAACTGTGCTTAGAGCCTGAGGGAATGGCGGAGATCCTGAATGAATACTTTGCGTCGGTATTTATGAAGGAGAGGGGCTTGTTGACAGCTCCTGTCTCTGAGGGAGCTGTGGACCAGTTGAGGGAAATATCCATACCAAGGGAGAAAGTGTTAGAGCTTCTAGGTAGCATTAAAACTGATAAATCTCTGGGGCCTGATGGCATTTATCCCAGGCTGCTTAGGGAGGTGCGAGATGAAATTGCTGGGCCTCTGACGCAAATCTTTGTCTCTTCTTTGGACACAGGTGAGGTCCCAGAGGACTGGAGAAAAGCTAATGTTGTACCGTTGTTTAAAAAGGGTAGTAGGGATAACCCTGGAAATTATAGGCCGGTGAATTTGACGTCAGTGGTAGGGAAGCTGTTGGAGGGGATTCTTAGAGATAGGATGTATAGGCACTTAGAGCGTTGTGATCTGATTAGGGATATGCAGCATGAATTTGTTAAGGGGAGATCATGCCTTACAAATCTGGTAGAATTTTTTGAGGAAGTGACAAAAACGGTGGACGAAGGGTGAGCCATTGATGTCGTCTATATGGATTTCAGTAAGGCGTTTGACGAAGTCCCTCATGGGAGGTTAGTTGAGAAGGTCAAGGCTCATGGGATACAAGGACAGGTGGTTGATGGATAAGTAACTGGCTTGGGAATAGGAGACAGAGAGTAATAGTGGAAGGGTGTTTTTCTAGCTGGAGGTCGGTCACTAGTGATGTGCCGCAGGGCTCAGTACTGGGACCTCTTCTATATGTAATATATATAAATGACTTGGAAGAGAGAGTAAGTGGAGTGATCAGCAAGTTTGCAGACGATACAAAGATGGCTGGACTTGCGGATAGTGAGGAGCATTGTCAGGCGATGCAGCAGGACATAGATAGGCTGGTAGCTTGGGCAGACAGGTGGCAGATGGAATTCAATCCTGATAAATGCGAGGTGATGCATTTCGGGAGAAAGAATGTAGGGGGAGGTATCTGATAAAGGGTAGACCTATTAAAAGTATAGAAATGCACAGGGACCTGGGGGTGCAGGTGCACAAGTCTCTGAAGGTGGCAGAGCAGGTGGAGAAGGTTGTGAAGAAAGCATATAGTATGCTCGCCTTTATAGGAAAGGGTATAGAGTACAAGAGCTAACCTTTAAAGTTGCAGCTGTATAAAATGTTGGTTAGACCTCATGTGGAATACTGCGTCCAGTTCTGGTCGCCTTACTACCGGAAGAACGTGGAGACTCTGAAGAGAGTGCAGAGGAGGTTTACCAGGATGCTGCCTGGTATGGAGGGTCTGAGTTACGAGGAGAGGTTAGGCAAATTGGGACTGTTTTCCTTAGAAAGACGTAGACTTAGAGAAGATCTGATAGAGGTGTACAAGATTATGAGGGGTATAGATAGAGTAAACAGGGTTAAGCTTTTTCCTAAGATGGACTCAAATAGCACGAGGGGGCACGGGCTTAGGGTGAGGGGGGTAAGGTATAATTTGGATGCTAGAGGGAGTTTTTTCACACAGAGGGTGGTGGGGGTATGGAATGCGTTGCCAAGTAAAGTGGTGGAGGCAGGTACTCTGGAGTTATTTAAGAAATACTTAGATGGGCACATGAACAGAATGGGAATGGAGGGGTATAGAAAACTGCTTTAAAATAGGGATCATGAGCCTTGGGAGTCCCTGGGAAGTGTGTAAATAGATGATGATATTGATGTACTTGTTTTTATCCTACAGGTGCTTTGGTCCACCTTGTTGTCTAACGAGGGGCATACACGCGATGGGTTGTGAGAGGACTGCTCTTGGACCTTTTTTGAGAGTATCCTACTGCTTCACATCGTTAGTGTACGCTTGACCTGGACCATTTGATGGGCAACACGACAGCTCAGTGACTATCTCTGTGCTGTGCAGATACCTGGATTTGGGCCTGTGTCTGTGGGAGTTTGCGCATTCTCCCCGTGCTTGCGTGGGTTTTCTCCGGGTGCTCCAGTTTCCTCCCACATCCCAAAGAGGTGCTCTTAGGCTAATTGGCAAAACAAATTCTCCCTAAATTGTCTCAAATTTGGTTTTTAATCCATAGATCTATAAACGTTGACAGGGATCACGGGTAGAGGTGGGAACATCGGGGTCGCAGCGCAGGTTCGTTGTGCCGAAGGGCCTGTTTCCCATGCTGTTTTGTTCTTTGTTCTATGACCTTATGTTGGGCACACACTTGCAGTATGTTTGAGTCTTTGTTTTGTTTGGGTTTTGCTGGCTGCGCCAGCATTTATTCTCCATCCCCGTGGGCAGGTGAGAGTGAATCACAGTCCTGTGGGTCTGGAGTCACATGTCGGCCAGAACAAGTAAAGACAGCAGGTTTTTTTCTCTAAAGTACATTCGTGAAACAGATGGGTTTTTACAATAAATGATAATGGTTTAATGGTCATCATTAACTTCTAACTCCAGACTTTCACAGAATTCGATTTCACCATCTGCTATGGTCGGATTTGAACTGAGGACCCAAAACATTACTCCAGATCTCTGGATCACTAATCCAGTGACAACACCACTACCACCACCACCACTGCTCCCCTCTCCTCAACCCCACTCACCTTACAGGCTTTCAGGACTGAATAAACAGTACTTCCCACAGTATGATGTAGGGAGTGACGACTATGATAGAAGTCAGCATGAAGATAGCACCAAGTCAGGACGGTATACTATAGATATGTATATAGTTATGTTATTAATAAACAATTTTGTCCAACTATACTAACCTCTAGGCCTCTGATGGGGCAACATGTAACAGTGCAAAGGACCTCAAAATCCCTAAGAGTTAAGAAACTGCAATTTGACCAGAGAGAATTGCACACAAATTGAAGGGTTTGGATACAGTTTGGAATTTCCTAAGAAGCTCCATTGCAGATGTGGAGGCTGAAGACAGATGAAATGTCCACTGTATTGCAGAAATGACTCCACTAGAGCACATGCCTGTGTGTTGTGAGACCCAAAGCAGAGTTAAAGGATCTAGCCAGATCATAAAAGGGGTGAGCAAACTCAAAAGAAAAGCTGAAATAAGCTTTTAAGTTCAACGCAATAATCAGACAGCAGACTAATAGTTCAATCAGCACAGCTTGAAGAATGCTACGGCCTGGATCTAGAATCAACACCATGAAATATGATGATTACTCACAAACATAAAATAATTAAAGGAAAGCCAGAGCAAAAATCAGATTAAATTCAATTTCCCAACATCAGGAAAGTAATTTGCTGGCCAAAATTATTTGTTCAAAAGATGTTTTGAAGAATCTCTGAAGCTTAAAACAGCTCCAGATGGTGCATGCCACATCCTGACAAGCTTGGGAAAAAATTTAAAAGAATTAAAATCATACTATTATGTGCTGAAAACAGCTATGATTAGTAAATCAACACTGTCAGGCCAATTACAGTAAATAGAAGGGCCTGATAAGATGCAAAATTGGGCATTAAGGAGATTAAGGTATATGATATCATCAAATTAATATAAGAGAGCAGATGCTGAAGAAGTGAATTCAGTATTTTATTCAATAGGCTCAATAACTGATAACTTACGTGCCAGAAAAGATCTTACAGTTATACTGAATATGTCATGAAGTCCTTTTACACTTACTTTAACCCAAAGAAGCAATGAAAGTTTGGAGCAAGCAAAATGTAACAAAAGAATCCAAAAGCCCAGGATACCCACAGATTCTTTCATAAATGAGTTCTACAGATTGGCTAAAAGCTGTGACAATGATAACCTTAAGTTGGAGCTCATAAAATTCAGAATAGTAACGGGAATGACCAATAATGGTCATTCCCATTACTATTCTAATATATAGTTATACTAATAATTATATATTAGTATAATTATATTATATTATTATAATTTATATTAGTATAAATATATTAGCATTATTATACTAATAATGGTCATTCCCATGGCAAATGTTGTCCCTTTGTTCAAAAAGGGGAGTAGGGACCATCCTGGAAATTATAGACCGGTGAGCCTGACTTCTGTTGTGGACAAGGTCTTGGAAAGAATTATAAGGGATAGGATTTATAAGCATCTAGAGAGAAATAAATTGATTAGGGATAGTCAGCACGGCTTTGTGAAGGGTAGGTCGTGCCTCACAAACCTTATTGAGTTTTTTGAGGAGGTGACCAAAGAGGTAGATAAGGGTAAGGCAGTTGATGTAGTGTATATGGATTTTAGCAAAACGTTTGATAAGGTTCCCCATGGTAGGCTACTGCAGAAAGTGCAGATGCATGGATTGAAGGTGATTTAGCAGTTTGGATTAGGAATTGGCTAGCTGATAGAAGACAGAGGGTGGTGGTTGATGGGAAATATTCAGCCTGGAGTGCAGTTACAAGTGGTGTACCTCAAGGATCTGTTTTAGGGCCACTGCTGTTTGTCATTTTTATAAATGACCTAGATGAGGTGTAGAGGGTTGGATTAGTAAATTTGCTGACGATACCAAAGTGGGGGGAGTTGTAGACAGCAAGGATGGATGTTACAGTTTGCAGAGGGACATAGGTAGGTTGCAGAGCTGAGCCGTGAGGTGGCAAATGGAATTCAATACGGATAAGTGTGAGGTGATTCACTTTGGTAGGAATAACAGGCATATGAAATATAGGGCTAATGGAAGGACCCTTAATAGTGTTGTCGAGCAGAGGGATCTTGGGGTACAAGTACATAGCTCTTTTAAAGTTGGCACCCAGATTGATAAAGTTGTTAAGAAGGCATACGGTGTGTTAGCTTTTATTGGTAGAGGGATTGAATTTAGGAGCCATGAGGTAATGTTACAACTGTAAAAAACTCTGGTGCGGCTGCACTTGGAGTATTGCGTACAGTTCTGGTCACCGCATTATAAGAAAGATGTGGAAGCATTGGAAAGGGTGCAGAGGAGGTTTACCAGGATGTTGCCTGGTATGGTGGGAAGGCCTTATGAGGAAAGGCTGAGGGACCTGAGGTTATTTTCATTAGAGAGAAGGTTACGCGGTGACCTAATTGAGGCGTATAAGATGATCAAGGGATTGGATAGGGTGGATAGTGAGAGCCTTTTTCCTCGATGGTGATGACCAACACGAGGGGACATAACTTTAAATTAAGAGGTGGTAGTTATAGGACGGATGTCAGAGGCAGGTTCTTTACACAGAGGGTGGTGAGGGCGTGGAATGCCCTGCCCGCAGCAGTTGTGGACTCGCCTACTTTGGGGGCATTCAAATGTTCGGTGGATAGGCATATGGATGATATTGGAATAGTTTAGGTTAGAGGGTCCACTGGCCGGCACAACATCGAGGGCTGAAGGGCCTGTACTGCGCTGTAATATTCTATGTTCTATGTTTTATAATAATAATCTTTCAGACATAGTATAATGTAAAGAAGATCTGACTTTGGAAAAGACCATCCAAATTATCAGACAATCAGACCTGCCAATGAAACTGATTCATTTTGCATGGTGAAGTTAAACGCTGTTTCAGAACAACCCCAACAATCCAATTCACAAACACAGAAAAGAGCAAGGAAACTCCAGGGCAGCAAAAGTATTACCCAAGCAAAACATAAGATGATGACACAATGTGTCAGAACTGTGGTACCAAAATACCTCATAGGCGCGAGTGATGTCCGGCAATCACTGTGCAGTACTTCCACTGCAACTGACTGGGACACATTGGAAAAATGTATAAGTCCAAAACTTGAAGATGTTCACAGGACCCAACAATGTTTCTTGGGAAAATTCAAGGATCCGTGATTCACATTTTGGAGTGGTGACATATTTGTGAATGGCCACCTCACAAACTTCAAGTTTGACACAGGGCCAGTGTGACAAACCTAGTCAGATCATTAACCATGGCTCAATGGCCTCTGGCTACAGACAATAGATACACCACTTATCAGAGACATGATTGAAGAATTGCTGGAATAGCAAAAGCAAATGATCAAAATTCTGCATCTAATTCTCAATGAATCCTTTTCTTTTCTGAGCAGAGAAGTCTGGGTTATCCTTAATATCCTCAAAATGACAAGTGATATCAAAAAAAAAATTACTGCGGTCAATAACATTGAATTGGAGGCTCCTGAGAAGTCCAGCAGGGCTAATGATCTGGAATGGGATTTCAGTTGTGGACTGTCCTCACTCCAGGAGAGACTGTTATTCCAGTTCCTTTGCAGATGACAGAAAACATTTTTCTTTGATCAGACCAGCCAAATCTCCAAAAGACCAACAACAGGCTTAACGTAGAAGATACAGAGAAAGAGCAGCAGCAGAACATTGAGCCCAAATTTCAGAGTCTATTAAATGCTGTGTCAAATAGAAACCAGGAAAAACAATAGCAATGAAGCTGGAGTTTCAAGCTCACGCATATAACATAACATTGATCCTGGAGCAGAAATGAAACGACCATTATTATGAACTCAATGAATACTGTACTTCTAGAAAATTGGCAAAATGTTACCAGTTCATCCCATACATCAATGTATGGATCGAGCTGATAAAATCATGCCAGAGCCAAGAAATCAGGATCACGCCCAATTTCTCATCTCTCACGAGTTTACAAGAGCCAGATATTTGGCAAGGTCAGTCTGTCATCAGAAATGGGCGAGAAGCTGATTAATTTATTTAAATTTCAATTTCCATTGTAGCCTTTATAGCTTCACCAGGACAGGTTCACTCCAACAAGAAAACCATCTGCTCCCCATGAATGGGAAACAGTTGTGCTGGCCTCGCCAGTGGAACCAGGGGCCTTTGAGGCCCCATGAGGAGGCTGAGGGCAATGAAGGTGGTGCCCCTTGGGCAATGCTGGAGACAGAGCCTATAGTGTGTGGCACGAAGGGGCATCCTGATTAGTGGAAAGACGGGAGTCCACTGTGCATTCTGCAATAGAATTGGATAGGGGGAGAGGAATGCTGCTGCTGCTCTGCATTGCAATAGGATCAAGGGGAGGAGCCCAATTAGTCTGAGTAGTGAGAGCTAAATGCCCATGCATTGTTGTGCTCGTCATTGGCCATGGGCCTCCACAATTGTGGTGGAATGAGAGATGGTTAAGGCTGCCTTGCAGGAGCAGGAATCTGCCGACTCTCTATCTGTCAGACCCCTGCTGCTGCTGTTGAGCATATGCAGAATCAGAGATCTGCATATGCACAGTAGCTTCCTGTATAGGCTGACTGGTGAATTAAGCCCAGCCTACCGCCTGCAGCAGCTATAAACAGTCTATGTCATTTTTTCAGTGACTAAGTGCATAAAATTAGGTATGAAAATGCGCTCATAAAATAGATCTGTAATTCTCCCATTTTCGTGCCAGCTGGTCACTTAGAATCAATCTAGTAAAATGTCATCCCATATCTTTATTAGCACTCTGTGTAACATGGCTGCCCCTAGTCTGTGCCTCATGTCAGAGGTCACATGCTGATGGCAAGCCACATAGGACACTTAGTTTGTGATTGCATTTTAAATCGTAAACAACCACAAACTCAACAAGACAAAATCCAGAGTGGTGCAAGTTCACATGAGGAAATTGGAAGCAGCATTAGAAGGCAACCTTCAGGTTGAGTTCAAGGTGAGGAACATACAAATTAAAAGACTTTCAATTGAAGAGCCTGGTGGATCCCAGTGAGAAAAAAAAAGACCTGAATCCACTCTATGAATAAATGGAGTGAACTATTCCCTTGGGAAAGAAAGGGATAACCCATAGTATCTAACAAAGGCAAACTAATTGTGGACAGAGGAATAATAGAACACTAGAGAGAACAAATAGAAAAGCAGACATTAACCAAGTGCTGTAAGTTCAACTCCAATGAAGTCAACTCAAAGTAGTTGAGAGGACCACTCCTGTAAAGCTGAAGAGAATCAGATCTGGAAAAGTTGCAAAGTCTTCAGATTGTCTGAATCCATAAAATCAGAAACTTGGAGAGAAGGAAGGAAAGCATGGAAAAAGTGTTGTTTGGGTAAAGGCCTAGGGAAGGTGTAGTATGAGGATTAATGTGGGACTAGGAAAACATGCCACCCACGTTCTGATGTAAAGAGTCACATGGAAATAAAGGTAAGTCTGATCAAAGTTGGCATGAAAATTGCACCTGGTCAGGGCTGTATCTGTCTGTTTGAATATCATTATGGCTCATTAATAAACAGCAAATATTCAACCATACAAGCTACTGGACCTCTTTATGAGGCAACCCTACAACAACTCTGACCATTGTGACAATAGAAGGACTTCCATGGCCTTATGAGATCTTGAATCATTTTACAATGTATTTTTGAAGTGTAACTGCCACTGTAATGTAGGTAAATGCAACAGCCATTTTTACACAGTAAAATTCCCAAAACAGCAATGAAATAAATAACAGGTAATCTGTTTCAACAACATCAGTTGGGAGATAAATATTGGCTAGGACACCAGATAGAATTCTTCTGTTCTGATTCAGAATAGTATCACAGGATTTTTAACAGCTACTTGAAAGGGTAGATGAGGTCTCAGTTTAATGGCTCATCGCAAAGATGGCATCTCAATACAGCAGTCTGGAGGGACATGTGGAAGAAGGGTATGTAGCAGGAATCCACAACCCATGATTAATATCAACACCATTCTACGTTTTCTTGATGCAACTTGTGCTGATGGAGCCTATTGGCTTCCTGGAGGGTCAAATGAAAGCCGCCTTCATATTTGTATTGCCTCCAATGGCATATCAGAATATTCAGAAAACCCTGAACCCTGTGATGCTGGAGTAGCAAGTTAACGTTCTTCACATCTCCAATGTGCTGAAGATAGCAATGTCACCAACAAGCTGCTGTTGTCACATGGTCAGTATAAATCCACCATTACAATTATTGAAAACCACGGAACAATTTAATCAGATCAACCTGTGGTGTTTCATTTCTGCCATTCAGTTGGAAGCACTCTACATTAGGTGTCTTGGATCATAGTCCCACTCCAGGATTTGAGAATACAAATATAGATGAACATTCTAGTGCAGTACTGTTGGAGTGTTTCATTGTCATTCATACAGATAAGAAATCAAACTAAGGCTCTTTTTATCCTTTCAGGCATATATAAAATATCCTATGACCATATCTCTACAGAAGAACAATTCTCCTAGGTGACCTGGTGCCAATAGATGATTTCTCAACAAACATTTTTTAAACATATCATCTAGTCATTATCATCTTGGGAGCTTACTGTGCAAAATTTGGAACCTATACTTGCTACATTATATCAGTTAAGTTATTACACTGCATTTGTTATGAAGTGTTTTGTAACATCCTATGACATGCAACTCATTTCATGAAATTCAATTTGATCCAAAGCTGATTGCGTAACAACAGTTTTCTTTCCACAAGATGCAGTTACGTCCTGAGAAGAAAGGAATGACAAACATCTGCTCAACCAGCAAGTCATCTTGTTGGTTCAGCTGTGACACATTTAACATAAATAAAAGCAGCACAGAGAAAGACTTCAATGCAGACAGTCACAGTAAGTGGCAATGTGGGTTAGGTCTATGCCCGCAGGATCACAACTGGAGAGAGAATTGAACTCTTTCCCCATTTCCCATCCCCTCACCAATCCTTGAGAAAACTTAAAAACTGTCAGCATTTTTTGGCACATTAGATGTCATATGATTGCACTAGTTTAATTTAGATCCAGATGTCAAGTTAATTGCTTCCAAGCTGAACATAAAAATCAACTAAGCAGCATTGCAAGTCCAAGTAAGCTCCTCTTGTACACAGTTTAATGGGGTCACCTCAATGTACTGCCAAATCCTTTCACAAGAGGTTTGTTCTTAATCCCCAATTCTGTTGCCAGAGTTCCCATTTTGCATTTATCTTCATTCAGAAGAGTTGTGAAAACCATTGGAAATGAAGCCCTGACAAGATTCAATATGCCCAGATGCATTAATTTAACCAAGACCAAAGGTTCTCAAGATAAGTTTTTCCATCTTTTCATGTATTAGACTGAAGCTGTTCTCATTTTCATCCACATACCGTTTAAAGGAAGACTCTTTAAACAGTTGGTAAATTCTCCCTCCGGTCACTGCCTGACCTGCCGATTTTTTCTTGCATTCACTGTTTGTAATTCCTATATTAGTGGTGATGGAGGGCTTAAGATACAAGAAATATATGCTTCAGTCATGGCTCAGTTGCAGAACTCCCATTTCTGAATCTGAAAATCATGTGTTTTATTCTGTGCAGACAATCTAAGCTGACGCTCTAGTGCAGTACTGAGTAAATGCTGAATGCAATGGGCATTCTATACATTCTGTTTTGCCTCCACTATTTCCACCAAATTCAGAAATACGAGATCCAATCATATTAGTATCTTGGCAGAAGTAATACCTATGTTGATATGAAGTGTTCTTCTATAAACGATCAGGAAACCAGCCAGTTTGGTTTGTAGAGAGGCTGATGACAGTTGTGAATGTTTGGACAGTTCTCTCAGCCAGCCCACGTGAAGCAGGGAGATAGGGTGCAGTTCAGATATGTTGAACACTGTTTGTTCTCATAAAATGCTGGAACACTTCACTAGTGAAAGCAAACCCATTGTTGGACAGCAATTGTCTGTTGCATTTCTGAACTATTGCAGATGAAGTCGTGGACTTCATTTTGTGTATGTCCAACCATTTGGAGTACACATCTATCGTAAGCAGGAACATGGTGCCCATGAATTGGCCCGCAAAATCAATGTGAAATAGCATTGAATCCTACAGGAGGAGGCCATTCGGCCCATTGAATATGTACCGACCACAATCCCACCCAGGCCATATCCCAATAACCCCATGCATTTACTCTAGCTAGTACCTCTGACACTAAGGGGCAATTTAGCCAATCAACCTAACCTGCACGTCTTTGCACTGTGAGAAGAAAGTGGAGCACCTGGAAAAAAGCCACAAAAACACAGGGAGAAAATATACAGCCTGCACAGACAATAACCCAAGCCAGAAATTGAACCTGAATCCCTGGTGCTAACTACTGTGCCATGTATCACAGCTATGGTTGACCTGGCCACTCCCAAAGCACCACAGGCAGCAATTTTTGCTGCATTTGATATTGGTCACATTGTACGACCAGATTATCAATATCAGCATCAATCCTGGACCACCTGGAGAGGAAAACCCACACTCAGCTCAAGAAGTTGAGTGCTCTGGCCTAATTGGCCAAACAGGTCACATGACCTTTAAAGGATCATGCTACCACAAATAAGTCTTTGTATGACTGTAAATTCTCTTTACAACCATCAAATATGATCTTCCAATATATTCCAAAACTTGCTGCAGCAATATTTGAACTTACTCTTTTGTGTGTTCAAAGTTTAGACTATATCTTTAAACAAAAGATCAAACAGGCCTTTTCCCTTCATTGGATTACCAAGCATTGTTCTTATAAACACACTAAATCTGTCATCATTTCTCTAGTGTAGTCAGCACACTGCTCATAATCTTCTTGAACAGTTGGTTTCATATGCGTCTTATCTGTTTACAGCTGTTGATCATATATCTAGATGATGTATTGTAATTGTTCAAAAAGTTAATAAGAAATGACAGGTTTTTTTCCATTGTGGGGTTAAGTAGGAGATTGAAACAACATGGCCTTCTTCCAAAGGATTGTGTAATTCTTACTTAGGATTTCAGTAACTGAAGCAAGCCTATCCCAGTGTATTGCCTTCCTGTGTTTGCAGAAACATTAAACCAAAGAGGGAAGTAATTCAACCCAACATATTGATACTAGCTCCTTTCCCTCATGGTCCAATTCTTGTTTGAACAGGACTGTTGAATCTGCTCCTACCATTCTCTAGGCAACACATTACAGGTGAAAATAATTGACCACATAAACATATTCCTCTATCTTCCTGTAGCTTTTTTCACAATTGTTTAAATCTGTTTCTACTGGTTACCAATCATTCTGCTGTTGGAAATAATTTCTCACTTTCCACTTTGTCAAACTCTTTTATAATTTTTCTCATGTCTATTCAATCTCCTCTTAACCTTCCTTACAATCCGAGCTTCCCTGGTCTCTTAGCCTTTGATTCCTGGTATCATTCTTTTAAATTTTCTTTGCACATTTTCTTCATTATGAATTTATGCGATGTGGGCATCATCAACTAGACCAGCATTTATTGCCCATCCCTAATTGCCCTTGGGAAAATACTGGTGAGCTGCCTTCTTGAACTATTGCGGTCCATGTGGTGTAAGTACACTTACAGTACTGTTAAAAAGAGAGTTCCAGGACTTTGACCCAACAACAATGAAGGAATGACAAAATATTTGCAACTCATGATGATGATGAGTGATTGGAGGGAACCTCCAGGTGGTTGTGTCCTCATGTGTCTGCTGCCCTTGCACTTCTAGATGGTAACTGTCTAAAGACCTTCAATTTACCTAGGCCTCTGATATTTGGACAAAATCTCAGGCGTTCCTGCCATCTGAAAAATTTGTGCCAGATTCTCCAAAAAAACAAAGGAATATTTACAGATAATTAAAATACAATAATATTCTACAACGTGTATATATAACACGTTGTAGAATATAACAACGTGTATATATAACACGTTGTGAGGCACTGAATAAATATTTCTCTTCGGTATTCACGCAGAGTGCTGGAAATGTAGCTATGGAGAACACTGAGGTACAGGGTTGCAAATTGGGAAGTATTGTAGTAGATAGGGAGGATGTGTTAGAAATTCTCGAGGGTTTGAAGTTGGATAATTCCCCTGGGCCGGACGGGATTTACCCTAGGATTCTCTGGGAGGCAAGAGAGGAGATTGCAGAGCCTCTGGCTCTGATCTTCAGGTCCTCGTTGGTTACGGGTGTGGTTCCGGAGGACTGGAGGATAGCGAATGTGGTCCCATTGTTTAAGAAGTGGAAGAGAGACCTTCCAGGGAATTATAGGCCAGTGAGTCTTACTTCTGTTGTGGGCAAGGTATTTGAGAGAATTATTAGGGATAGGATTTATAGTTATTTAGAGAGAAATGAATTGATTGGGGATAGTCAGCATGGTTTCGTGAAGGGTAGGTCATGCCTTACTAACCTCATTGAGTTTTTTGAGAAAGTGACCAGAGAGGTGGATGGGGGTAATGCGGTTGATGTAGTATATATGGACTTTAGTAAGGCGTTTGATAAGGTGGCCCATGGAAGACTTCTACAGAAAATGCAGATGTGTGGAATAGAGGGTGATTTATCTAATTGGATTAGGAATTGGCTGGCAGATAGAAGACAGAGGGTGGTGGTTGATGGGAGATATTCATCGTGGAGTTCGGTGACGAGTGGTGTGCCTCAGGGGTCTGTTTTTGGGGCCCCTGCTGTTTGTAATTTTTATAAATGATCTGGATGAGGGTATTGAGGGATGGATCAGTAAATTTGCAGATGACACTAAGTCGGTGGAGTGGTAGATAGTGAAGAGGGGTGTTATAGTTTACAGAGTGACTTGGACAAGTTGCAGAGCTGGGCCGAGAGGTGGCAAATGGAGTTTAATGTGGAAAAGTGTGAGGTATGCACTTTGGCAGGAACAATAAATGTGTAGAGTATAGGGCTAATGGTAGGGCTCTTAATAGTGTTGAGGAACAGAAGGATCTTGGTGTATGTGTCAATAGATCCCTGAAAGTAGGCAGTCAAGTGTATAAAGTTGTTAAGAAGGCATATGGAGTCTTAGCTTTTATTGGTAGAGGGATTGAATTTCGGAGCCGCAGCATCATGTTGCAACTGTACAAAACTCTAGTGCGGCCGCACTTGGAGTATTGTGTGCAGTTCTGGTCGCCACATTATAAGAAAGATGTGGAGGCATTGTAGAGGGTACAGAGGAGGTTTACCAGGATGTTGCCTGGTATGGAGGGCAGGTCCTATGAAGAGAGGTTGAAGGATTTGAGGTTGTTTCGTTAGAAAGGAGGCGGCTAAGAGGAGATCTTATTGAAACATATAAGATGATTAGAGGTTTAGATAGGGTGGACAGTGATAGCCTTTTTCCTAGTATGGAGAAAGCTAGCACGAGGGGACACAGCTTTAAATTAAGGGGTATGAGTTATAGGACGGATATCAGAGGTAGGTTCTTTACTCAAAGAGCGATTAGGGAGTGGAATGCACTGCCTGCAGCTGTTGTAGATGCGCCAAGTTTGGTGGCGTTTAAGAGGTTAATTGATAAGTATATGGAAGAGAAGGGAATGGTTTAGTTTTGGAGGGGCATTGCTTTTTATTTTGGTCGGCACAACATCGAAGGCCGAAGGGCCTGTTCTGTGCTGTAATGTTCTATGTTCTATGTAACATGAAAAAGTCCATAATCAGTCATAAGAATCCATAGAATCCCTACAATCCAGAAAGGGGCTATTCAGCCCATCAAGTCTGCACCAAAAGAACATTACATTCAGGCCCACCCTTCCATTCCATCCCATTTACTAGAGAACATTTACCATGGCTAATCTATCTAATCTGCACATCTTTGGACACTAAGACATTTATCCTGGTCAATCTACCAATTGCATCAGATTAACAATAAGGCTGAAATTCTCCAACATCACCCACCGCTGGAATTCTCCAGTCCTGCTGCAGTGAATAGAGATTTATAGAACATAGAACATAGAACATTACAGCACAGAACAGGCCCTTTGGCCTTCGATGTTATGCCAACCAATATAAAAAGCAATGCCCCTCCAAACTAAACCATTCCCTTCTCTTCCATATACTTATCAACTAACCTCTTAAACGCCACCAACCTTGGTGCATCTACAACTGCTGCAGGCAGGGCATTCCACTCCCGAACCACCCTTTGGGTAAAGAACCTACCTCTGATATCCGTCCTATAACTATCACCCCTTAATTAAAGCTGTTTCCCCTCATGCTAGCTTTCTCCATCCTAGGAAAAAGGCTATCACTGTCCACCCTATCTAACCCTCTAATCATCTTATATGCTTCAATAAGATCCCCTCTTAGCCGCCTCCTTTCTAACGAAAACAACCTCAAATCCCTCAGCCTCTCTTCAGAAGACCTGCCCTCCATACCAGGCAACATCCTGGTAAACCTCCTCTGTACCCTCTCCAATGCCTCCACATCTTTCTTATAATGTGGGGACCAGAACTGCACACAATACTCCAAGTGTGCCCGCACTAGAGTTTTGTACAGTTGCAACATGACGTTGCGGCTCCGAAATTCAATCCCCCTACCAATAAAAGCTAAGACTCCGTATGCCTTCTTAACAACCTTCTTGACTTGACTGCCTACTTTCAGGGATCTATGCACATACACACCAAGATCCCTCTGTTCATCAAGACTACTAAGAATGCTACCATGGAGAGTCAGGCAGAGGGGCAGCACATTCCAGAGCCTGAAACTTCTGCAGTTGAAGACATGATTACCAATGGCCACAGGAATGCATGTTAATATCAATGAACAAAGTGAAGCCCATGCGAGAAATTTTGAATTGCATTGAAACAAAGCTTAAAAATGCAGAAATAATGTTTCAAGCTCTAGCTGTTAAGCATAACGCCATAAATAGTGTTGGGCTGGATTTAAAATGTCCAGCTGTGTTTAATTTGTGGATATTTTCTAAATGTCAACAGTGTGTCTTGGAGATAGAAAATTCCTGGAATAGGAAATACAGAACTTAAGAAACTGCAAAATTGCAACTAACACCATTGAGGATTTCAACTCAGCTCTCACTTCATAGTTTTGTTTCAGCATTAAGTTAGATCATTTCCAAATTAAGTTGCAGTGTAACTCCACCATCACAGTGGTGCTGTACAAGAAGTGAGCTTTGAATTGCAGCAAACTGCAGAAATACGGTTAATATAGGAGGATTCAGCATGCGGACAATGCAGACATGTATTACCAGCTGTTACGATGGTTCCCTGGTAGAGGATGAAGTAATTCTATATAAGAGTTTTTATTGTAAAGATCAGTAACAACTTGTTTTCATGCAGAATCTTTAAGAATCATTGTTGAAATTTACAGCACTGAAAGAGGCCATTTGGTGCATTGTGCCAGGGCTGGCTGAGAAAGAGTGACTGAGCCTATTTTCACTCTCCAGCTCTTGCTCTGTAACCCTGTAGCTTTGCGCCTGTACTACCTTTTCAGTAAGTGTGGGAGGGGCAGGAATTGGAGGTGGGAATCAACATTTTCAAGTGTGTGGAGAGCGAAAGGACACTGAAGGTCAGAACTGAAAACAACAATTGCCGAATAAACTCATGTCTGGCAGCAACTGTGGAGAGTAACAGAGTTAACGTTTTTGATCGAAATGATCCTTCTGCAGAAGTGGAATACAGAATAGTTCTGTAGATGGATCATTTAGACCCAAAACATTAACTCTGTTTGTTTCCATGGATACTGCCAGGCCTACTGAGTTTATTCAACATCCACTTTTTTAGTTTAGATTTCCAGCATCCGCAACTGGAGTACTGTGTGCAGTTTTGGTCCCTTTATTTGTGAAAGGATATATTGGCCTTGAGAGAGTACAAAGAAGGTTCACCAGGCTGATACCGGAGGTGAGGGAGTTAGCTTCTGATGAGATAATGAGGTAGTTTGCAAAGACTGGGGATTGTTCAATGGAGGAGGGGATTGCAGGTTTGAAAGAGGAGGGAAGGATGTCTATTGTCAGTCAGTAAAGGGAAGCTGTGTATAGGGAATTGGATTGTGCTTCTTTCTGTGAGACCGCTTCAATCTTCATGATGGGTGATTATTACAGAGAGAATCTCAAAACAGGGAAGTTGAGACAAAAAGCAGAGGGTGAAGAGAGGAAGTGAATTTGAGCCTGGGTTGAGATTACTGATCCAAACTGTCTAATAAAGATGTTGTAATATTTTCTCACAAGGACACTGAAAAATGATACCACTGCCTTGTACACTGTCCTCCTCTAGTCACAGAATCCCTATAGTGCAGAAGGAGGCCATTCGACCATCGGATCTGCACCAAACACAATCCCACCCAGAACATATCTCCGTAAACCCACATATCTACTTTGCTAGTCATAAGAACATAACAAATAGGAGCAGGAGTAGGTCATCTAGCCCTTCGAGCCTGCCCCGCCATTTAATAAGATCATGGCTGATCTGAATGGATCAGTTCCACTTTCCTGCTTTCTCCCCATAACCCTTAATTCCCTTGTCTATCAGAAATCTATGTACCCGTGACTTAAATATATTCAGCGAGATATCCTCCACCACTTCAATGGGCAGAGAATTCCAGAGATTCATCACGCTTTGAGTGAAGAAGTTCCTCCTCAACTTTGTTCTTAAGTGCCCCCCGCCCCTTATTTTGAGGCTGTGCCCTCTAGTTCTGTTTTCCTTTCTAAGTGGGAAGAATCTTCTTACCTCTACCCTATCTAGCTCCTTCATTATCTTATATCTCTCTATAATATCCCCCCTCAGCCTTCTAAACTCTAACGAGTACAGGCCCAGTCTATTCAATCTCTCCTCAGAAGTTAACCCCCTCATCTCCAGTATCAGCCTGGTGAACTTTCTCTGTATTCCCTCAAGGCCAATATATCCTTTCACAAATGCAGCGACCAAAACTGCACACAGTACTCCAGTTGCGGCCTCACCAGTGCCCTGTACAGTTGCAGCAAGACCTCCCTGCTTTTATATTCTATCCCCCTCGCTATAAAGGACAAGTCTCCCTGACACTTCTGGGGCAATTTAGCTTGGCCAATCCACATAACCCACACATCTTTGGAATGTGGGAGGAAACCAGAGAACTCAGAGAAAACCCATGCAGACACAGGCAGAACATGCAGACTCCACATAGACAGTGACCCAAGTTCCTGGTGCTGTTGGACAGCACTGCAAGCCACTGTGCCACTGTGCTGCCTCATCTATAGCTCAATCACTGTGTGCTCATTTAGGCATATTGGAGAGTAATTCAAACTCTATGTTGCTGCATATACATTCCCTATTTGCAGGGAGGGTAGCTGAGTCAAATCATTAGAGTAGATATCACCTGATGAATGATTAGCCAAGGGCAGGATGTTGTCAGTAGCAAAAAGCCTCTCATCAGGTTAAAATCTCAGTTGCATTTACAAATACCACCAGGCTGCAGATATCAAACATGCATTGAACACAGCTAACTAGATCCAAATCTGAAAGTTGTGCTGGAGCTTTGGTAGGAAATTATTTTATTTTAAAATAAATTTATGTGGGTGTTCCTGGCTATGCTAACAATTAGTGGCCATCTCTAATAGCCTTTGATAAAATTGTGGGGGAATTGGGCAGAGAAGTCAATAGATTGTAACCGCAGGCTGTTGAGGTAAGCTGGTGTTGGAAAACCGTACTCTGGGCTCAGTACCCAGGAAGCACACTGCTGCACTTCTGGGTTCGCTGAAATAGCTCACTGCCAACCTTTACCAGGCCTCAGTCTCAATCTCTACCAGAGCTGATCAATCCTAACTGACAAATCAACTGGGGCATTACTAGTGTCAGAAGCCTACTTTCCATCTTAAACATGGCCTATCAACAGACAACCATTCCTTACATCCAAAGGTAGGTCTTTCTCATCCAGCACTGAAAGTTAAAGTTTATTTATTAGTCACAAGTAGGCTGACAATCACACCGCAATTAAGTTATTGTGAAAATCCCCTAGGTGCCACACTCTCCTTCTTGTTTGGATACAGGAGAATTTAACATGGTCAATTCATCTAACTAGTGCCTCTTTGGATGGTGGGAGGAAGTCGGAGCACCTGGGGGAAATCCACGCAGACACAGGGAGAGTGTGAAAACCCCCCACAGACAGTGACATCAAGCCAGGAATTGAATCCAGGTCCCTGGCGTTCTGAGGCAGCAGTGCTAACAGCTGTGCCACTATGCCGCCTATTGGATGCTTTGCTGATGGTAAAGGAACAGAAGGCTATTGATCCCATTCTGAGACCATCAACATTGTTAATGCCAATGTAAGCCTTCTTAGAGTGTAGTCATTGTTAAAATGCAGAAAAGACAACAACTAACTTGCATTCGGCAAGCTCCCACAAAATAGCAGTATGTAATGATTATATCATCTGTCTTTTTGAGAGATTGTTAGGATACAAGAGATAACTCTTCATCAAAATAATGCCACGGGATCTTTCACAATCAAGCAGACAGGGAAACAAGATCTCAGTTTAATATCTCATCAAAAAGATAGTGGGCTAGACTCATCCATGGCTGGGACCAAAGCACCTGTAGGATTAAAAACAAGTACATCAATATCATCATCTATTGACACACTTCCCAGGGACTCCTAAGGCTCATGATCCCTATTTTAAATCAGTTTTCTATACCCCTCATTCCCATTCTGTTCATGTGCCCATCTAAGTATTTCTTAAATAATTCCAGAGTGCCTGCCTCCACCACTTTATTTGGCAGCACATTCCATACCTCCACCACCCTCTGTGTGAAAAAACTCCCTCTAGCATCCAAATTATACCTTACCCCCCTCACCCTAAGCCTGTGACCACTCGTGCTATTTGAGTCCGTCCTAGGAAACAGTGTTGCCTCCCTAACAGTGCAGCACTAACAGTGCAGAACTAACAGTGTAGCACTCCCTCAGTGCTACCTCTCTAACAGGCGGCACTCCCTCAGTGCCACCTCTCTAACAGTGCAGCGCTCCCTCAGTGCCACCTCTCTAACAGTGCAGCGCTCCCTCAGTGCTACCTCTCTAATAGTGCAGCACTCCCTCAGTCCTGCCTCTCTAACAGTGCAGCACTCCCTCAGTCCTGCCTCTCTAACAGTGCAGCACTCTCTCAGTGCCGCCTCTCTAACAGTGCAGCACCCCCTCAGTGCCGCCTCTCTAACAGTGCAGCACCCCCTCAGTGCCGCCTCTCCAACAGTGCAGCGCTCCCTCAGTGCCAACTCTCTAACAGTGCGGCGTTCCCTCAGTGCTACCTCTCTAACAGTGCAGCACCCCCTCAGTGCCGCTTCTCTAACAGTGCAGCACTCCCTCAGTGCTACTTCTCTAACTGTGCGGCGCTCTCTCAGTGCCTCTTCTCTAACAGTGTGGTGCTCACTCAGCGCCACCTCTCTAAGCTTGCAGCACTCCCTCAGTGCCGCTGTGTAACAGTGCAGCACTCCCTCAGTGCAGCCCAACAGTGCAGCATTCTCAGTGCCGCTCCCTAACAGTGCAGCGCTCCATCAGTGCCACCTCTCTAATAGTGCAGCGTTCTCTCAGTGCCACCTGTCTAACAGTGCAGCACTCCCTCAGTACTGCCTCCCTAATAGTGTAGTGCTTCCTTTGTGCGGCCCCTCTCACTTGTGCTTGGTATTGTGTCTGGATACATGTGCCATCTCTCTATTGAAAGGTGTGCAACTGGAGCATTGACCTATGTTGAACATGATCTGAGCAGGTGCAGAGTATGAAGCTGCAGCATTCCTGGGCGTGTGGTTTATATTGGCTTCTTGTCAGTAATTGAGAAGTTACTTATTTATAGAACATAGAACATTACAGCACAGAACAGGCCCTTCGGCCTTCGATGTTGCGCCGACCAATATAAAAAGCAATGCCCTCCAAACTAAACCATTCCCTTCTCTTCCATATACTTATCAACTAACCTCTTAAACGCCACCAAACTTGGCGCATCTACAACTGCTGCAGGCAGGGCATTCCACTCCCGAACCACCCTTTGGTAAAGAACCTACCTCTGATATCCGTCCTATAACTATCACCCCTTAATTTAAAGCTGTGTCCCCTCGTGCTAGCTTTCTCCATCCTAGGAAAAAGGCTATCACTGTCCACCCTATCTAAACCTCTAATCATCTTATATGTTTCGATTAGGTCCCCTCTTAGCCGCCTCCTTTCTAACGAAAACAACCTCAAATCCCTCAGCCTCTCTTCATAAGACCTGCCCTCCATACCAGGCAACATCCTGGTAAACCTCCTCTGTACCCTCTCCAATGCCTCCACATCTTTCTTATAATGTGGGGACCAGAACTGCACACAATACTCCAAGTGCGGCCGCACTAGAGTTTTGTACAGTTGCAACATGACATTGCGGCTCCGAAATTCAATCCCTCTACCAATAAAAGCCAAGACTCCATATACCTTCTTAACAACCTTCTCGACCTGACTGCCTACTTTCAGGGATCTATGCACATACACACCAAGATCCCTCTGTTCATCTAGACTACTAAGAATCCTACCATTTGCCCTATACTCTACACATTTATTATTTCTGCCATAGTGCATTACCTCACACTTTTCCACATTAAACTCCATTTGCCACATTAAACTCTATTTGATAGCTGAACGTTACAGAGCTGTACACATAGTGAACCACACCTACTCAGCTCTCACTTTTCTTTCTAGCAGGGTGTATTGTAACTGTTTGAACAATGTCCTGCACCACCTTTTTCATATGATTCAATGAACAATCACTGGAATAGAGCCTTGTTTAATCTCACATCATATCCAAAAAAAATGTGTTCCCTCAGTTGTGTCCCTCTTACACTTTCTTACGATTCGGTGAACTGCTTTAATTGTTTTGTTAATCTGTCTATTCAGAATAGTTCAACCTGCCTAATTATCATCCTATTACTCAATTCTCGACCATCAAAAAATGATGAGAGATATCATCAACAGTGCTATTAGGCGGCATTTACTCAGTTATAACCTACTCATGGACTCTTGTTTTGAATTCCACCAGGATCAATCAACTCTTGACATCATTACAACCTCTGTTCAGACATTAACTAAAGAGCTGAACTCTAAAGCTGAGATGAGAGTGACTGCCCTTAACACAAAGGTGGCATTTAACCGATTATGGCATCAAGGAGCCCTGGCAAAAAAAGGAGTCAATAGGAATCGGGGAGAAAACTCATCGCTGGTTGGAGTCATACATGATACAAAGGAAGATGGTTATGACTTTTAGTGGTCAATCATCTCTGCTGCAGGACTATTGCTGCAGCAATTCCTTAAAGCAATGTGTCTGAGAGTATATTCAAGACTGAGATCAACAAATTCTTGGACTCTTTGGGAATCCAAGGATGTGCACAGTGTATAAAGTGAAATTTGGTTGAAGATTGCCATGATGTAGAATCAAATCCCCCTTAGTATTCTCAGCCCTTGGGGAAGATGACTTGGAGGCCTAAGGATTTTATTTTATTATTCCATATTCTGGAGTAGTACAAAGAACAAAGAACAAAACAGCACGGGAAACAGGCCCTTCGGCCCAACGAGCCCGTGCCGCCACCCCGATACTCCCACCTCTACCCGTGATCCCTGTCCATGTTTATAGATCTATGGATTAAAAACCAAATTTGAGACAATTTAGGGAGAATTTGTTTTGCCAATCCGCCTAAGAGCACATCATTGGGATGTGGGAGGAAACTGGAGCACCCGGAGAAAACCCGTGCAAGCACAGGGAGAATGCGCAAACTTCTACAGACACGCGCCCAAATCCATGTATCTGCACAGCACAGCGATAGTCACTGAGCTGTCGTGTTGCCCATCAAATGGTCCTGGTCAAGCATACACTAACAACGTGAAGCACTAGGATACTCACAAAAAAAAAATCCAAGAGCAGCCCTCTCACGACCCATCGCGTGTATGCCCCTTGTTAGACAACAAGGTGGACCAAAGCACCTGTAGGATAAAAACAGTAGAAGAAATAGGAGTCCATATTCTGCTGAATGGGAGGACACTTTATCAGTATTGCTGGGACAAAGATTTTGCAATGAAAAACTAATTCAAAAGAGAAGTCTGAAGAGGATCTACTTCTGTCACTGGAAGCGAAGAACTCAGGGCACTCTGAGGAACTTATTGTTCCCTTGAAGGACTCGGAGGAAGTTTCAAAGAACAATAATTTTCAGCCTGAGGAAATACTGGCATGGCTCTATCAAAGATGGAAATGATCTTGAATATTTGGGCGTTCAATGAACCTGGATGATAAAAGGAAAGGCTAAAACTGTCAGGAAGAGAAGGGATGGTTTTGCAATGATATTTCAGGAGGATTGTCTACTTTTTGTAGTCAGTGTTAAGAGAGCCATTCTTCTTTCTATGTGAGGTTGCTCCTCTGTGGGAAATTCCTGACAATATGGAGGCAAGACAGCCTCATTTTCTGGAATAAAATATTTCCTGTGGACAATTTGCTTGGAGATAAGATTGCACTACAGGATTCTGCAGCTTCAGAAGTACAAAAGATTCTGCCATGGCTTCTGTACCGACCTCAAACTTTGAAGGGAAGATGAATTCTGGCTGTGAATGAAGTTTAGGTGCTGATTTTTCATTTGGAAAGTGCCAGCTCTTCAGCAGTGTGATTCTCTATGGAATCAGACAAGGCCTCTCTATGGAAGTCACTTCATGGACAGCAAGAAATAAACTAGGCAACTCATCAGTAGATTCATTGGAACTAAGATCTGAACATTGCTCCATCACTAAAAGCATAGCTAATTATTCCATAAAGACATCAGGGACTTCAGAAGGTACACTCAAAAACAAAAATGGAATTAATAATTTTCTAGGAGCTCAGCCTCTAAGAGATCACTGGGTACTGCAAAGGACTCTTCCTCATCACTTCCTAGGAAAAGACTATTTAAGTCCAGCAGATTTTCATGAGGATGGTCTCAGTCTGCCACAGTGCTTTCCAGCCTTTGGCCTTAATTTGTGAAAAATTGACTTTCACAACTTCAATCTCCACATGGGCTCTAGCAGCTGGTATTTCTGTGAAAGAACAGAACTTACTGCTGAGTGCATAAACTTGCTCAGATTCTGAAGGCTGAATTTCTACTGCTTCTAAACAAATGGATAAAGATTGTTGCATGAGAGACATTCCAATGATGGACATCTATTTTTTCTAATATTCTAGGAGTATGTCAATCACATAACAAGGATGTGCATTGATTGTGAAGAACATAGAGAGAAATAACTTTCTGTTACTCTTTGTAGTTAAGAGGACAATGATCCTGCCTTTAATTGGAGGGTCATTGCCATCATGACCTTGTAACTTGATATCTGATGGAAAACAGGACTTTGGCTGAAACCAATGTTAACAGTTGCTCAATTTTAAAAGAAACATTAAAGTATTAAACTTGAACTGTATTGACTAGTAGTCTGGATTAAGATAATCTACTTTCCCTGGAAACTCTGTCTAGTTGTCATTTTTCAGACTATTCATTTCTTGGAAGAAATGTGTTTCATAAATATTCGCTGGTCTCCAATTTTGATTTAAATTGCTGGATTTGCAAAAATGCTTGAAGTGTCCAGTTTTGCCACACTGGAGGCATTTTGTGCTCCCTGCTCTATAATCCTGACATCTGTTCCCGGTTTTTGTAGCATAATACAAACATCTTCAAATGGTTATTGGAGTGGGTTTGGCAGGTTCCTATTGGGTGGCACCACTGTCCATGGGTCTATCCAATCTACCGAGTCGTATGAAGCCTCAGAGTCATCATAAGTTATCACTTAATTAAACACTTCAAACTCTGCCTTCCTTACAGACTGGACCAGTTACTTGATCAATGTAAAATCATCTTTGGTCTGCAAAAAGTCAAAGGGTGGGATTTTCCAGCTGTATTTGCCCCAAGACCAGAAAATCCTGTCTGAGGTCAACAGACTTTACATGGTCCCGTCCCACCATTCCCATGGCTACTAATTAGTTTGTTTCTCATTGCCACTTATCCACAAGAACTAGCTCAATGACATAGATTGGTTAGGAATAATTCAATTGATTCCCCAGGTCATTGCAAGCACTAGTTAAAACATACTTGTTTAATTACTAAATTTTGCTTCAGGTTAAAACAGGTGAAAAAGGCTGTAGTGATGAAATCAAAGCCCATGATGGATTTCTTCATTTGGAGAATATTGTCTGCTACGAGACCTGCTGCATAAAGAAAGGAACTAACTTGGATCTTGAATTCTTCCTGAAGACCTGGTTTTGCTGTTCCCATAACTCCCACTGCTGGTGCCTTTGGGCCCTCAAAGCTGCCAGTCATCAATACCTGTCTCCCGTGTGCTTCTTTCTACTGTTGACATTTCTCCAGCTGCTTTCATATGTTTCATCACCCTGTGGTTCCTGTGATAACACCAATCTATCTTTGACACTGATGTCTGCATTACTGTCATCATATTCTGAGATTGGGCGTTGGATGTCAGGTGTGGGATTTGATTCTCAGACAGACTGTGAACGTACTCTGGTATCTGCGTAATAATTGTTTATTAATATTGTATTTAAACAGATTATGGATATGCTCTTTGCAGCTAGAAATGATTCCCACCTATCCCTTGAGAGTCTAATATGTAACTGACAGGAATCAATGATACATCATGATCTATATTACACATTAGTAGATCCTATATATTAACCCATTACATCAGTGAGAGGCAACATGGTTTTGTGAAGGGAAGGTCGTGTCTCATGAACTTGATCAAATTTTTCGAGGAAGTGACAAAGATAATTGATGAGGGTGGGGCAGTAGATGTTGTCTAATGGACTTCAGGAAGGCATTTGACAAGGTCCTTCATGGCAGACTGGTGCAGAATGTGAAGTTGCATGGGATCAGAGGTGAACTGGCAAGGTGGGATACAAAACTGGCTCGATCAAAGAAGACAGAGTGTAGCAGTGGAAGGGTGTGTTTCTGAATGAAGGGCTATGACAAGTGGTGTTCCTCAGGGATCAGTGCTGGGACATTTGCAATATATATAAATGATTTGGAGGAAAATGTCCAACCTTTGTTTTTTGCAGACTTACTAATCAATCCAGTTACAAAAGATGGCTATTTGTGAATAGCAATGACTGTAGGTCAGTTGGAGACTTGGATAGAGAGATGGCAGATGGAGTTTAATCTGGATAAATGTGAAGTAATGTATATTGGAAGGTCTAATACAGACAGGAAATATACAGTAAATGGCAGAACCCTTAGAAGTATTGATAGACAAAGGGATCTGGGTATACAGGTACACAGATCACTGAAAGTGGCAATGCAGGTGGAGAAGGCAGTCAAGAAGACATACAGCATGCTTGTCTTCATTGCTGAGGTATTGAATTTAAAAATTGGCAAGTCATGTTGCAGCTTTATAGAATCTTAGTTAGGCCGCACTTGGAATATAGTGTTCAATTCTGATCGCCACACCACCAAAAGGATGTGGAGGCTTTGGAGAGGATACAGAAAAGATTTACCAGGATGTTTCTGGAATGGAGGGCATTAGCTATGAGGAGAGATTGGAGAAACTTTGTTTGTCATTCCGGTGAAAACAGAGATTGAGGGGAGACTGATAGAAGGCTACAAGATTATGAGAGCCATGGACAGAGTGGATAGTCAGAAGCTTTCTCCCAGGGTGGAAGACTCAATTACTAGGGGACACAGATTTAAGGTGCGAGGGGCAAGTTTTAAAAGAAATGTACGAAGCAGTTTTTTTTATGCGGGAAGTGGTGGGTGCCTGGAACTCGTTGCAGGGCGAAGTAGTGGAAGCGGATATAGTAGTGACTTTTAAGGGGTACCTTGACAAGTACATGAATAGGATGGGAAAAGAGGGATGTGGTGTCTGGAAGATAAGGGGGTTTTAGTTAAGTCAGGGAACATGGTTGGTGCAGGCTTGGAGAGCCTGTGCTGTGCTGTCATTTTCTTTGTTCTATTATAGCTCAACCAGCAAATTGGCATATTCCTGCTTCTACTTCTTACATTATTATAGAAAAGACCTCTTTCCCAGAGCTCACTTTACCGGTTCATTCTTCCTCAGTAAGAAATCTCACAACAGCAGATTAAAATCCAACAGGCTTATCTGATAGCACAAGCCACAAGCTTTCAGAGCGCTGCTCCTTCATCAGATAAGTGGGAATTCTGTTCATAAACAGGACATATAAAGACATAAACTTAATTTACAAAATAATGGTTGGAATGCGAGTCTTTACAGGTAATCAAGTCTTAAAGGTACAGACAATGTGAGTGGAAGGAGGGTTAAGCACAGGTTAAAGGGATGTGTATTGTCTCCAGCTAGGACGATTAGTGAGTGTCTTAAAGGTACAGACAATGTGAGTGGCAAGTTATTATTATTTTGTAAATTGGACATTATTTAGCAAACTGAGTTTGTGTCTTTATATGCTCTGTTTGTGAACAGAACTCCCAATCACCTGATGAAGGAGCAGTGCTCTGAAAGCTTGTGGCTTGTGCTACCAAATATACCTGTTGGACTTTAACCTGGTGTTGTGAGACTTCTTACTGTGCTTACCCTAGTCCAATATTGGCATATCCACATAATGGCTTTCTTCCTCAGCCATTCATACCCACTCTCCTCATTCACCTTTCTTTTCTCTCTGCTCTCCTTCACACCTCTATTCTTTCTTTTCTCTCCCTCTCTTGCTTCTTCTCTTCCTCATTCCTTCCATCCCTTGCTGACTCTCTCCTTAATTGCCATCTAACGCCCCTACCCTTCACTCACCCATCTTTCTCACTCCTCCTCTTCCACTCTGGTTCCATTTTTCATCCTCCCTCACTTGCTCCATTTCACAGAAATACCAAAGATGCAGTAACAGTAAGAATATGAAATAAAAAGAATAAGCTGTTAAAAATGTACAGCATGACATTGATATAAGACAGCAGGAGAAACTGGACAGTTTTTGGGCAGGCTGGAAAAAAACATTCATAGGTCAAATAAGGACAATAACTCAGGGACTTTACAAGAAAGTAAACAGGAATTATGTCAGACATCAGTCACGAGTTCTGAATCATTATTTGCTCTTCCATTGAGGCAATTAATGGATCTTATTTACCTATTAATAGGCTTTAAAATGTTGAAAGGAGTTTTAAAGGGCTTTGCACTGTAGGAAGGTCAATTCACGTAAGGATTAGAGGCACAATCTATCGCACTCCTGCACACAATGTGTTTCTATAGTAAATAATGAAGACAACGTTATGGGTACACAGCAGCAGTAAATGTTATAAGGATTAGGGTAGGGAGAATAGCTGAAGATTATCTTTTTTTGAGGAGGGTTTTTGAAATTGGCATTGGGCACCTAGTTGCAGAGGTCTATATAGCAGGAACATTGAGGCTGGGAACCAGTGATCATCTGTGGTGAGATAAAAGGAATTGAAGAATCCACAGTAAAGATTAGAGAGAGGATTAAAGTTAAAAGATCTTATAATTGCAGAGCAGGATTCAAGAAGTGGACTATTCAACTCCACAGAGTAAACCACAGGTGAACAAGTTAAGATATTATGTAGTGCCTGTTGTCAATTGCATGTATCCTAACTCTCACCAAGTTCTATTCATTTATCTGTGTGTGATGAGAATTCTGGGTTCAGCAACATCATGACTTGAAATGTTTGTAGAGGCATTGGTGAGATGCAAAAATATTTACAAGGATGCTACAAGAACTAAGTGATTGTAATTATCAGGAAAGATTGAACAGGGTGAGGGATAATCGAATGGAAGTTTTTCAAATTATTCAGGCCTTTGCTAGAGTAAATAGAGAGAATATATTTATGGGGGACTCAAAAACTTGACAACTTGAATCTAAGATAGTCGCTTGAAAATCTAATGGGCATTCATCCAAAATGTCTTTATTCAGAGGTGAGAATAAGGAACAGCTACAATATGAAGTGATTGAGGAGAAGAGAATTAAATACTTATAAATTTGAGGCTAGGCCTGCTAAGTGCATGAGAAAGTGATAGAAGGTGATTCTGATCGAGTGAGCTGAAACAGGATGAGAGAATAAACATTGACCAATCAAGTTGGATGATTTGTTACTATACTGTAAATACAACATAAAATTCTCCTGTTTGTGTTCCAGACACTCTATGATCTTGCCACCTCCTCTCTCTATTACCTCCCACAATCCTCCAAAATCTCTCTCTCTCTATAATTTTAGCTGCTGATGCATCCCCATTTCCACCACTACACTATTGTTGGCCATGTCTTCAGCTATTTGGATCTGATGTTCTGGAATTCAATCTCAAACCACTATACTTCAAACACGTTCTCCTATGTTCAATCTTTTGGTCACTTTTACTCCTTTAGAAACATAAAAATATGGAAAATAGGAGCAGGAAGAGGCCATTCAGCCCTTCCAGTCTCTTCACTTATGAGCAAGGCTGGTCATCCCACTTAATAGTCTGATCCAACCTTTCCCCCATTTCCTTTGATCTTCTTTGCTCCAAGTGCTATATCTAATTCCTTATTAAAAATATTGGATGCTTTGGCCTCAACTGCTTTCCATGGTAGTGAATCCCATAGATCCACTACTCTCTGGGTAAAGAAATTTCTCATCATCTTAATCCTAAAAGGCTTAACCTTTATCCTTAGACTTTAACTAAACGATTTCTCCTCATATGATTCATTGTCAGATTTTGTTGGACAATTGCTCATATGAAATACCTTGGGATATTTGACATCATCATACGTATAATAAACACAAGTAGTTATCAGGTTCATTTATTGAAGGAATTGAAAGTTTGCACACCAAAGCTAACTAAGTAGGTTGTTTCAAGCCTTATAAATATTGCTATAATCTACCCCACATCGTACACTGATACTTGTTTTCCAACTCCTTGCCAGGCACTAGGACATTCAGAATTAGATTGCATTATAAAAATCTACTCATTCAATGAAAAAATACATTCTCTGCTGGTTTCAACTAGCAATAATCGCCCCTTATTTAATCATGTCAAACACAGAGGAACAACTTTCCCCATGGTACTGATCACTGTGGAAACAGGACACCTGGTGAATAGACCAAAACTAAAGGTCACTTATGAAAGTTATTGTGTTTCACCTCTTGTTGAGTCAGAAGGTGGAGCTTAAATCTTATCAGTAGATATTACAGAAAATTTCTGTGTCTGCCAACATTCATCCTGCACTGTAAACAAAGGAGCTCCTGCTATATAACAGTAGAACATATTGTACCATGTGATAAATTCATTCAACCCTGCCAACGCAGTCTTCCATATAGCCCATGTGTAACCTTTTGTGCCAAGGTTGGTTGCTTGCCAATTTCACATAAATTACATTATATGCGCTACATTGATGACCTGTTTCATATAATATTTTACTGGTCTGACTGACTTTGACATAATGCTTTTCACAGCACTGAGATGAAAATAATTGACTTACTCAACTTTGGTATCCAGATTAAGTTTTAAATTTTTTCTCCAGAGTAATGCTTCAGTAATTCTCATTTCTGCATTCTGCCCACTCACTGGGTTAAAATGTTGGCATAAGCAGTCCAATCTGGCACCTTGCATTAACCAACTTCGATTGCTTGCCCTGTGCTTTTAATTGGTCCAAGTGACTCTTTGGTCACTGTCTATGTGGAGTTTGCACGTTCTCTCCGTGTCTGGAAGGGTTTCCTTCGGGTGCTCCGGTTTCTTCCCGCTCTCTGGGATGAGCAGGTGCTGAAGTGTGGCGACTAGGGGAATTTCACAGTAACTTCATTGCAGTGTTAATGTAGTCCATTTGTGACAAGGGTTAATAAACTTTCCTTGACTTATTATAAAACCTTTCACAACCACCAGAATTTCTAAAGTAATTTTGAATACCAGTTATTGATCTAATGTCATAATTCCATCAGCAAATTTGGATATAGCAAGATCACACAAAAAGCGATGAATTACTGACACAAGCATTTTTTTAATGATGCAGGATGAAAGATGAATATTGGCTAGCTAATGTTTAAACAAAAAAAATCAACCTGTTACATATCTGGCAGGGTTGTGGGTCCCTGTGGTTTAGTCATAACAGTCTCCTCTCAGAATCAATAGGCTGTGGGAGACTTGTTAACTTTTTGTTTATGTTAAATTGAGTGAAGCCGCCCACTACGATTTCTGCCACTGGTGGAAGTGGAAAATTCTACCCGTAGTTTCATGTTATTGTTTAAAAATACGATAATGTGCTAGGGGGCTTTAATAAACAGAGTTAACAAATGGGATATGCTCATGCACAATGTAAATGATGATGTGACACTGACACCAGTCATGTTAGACAAGAGAGAAAGAGAGAAAGAGGAAGGGAGAGGGGAGGAGCAAAGTGTCTATTCTTTAATCCATTTAGATGTAGTATAAATGGACTAGTTTTATACAGATACCAGAGTATGTCAATTGCCTGTCTAAGAACCAAATCCCAATTAATTGACGTTGTGTGAGTTGTGAGTGGATGAAGAGAAGACATCCTGAAACAGCTGGGGGTGCAGGGATTCCTTTCAGTGAATCCTATGCCTTGCTCACTTTCCTCTGAATCCCTCCCACAGAACTATAGAAACAGGAGGATGGGATACCAATAGTGGAGGCAAGTCTGTGGCACCATAGATGGAGAGAGGTACAGGAGGGGAGAAAAGAGATGGAAGAGAAGTAATGGTAGGAGAGATGCTTCTGCAACCATAAACCAGAATGGTTTGTTGTCTCCCTAGTGCCAGGGCCAAGGATGTCACAGAGCAGATGTAGAATATTCTTCTGGGGAGGGTAAACACAGTAAGAAGTTTGACAACACCAGGTTTAAGTCCAACTGATTTATTTGATAGTAAACTCACACAAGCTTTTGAGGCTCTGCTCTTCGTCAGGTGAATGAGGTGTTCTGGTCTCAAACAGCACATCTCGTTCACCTGACGAAGAGCAGAGCCTCGAAAGCTTGTGTGAGTTTACTATCAAATAAATAGGTTGGATTTAAACCTGGTTTTGTCAGACTTCTTACTGTATTTACACCAGTCCAATGCCGACATCTCTACATGAAGGGTAAACAGCCAGAGTTCATGTTGGTACCAGTGACATAAATGAGTACAGTGATGAGGTCTTGAAAGCAGACTTAAGAAGGTTATGAAATCAATTCTAAGAAGTAACCTCAGCATTGTTCCCAGTGCCACAGCATAGTGAGCACAGGAACAGAAGGATTAAGCGGTTGAACACATGACTGGAAAATTGATATTGGAAGGAGAGCATCAAATTTCTAAAGCATTGGGACTGCTTCTAAGTCAGTGGGACCTACAAAACATGGACAGACTGCATCTAAGCAAGACCGGGACTAGCATCTGTGTAGGGAGATTTGCTAGTTCTACTGGGGAGGGCTTAAATTAGATTGTCAGGGGGATGGGAGACTGAGAGAGAGGTCAGATTGGAGAGATGCAAAAAATTGCAATATGAAGGAGAAAAGTAGTAAATCAAATTAAAGGGCCAAGAAAGTGAAAACAAGAAGCAAATAGGATCAGAATGCAGCATGATTTTTAAAGACAAAATTAAGATAAATGAGTTGAAGGTATGAATCAAGGTAAATCTATATTGTTTAATTGTCATTACAGAGATATGGTTACAGTGGGATTAGGACTGGGAACTGAATATTCAAAAACATTTATCATTGAGGAAGGACAGGCAAAAAAGAAAATGAGTTGGGGTAGCTCTGTTAGTGAGTTCGAGATCAATACGTTAGTGAGAGGAAATCTTAAACTGAAGGATCAAGATCAGTTTGAGTAGATGGTGGGACATGTTTGACATTCTCCAAGTTGTAGGGGTAACATTGAGTACAGTCTATGTGAGGAAATTGGAGCTGTAACTTGCCTAACATGAAAACCTATCCTCTCAGAGGGCATTGATAGAAAAATCGGTGGAGTGGTAGATAGTGAAGAGGGGTGTTATAGTTTGCAGAGGGACTTGGACAAGTTGCAGAGCTGGACCGAGAGGTGGCAAATGGAGTTTAATGTGGAAAAGTGTGAGGTAATGCACTATGGCAGAAATAATAAATGTGTAGAGTATAGGGCGAATGGTAGGATTCTTAGTAGTTTAGATGAACAGAGGGATCTTGGTGTGTATGTGCATAGATCCCTGAAAGTAGGCAGTCAGGTCGAGAAGGTTGTTAGGAAGGCATATGGAGTCTTGGCTTTTATTGGTAGAGGGATTGAATTTCGGAGCCGCAACGTCATGTTGCAACTGTACAAAACTCTAGTGCGGCCGAACTTGGAGTATTGTGTGCAGTTCTGGTCCCCACATTATAAGAAAGATGTGGAGGCATTGGAGAGGGTACAGAGGAGGGTTACCAGGATGTTGCCTGGTATGGAGGGCAGGTCTTATGAAGAGAGGCTGAGGGATTTGAGGTTGTTTTCGTTAGAAAGAAGGCAGCTAAGAGGAGACCTTATCGAAACATATAAGATGATTAGCGGTTTAGATAGGGTGGACAGTGATAGCCTTTTTCCTAGGATGAAAAAAGCTAGCACGAGGGGACACAGCTTTAAATTAAGGGGTGATAGTTATAGGACGGATATCAGAGGCAGGTTCTTTACCCAAAGGGTGGTTCGGGAGTGGAATGCCCTGCCTGCAGCGTTTGTAGATGCGCCAAGTTTGGTGGCGTTTAAGAGGTTAGTTGATAAGTATATGGAAGAGAAGGGAATGGTTTAGCTTGGAGGGTCATTGCTTTTTATATTGGTCGGCGCAACATCGAAGGGCGAAGGGCCTGTTCTGTGCTGTAATGTTCTATGTTCTACGTTCTAACAGGGGCACGTTCTCCAACCCATGGTGTACGAAAAAAGTTAATTCGCTGGTTAAAAGGAAAAAAGAGGCTTATGTCAGGATGAGGCTTGAAGGCTCAGTTAGTGCAATGGATAGCTATAGATTAGCCAGGAGGGAGCTAAAGAGTAAGTTGAGGAGAGCTAAGAGGGAACACGAGAAGACTTTGGCTGATAGGATTAAGGAGAATCCTAAAGCTTTCTTTAGTTATGTTAAGAATAGAAGATTGGTTAGGGCAAGATTAGGGCCAGTCATAGACAGCAGTGGGAAGTTGTGCGTGGAGCCTGAAGAGATTGGAGAGGCACTGAATAAATATTTCTCTTCGGTATTCACGCAGGGAGATGTAAATGTAGTTGTGGAGAACACTGAGGTACAGGGTTGCAAACTGGAAAGTATTGAAGTAGATAGGGAGGATGTGCTAGATATTCTTGAGGGTTTGAAGTTGGATAAGTCCCCTGGGCCGGACGGGATTTACCCTAGGATTCTCTGGGAGGCAAGAGAGGCGATTGCAGAGCCTCTGGCTCTGATCTTCAGGTCGTCGTTGGTTACGGGTGTGGTTCCGGAGGACTGGAGGATAGCGAATGTGGTCCCATTGTTCAAGAAGGGGAAGAGAGACCTTCCAGGGAATTATAGGCCAGTGAGTCTTACTTCTGTTGTGGGCAAAGTATTGGAGAGAATTATTAGGGATAGGATTTATAGTTATTTAGAGAGAAATGAATTGATTGGGGATAGTCAGCATGGTTTTGTGAAGGGTAGGTCGTGCCTTACTAACCTCATTGAGTTTTTTGAAAAAGTGACCAAAGAGGTGGATGGGGGTAAGGCAGTTGATGTGGTATATATGAACTTTAGTAAAGCGTTCGATAAGGTGGCCCATGGAAGGCTTCTGCAGAAAATGCAGATGTATGGGATAGAGGGTGATTTAGCTAATTGGATTAGGAATTGGCTAGCAGATAGAAGACAGAGGGTGGTGGTTGATGGGAGATATTCATCGTGGGGTTCGGTTACAAGTGGTGTACCTCAGGGGTCTGTTTTGGGGCCCCTGCTGTTTGTAATTTTTATAAATGATCTGGATGAGGGTATTGAAGGATGGATTAGTAAATTTGCAGATGACACCAAAGTCGGAGGAGTGGTAGATAGTGAAGAGGGGTGTTATAGTTTGCAGAGAGACTTGGACAAGTTGCAGAGCTGGGCCGAGAGGTGGCAAATAGAGTTTAATGTGGAAAAGTGTGAGGTAATGCACTTTGGCAGGAATAACAAATGTGTAGAGTATAGGGCTAATGGTAGGATTCTTAATAGTGTTGATGAACAGAGGGATCTTGGTGTATTTGTGCATAGATCCCTGAAAGTAGGCAGTCAAGTTGATAAGGTTGTCAAGAAGGCATACGGAGTCTTAGCTTTTATTGGTAGGGGGATTGAATTTCGGAGCCGCAACATCATGTTGCAACTGTACAAAACTCTCATGCGGCCGCACTTGGAGTATTGTGTGCAGTTCTGGTCCCCACATTATAAGAAAGATGTGGAGGCATTGGAGAGGGTACAGAGGAGCTTTACCAGGATGTTGCCTGGTATGGAGGGCAGGTCTTATGAAGAGAGGCTGAAGGATTTGAGGTTGTTTTCGTTAGAAAGGAGGCGGCTAAGAGGGGACCTTATTGAAGCATATAAGATGATTAGAGGTTTAGATAGGGTGGACAGTGATAGCCTTTTTCCTAGGATGGAGAAAGCTAGCACGAGGGGACACAGCTTTAAATTAAGGGGTGATAGTTATAGGACGGATATCAGAGGTAGTTTCTTTACCCAGAGGGTGGTTAGGGAGTGGAATGCCCTGCCTGTGGCAGTTGTAGATGCGCCAAGTTTGGTGGCGTTTAAGAGGTTATTGATAAGTTTATGGAAGAGAAGGGAATGGTTTAGTTTGGAGGGTCATTGCTTTTTTTTCATAATTGGTCGGCGCAACATCGAAGGCTGAAGGGCCTTTTCTGCGCTGTAATGTTCTATGCTCTATAACTTCACCCACAGCTGGGATTATCCAGTTCTGTTGAGTGAACAGAGATTTTGCTGATTGACCGCAGTAGTGGCAGCGCATGAAGAACCGGAGAATTCTCCAAAATATTTGTAAGAATGGTCCCAGGGTTGAGAAATTTCTGTTACGTGGATAGAAGCTAGGACTGCTCATCTTCAGGAAGAGAAGGTTAAGGTAGATTCAACAGAGATATTCAATGAGGGGTCTGAATAGAAGAAATAGAGAGAAACTATTTTCTTTTATAGGAAGTTCATTAACAAGATGAGAATGATTTAAGATAATTGATAAAAGAAGTAATGGCAATGTGAGAAAATGTATTTTCACTCAGCAAGTAGGATGCACTGCCTGAATGTGGTGGAGGCAGGGTGAATCATACTTTCAGAAGAGAATTGAATATTATTGAAAATGATACTGAGTGAGTTAATCTTGCAAAGAGATGGCATACACACAACAGCCTGAATGATTTCCTCCTGTGTAGTTTTCTATGATTCTTACCAAGTGCAGTCATTGCAGTCTTCATTCAGTCTCAATGTGAATTAATATGTATAAATAAATCTGTGCCCACATCCACACTGCACTTTCCAAAGACTGGTAAGAAGTGAGGCTGTAAATTCAGCATAATCTGGGATGAAATCCTCTTTAGAATTCAATTATTCTAACGAAGGGTTGGATGTCGTGTTCGCCAATGTGCAATGTTCGAGGAGGTGACTCATATTTTGTTGGAATCTACAGAATAGCAACAGCTTGTATTTTTACAGCAGCATTTTCCCCATAGCTCTAAGAGAATGTCATTCAGTAGGTTTATCTTGGCCCTATTCCATTGATTGGAATGTTGATCAATATCTCTCCATTTGTGCTCGCCTATCCCTGTTCTGAAATGTGAGAATAAGCTGAGGCCTGGCTGAGACTTGCCCACATACCTGTAACTACCCTCAGGACTCTCATCTCTCTCTCCTAACTGATATTAAAGACACAATCTCTGACTAATGTATTTACATTGAAAGCTAGCTGACTTTACCACATAACTCTGATGTCACCCAGGCTTAATAAGTTACAACAGGCAGTTCCAACTCCAGTAAAGAAATGATATAAATTGGATATGTGACTTCTTTTCAATGCTGCAACATATTCATCTCTTAATCTAGAGTCTTGCTTTTCAATCTCATCCCATATTTTCTGAATGGCACTATCTTCTCTGCTGTTCTATTCAAACTTAGTAAGAAGTGTCACAACACCAGGTTAAAGTCCAACCAATTTATTTGATAGTAAACTCACAAGCTTTTGGGGTTTGCCTCTTTTTCAGGTAACATCATGACTGTTCAAACTTGACAGCCTATTTATTAACTACAACTCAGCCTTCAACACTATTATTCCCATGAAACTCATCTCCAAACTCAGTAGTGTAGGCCTCGCCACCTCCCTCTGTGACTGGCTCCTGAACTTCTTACTCACAAAGCACTATCAGTAAGGATAGGCACATCACCTCCTTCACGACAATCCTCAACACAGGTGCCCTACAAGGCTGTGTTCTCAACCCCCTACTATACTCCTTGAATGTGCAGCCAAATTCCCCTCCAATTCAATTTTCAGGTTTGCTGACAACACCACCAGAGGCAGTCGAATCTCAAACAATGATGAGAGAGAGTATAGGAATGAGGTAGAAAATCTGTTGAGCTGGTGTGGCAACAATAATCTCTTCCTCAATGTCAACAAAATGAAGGAGATTGTCGATTTCAGGAAGCATAAAGGAGAATATGCAGCTGTCTACATCAACAGGGATGAAGTAGAAAGGGGGAAAAGTTTCAAGTTTTTAGATGTCTAGATCAGCAACAATCTGTCATGGTCTCCCCCATGTCGACACTATAGTTAAGAAAGCCCACCAATGCCTCTACTTTCTCAGAAGACTTAAGAAATGTGGCATGTCAGCTATGACTTGTTACCAGCGGTGAACCGCAGGGATTAATTTTGGGTCCTCTGCTATTTGTGACTTTTATCAATCACTTGAAAGAAGGGGCTAAAGGGTGGGTCAGTAAATTTGCTGATGACACCAAGATTGGTAGAGTAGTGGATGAGGTAGAGGGCTATTGTAGGCCACAAAAAGATATTGAAAGGATGCAGAACTAGGCAGAAATGTGGCAAATGGAGTTTAACCCTGATAAGTGCCAGGTGATTCATTTTGGTAGAATAAATTTGAATGCAGATTACAGGATCAATGGCAGGATTCTGAGGAACATGAAGAAACAGAGAAATCTTAGGGTTCATATCCATAGATCTCTAAAGATTGTCACTCAAGTGGATAGACCGTGAAGAAGGCTTATAATATGTTAGCGCTTGTTAACAGGGGGTTAGAGTTTAAGAGCTGTATGCTACAACTGTATAGGACCTTGGTGAGACAGCATTTGAAACATTGTGTGCAGTTCTGGTCATCTCATTATAAGAAGGATGTGAAAGCATTGGAGAGAGTGCAGAGGAGATTTACCAGGCTACTGCCTGGTTTGAAGGATATATAGAACATAGAACATAGAACATTACAGCACAGAACAGGCCCTTCGGCCTTCGATGTTGCGCCGACCAATATAAAAAGCAATGCCCCTCCAAACTAACCATTCCCTTCTCTTCCATATACTTATCAACTAACCTCTTAAACGCCACCAAACTTGGCGCATCTACAACTGCTGCAGGCAGGGCCTTCCACTCCCAAACCACCCTTTGGGTAAAGAACCTACCTCTGATATCCGTCCTATAACTATCACCCCTTAATTTAAAGCTGTGTCCCCTCGTGCTAGCTTTCTCCATCCTAGGAAAAAGGCTATCACTGTCCACCTTATCTAAACCTCTAATCATCTTATATGTTTCGATTAGGTCCCCTCTTAGCCTCCTCCTTTCTAACGAAAACAACCTCAAATCCCTCAGCCTCTCTTCATAAGACCTGCCTTTCATACCAGGCAACACATGGTCGAATCTCTATCTGCGGTCTGCAGATAGAGGGATATAGGAGGACTGTTTAAATACTTTAATTGTTTCCACAGGCTGTTCGGTCCACCTTATTGACCAACAAGGTGCATGCATTCGGCAGGTCGTGCGAGGGCTGCTCCTGGATGTTACTTCAGGAGTGGCCTAGTGCTTCACGTCGTTAGAGTATGCGTAAACTGGACCATCAGATGGGCAACATGACAGCTCAGAGACTATCGCTGTTGCTGTGCAGACACATGGATTTGGGCCTGTGTCTGCGGGAGTTTCCGCGTTCTGCCCATGGTTGCGTGGGTTTTCTCTGGGTGCTCCGGTTTCCTCCCACATCCCAAAAATGTGCTCTTAGGCTGATTGGGTAACAAATTGTCCCTATATTGGTCTCTATATGTCAGTAAGACGTTAGGACGGCGGCGCGGGCTCGTTGGGCCGAAGGGCCTGTTTCCCATGCTGTGTTGTTCTTTGTTCTTTGTTCTTTGGCCTGCTGTGATAATGGAGTCCGACACTTTAAGAACTTACAAGCGGTTATTGAATAGACACATGGAGCATACCAGAATGATAGGGAGTGGGATAGCTTGATCTTGGTTTTGGACAAAACTTGACACAATATGAAGGGCCTGTACTGTGCTGTACTGTTCTATATTCTTTGTTCTATGTTCTAGAAAACATTCCTTCTGTTATATCACAGCTTGGTATGGCTCCTGCTTTGCCCAAGACTGCAAGAAACTACAAAAGGTTGTGAACATAGCCCAATCTATCACGCAAACCAGCTTCCCATCCATTACTCTGTCTACACTTGCTGCCTGACTCGGAAAAGCAGCCAGCATAAGTAAGGACGCCACGCACCCCAGACATTCTCTCTTCCATCTTCTTCTTTCGGGAAAAAGGTATAAAATTTTGAGGTCACGTATCAATCAATCCAAGAACAGCATCTTCCCTGCTGCTCTCAGACTTATGAATGGGCTTACCTTGCATTAAGTGCATCTTTTTCATACTCTAGATATGACTGTACACTGGGATTTCTGATGAGTCAGGTTCTACTTCCTTAACTGAGTGCACAAGGCTTTGATGCAATTAGCTTCTTCAGCAAATTTTCCCTGATTTGTTACAATTCAGCAAAGACTAGAGTGGAATTCTAACCTTGTGCTTGTCCTGCAAGTTTTTGGTGGGACAGCATCAAGGGAACTTTATTCTGTATCTAACTCCATACTGTACCTGTCCTGGGAGTATTTGATTGGGACAGTGTAGAGAGAATTTTACTCTGTATTTAACCCCATGCTGTACCTTTCCTGGGAGTATTTGATGGGGAAAATGTAAAAGGAGTTTTACTCTGTATCTAACCCTGTGCCGTACTTGTCCTGGGAGTAATTGACGGAGACTGTGTAGATGGATTTAGCCAGTGAGCAATTAATGAGCGAGTAGCACACATACTCAATTTAAAGGCAGCTGAAATGATATTGCTAACAAGATTGCACAAGTGCACCCACGTGACAGGAGAGCATGCTGCACTGTTCACACTCTGTAGGAACTAGAAATATTGCACTCGGCCGGGGGTCTCCATCTATCAACTTTCCCATCCCAGACTCCACAACAACACATTTAAATACAGCAAAGGTCAGCATCGTCTCAATTACTCTGAATAACTTATCTCTTCTCTTGTGAAAGTGTTTGTGTGTGAGAGAAAAAAAATAAACATCACAAACAGCTTTCCTATTTCACATTTCTTCTACAGCAAACAGCACATCCTCAGGATCAAGCTGTCATCCTGAGAAACAATCCAGGAACGCAGAATCTTCTTGGAGATGTCACAATGTGAAATTAAAATAATTTCAAAGCCCATTTTCTAATAAGACGCAAAAGGTAGAGGATGCACACTCTGTATGGCTATATTGATAAAGCTGTTTCTCAATACATCTCCCTTTCCATTCCACAATTCTGAACTCCCGAGTGGAAATTAGTTGGAAGGCCCCTTTCCAGAATCCTGGCCCAGACAAAATGGCTGTTACTAAAAGAATGGAGTGTCATGAGTCACTCTGGATACCTGCCTCTCTAACACGGTCTGTTAAAAAGCAAACTGTTAAAGCAGTGTATCTGATATGCAATTAGATGAACTAACAGCAGAAATTGATATCATAATGCACAATATGATTGTGATAACAGAGACTTGGCTTCAGGGTGACCAAGGCTAGGAACGAAATATCCAAGGATATTCAATATTTCTGAAGGACAGACAAAAAGGAAAAGAAGGTGTGGGTGGTTTGTTAGTTCAGAATGAAATCAGTGCGACAGTGAAAAAGGATATTGGCTCAGAAAATCTAGATGTAGATTCAGTCTCAGAGGAGCTAAGAAGCAACAAGGGATGGAAAACATTAGTGAAAGTTGTCTGTAAGTTACCAAACAGTAGTGGTAACAAAGGTGATGGCATTAAATTGGAAATTAGAGATGCATATATGACGGGTACTATTGTAATCATGAATGACTTTAATCTATGCATAGATTGGGCAAATAAAATAAGCAATAATACTGTACCAGATGAATTTCTGGGTGTGTGCAAAATGGTCTTTTGGACCAGTACGTTGAGGAACCAATTAAGGATTTGGTATTATGCAATGAGAAAGTATTAATTAGTCATTTTGTTATATGGGGTCATTTAGGGAACAGTGACCATAACAAGTTATAATTCTTTATTAGGTTGGAAGGTGAAGTACTCTGATTTGAAACTAAGGTCCTAAATCTAATGAAAGGAATTTACAAAGGTTCGAGGTGTGAGTTAGCTCAGATAGATTGAGGAACTTCATTAAAAGTACGATATTGAATAAACAATGGCTAATATTTAAGGAACAAATGTATGTATTGCAACAGTTATACATTTCTTTCTAATGCAAAAGCACAAGAAAAACAGTCCAACCATGGCTTACAAAATAAATTAAGGACAGTACTAAATTCAAAGAGGAGATACATAAAGCTGTTATAAAAAATAGCAAAGCTGAGGTTTGAGAAAAGTTTAGAATTCAGCGAAGGAGAACCAAGAGATTGATTCAGAGAGTAAAAATAGAGTGAGAATGAACTTTCAAGTAACATTAAAGCAGACTATAAAACCTTGTATAAGGATATAAAAAGAAAAAGATTAGTGAAGATAAATTTAGGTCCTTCACAGTCTGAAACAGGAGAATTTATAATAGAGAACAAGGAAATGACAGAGCAATTAAACAACTGATTTAGTTCAGTCTTCACAGAAGATGATACACAGAAATGCTAGGGAACCAAGGGTCTAGTGAGAAAGGGGAATTGAAGGAAATTAGTATTATTAGAAAAATAATGCTAGAGAAATTAATGGGACTGTATGATCATAAATTCCCAGGGCCTGATAAATCAACATCCCAGGGTACTAAAAAAAGTGTCTATGGAAATTTTGGATGCATTCGTTTTTTGAGGACATAACTAGTAGAATAAAAAAGATGAATCAGTGGATATAGTGTATTTGGATTTTCAGAAAACTTTTGATAAAGTCTCACATAAGACTTTAAAAATTAAAGCACATCAGATTAGGAGTGATTTATTGGCATAATTGAGAATTACTTAGCAGAAGAAAGCAGAGAGTAAGAAAAAATGGATCTTTTTTGAAGGGATAGGTGGTGACGAGTGGGGTCCCTCAGGGATGAGTACTTGGCTCCAGCTATTCACAATATACATCAATAAATTAGATGAGGGAATCAAATATAATGTGTTCAAAACTGCTGATAACCTGAAATTTAGTGGGAATGTGAATGGTGAGGAGGATGTTAAGAGGCTTTAAGGTGTTTTAGGCAAGTTCAGTGAGTGGGCAAATACATGGCAAATGAAATATAATGTGAATTAATGTGAAATTATTCACTTCAGATGCAGAAAAGAACAGCAGAATATTATTTAAATGGTGATCGATTGGGAAATGTTGACAAAGAGACTTGGGTTTCCAGGTACACTAGTCACTGAAAGTAAGCATGCAGGTACTGTGAGAAATTAGGAAGACAATTGGTATGTTGGCTTCCATTGCAAGACTTGAATACAGGAACAAGGATGTATTATTTACATTTATGCAGGACCTTAGTAAGACCACACCTGGAACATTTTGTGAAATTTTGGTTTCCTTATCTAAGAAAGGATCTGCTTGCCATTGAGGGAGTGCATCAAATGTTCACCAGATTGATTCTTGGGATGGCAGGAAAGATTGGATCGACTAGACCTGTACTCACTGGACTTCAGAAGAACAAGAGGAAACTGAATTGAAAAGTATAAAGTCTTGACAGGGTGAATAGACTAGATGCAGGGATGTTATTTCCTCTAGGAGGGTCTATAAACAAGGGGTCACACTCTCAGGTTAAGGGGAAGGTGCTTTAGGACTGAGAGGAGGAGAAATATTTTCACTTTAAGAGTACTGAACCTATGGAACTCTCTAACACAGGAAACTGTGGAGGAAATCAATGAATATATTTAGAAGGAAATAGATATTTAGATTGTAATGGTGTAGATGTATGGGCAGAATACTGGAATATGGCACTGAGATAGCTGATCAGCCATGATTGTACTGAAGGGCTGAATGGCCTCCTCCTATTCCGAGTTTTTATATCTATGTCAATATCCCACTGGCCCTGGTTAAGGTGGATGAGGTGCCCTCCATTGGTGTATGTTGACCAGTTTTTTTTAACACTATGTTATTAAAGACAAAGAGCCAGGAAACAGATGCACTGGAGTTCCCAATTGCACCTCTGGAGCAAAAACTACATCTTACACATAAATATGGACTGAGGAAGTATTGCCTCAGTTTAATATCTCAACTGAAAGATGACACTATGACAGTGCAGCTCTCTCTCAGTACTGCACTGGGAATGCCAGTCTGGATTCTGTGCTTATCACGGAATAGAATCGTAGAATCCTTAGAGTGAAGGAGATCATTCGGTCCATGAAGCCTGCACTGATAACAATTCCACCGAGGCCTGATCTCCATAACTGTACATATTTAATCTGCTAGTTTTCCTGGCAGTAAGGGATAATTTAGCATGGTCAACTCACCTAACCTGCATATCTTTGAACTTGGGAGGAAACCGTGCACTCAGAGGAAACACAGAGGAGACACGGGAAGAACATGTAAACTCCATACAGACAGTCACTTGAGGCAGGAATTGAACTCCGGTGCTGTGAAACAGCAATGTTAACCATTGTGCCACCATGCTGCCCACCTTGAGTCTCTGATGTGGGACTGAGATCCCGCAACCTGCTGTCAGAGGAGAGTGTTATGCGATTAAGCCACAGCCAAGATATTCGGGGTATTGAGTTTAAAAATTGGCAAGTCATGTTGCAGCTTTATAGAACTTTAGTTAGACAGCACTTGGAATATAGTGCTCAATCCTGCTCGCTACCCTACCAGAAGGATGTGAAAGCTTTGGAGAGGGTGCAGAAAAGATTTATCAGGATGTTGCCTGGTATGTATAGTAAGCTATGAGGATAGGATGGAGAAACTTGGTTTCTTCTCACTGGAGTGACGGAAGTTGAGGGGAGACCTGATAGAAGTCTACAAGATTATGAGAGGCATGGGCATAATAGATAGTCAGAAGCTTTTTCCCAAGGTGGAAGAGTCAATTACTAGACAGCACAGATTTAAAGTATGAGGGGCAAGGTTTAGAGGAGATGTATGAGGCAGGTATTTAACCCAGAGAATAGTGAGTGCCTGGAACTCGTTGCCCGGGGAGATAGTGGAAGCGGCAGTCATAGAGGGTTAAAGAACTGGAGAGGGTTGAAACTTTATGAAATTCAAATCTATCATTTGTGGACTGTAGCCGATTTAGATCAGGAAGTATCGGGGTGATGAGTGAACAGGGCTTGGTGTGAGTTAGGATACTATGATAGCAGAATCTTGGGTTGGATTGAAGTTAATGGGTAATAAAATACGGGAAGCCAGCTGAGAGAGCATTCAAATAGGTCAAAGATAAGGAAGAGTTTCAACAGGAGATAGGCAGAGATTGGTGTGGAAATGGGAATGTTATGGAGATGGAATGATTGTCGCAGGTTCCAGGGTTCAAATGCTTCAGTCGGAGTAGAGAAGGAGGTAGAAGGGAGGGAGGAGCGGCATTATTAGTCAAAGACTGTATCACAGAGACAGAAAGGAAGTTTGATGAGGACTTGTCTGTTGAGGTAGTATGGGCTGAGATTAGAAACAGGAGAGGAGAGGTCACCCTGTTGGGAGTCCTAAAAGTTCTAGAGAGGTAGAAGAAAGGATTGCAAAGTCGATCCTGGACAGGAGTGAAAGTAATAGGGTAATTGTTATGGGGGACTTTAACTTTACTAATATTGATTGGAATAGCTATAGCTCTAGCTCGTTAGAGGGGTCAGTTTTTGTACAAAGTGTGCAGGAAGGTTTTTTGACTCAGTATGTAGATAGGCCAACTAGAGGTGAGGCTACATTGGATTTGGTGCTGGGCAATGAGCCAGACCAGGTGTTAGACTTGGAAGTTGGTGAACATTTTGGTGATAGTGACCACAATTCGGTTACGTTCACCTTAGTGATGGATAGGGATAGGCATGAAGCTGGGGGCAGTAGTTATAGCTGGGGGAATGGTAATTATGAGGCCATAAGGAGGGAATTAGGGTGCATAGGTTGGACTAGGAAACTACAGGGACTGGGAACATCTGAAATGTGGAGCTTATTCAAGGAGCAGCTACTGCCAGTCCTTGATAAGTATGTCCCTGTCAGGCAAGGAGGAAATGGTCGAGTAAGGGAACCATGGTGTACTAAAAAAGTTAATTCGCTGGTTAAAAGGAAAAAGGAGGCTTATGTCAGGATGAGGCTTGAAGGCTCAGTTAGTGCACTGGATAGCTATAGATTAGCCAGGAGGGAGCTAAAGAGTGAGTTGAGGAGAGCTAAAAGGGGACACGAGAAGACTTTGGCTGATAGGATCAAGGAGAATCCTAAAGCTTTCTTTAGATACATTAAGAATAGAAGATTGGTTAGGGCAAGATTAGGGCCAGTCAGAGACAGCAGTGGGAAGTTCTGTGTGGAGCCTGAAGAGATTGGAGAGGCACTGAACAAATATTTCTCTTTGGTATTCACGCAGGGTGATGTAAATGTAGTTGTGGAGAACACTGGGATACAGGGTTGCAAACTGGAAAGTATTGAAGTAGATAAGGAGGATGTGCTAGATATTCTTGAGGGTTTGAAGTTAGATAAATCCCCTGGGCCGGACGGGATTTACCCTAGGATTCTCTGGGAAGCGAGAGAGGCGATTGCAGAGCCTCTGGCTCTGATCTTCAGGTCGTCGTTGGTTACGGGTATAGAGCCGGAAGACTGGAGGATAGCGAATGTGGTCCCATTGTTCAAGAAGGGGAATAGAGACTTTCCGGGGAATTATAGGCCGGTGAGTCTTACTTCTGTTGTGGGCAGAGTATTGGAAAGAATTATTAAGGATAGGATTTATAGATATTTAGAGAGAAATGAATTGATTGGGGATAGTCAGCATGGTTTTGTGAAGGGTAGGTCGTGCCTTACTAACCTTACTGAGTTTTTTGAAAAAGTGACCAAAGAGGTGGATAGGGGTAAGGCAGTTGATGTGGTATATATGGACTTTAGTAAGGTGTTCGATAAGGTGCCCCATGGAAGGCTTCTGCAGAAAATGCAGATGTATGGGATAGAGGGTGATTTAGCTAATTGGATTAGGAATTGGCTAGCAGATAGAAGACAGAGGTGGTGGTTGATGGGAGATATTCATCGTGGAGTTCGGTGACAAGTGGTGTACCTCAGGGGTCTGTTTTGGGGCCCCTGCTGTTTGTATTTTTTATAAATGATCTGGATGAGGGTATTGAAGGATGGATTAGTAAATTTGCGGATGACACCAAAGTCGGAGGAGTGGTAGATAGTGAAGAGGGGTGTTATAGTTTGCAGAGAGACTTGGACACGTTGCAGAGCTGGGCCGAGAGGTGGCAAATGGAGTTTAATGCGGAAAAGTGTGAGGTAATTCACTTTGGCAGGAATACCAAATGTGTAGAGTATAGGGCTAATGGTAGGACTCTTAATAGTGTTGAAGAACAGAGGGATCTTGGTGTATATGTGCATAGATCCCTGAAAGTTGGCAATCAAGTCGATAAGGTTGTTAAGAAGGCATACGGAGTCTTAGCTTTTATTGGTAGGGGATTGAATTTCGGAGCTGCAACGTCATGTTGCAACTGTACAAAACTCTAGTGCGGCCGCACTTGGAGTATTGTGTGCAGTTCTGGTCCCCGCATTATAAAAAGATGTGGAGGCTTTGGAGAGGGTACAGAGGAGGTTTACCAGGATGTTGCCTGGTATGGAGGGCAGGTCTTATGAGGAGAGGCTGAGGGATTTGAGGTGTTTTCGTTAGAAAGGAGGCGGCTAAGAGGGGACCTGATCGAAACATATAAGATGATTAGAGGTTTAGATAGGGTGGACAGTGATAGCCTTTTTCCAAGGATGGAGAAAGCTAGCATGAGGGCACACAGCTTTAAATTAAGGGGTGGTAGTTATAGGATGGATGTCAGAGGTAGGTTCTTTACCCAGAGGGTGGTTAGGGTATAGAATGCCCTGCCTGCTGCAGTTGTAGATGCGCCAAGTTTGGTGGCGTTTAAGAGGTTAGTAGATAAGTTTATGGATGAAAAGGGAATGGTTTAGGTTAGAGGGTCATTGCTTTTTCCTAATTGGTTGGTGCAACATCGAAGGCCGAAGGGCCTGTTCTGCGCTGTAATGTTCTATGTTCTATGGAAATATGTCAATTGCAATGGAGAGAGAATGGCTCAGCTCATGTCAGGTCAGTCTCCAAAGTTGAAAATACTCTTAGATGATGGACAGGAATAGAAATAAAAATGGCAGCAATGGTCTTCTCCAAATAGCAACCCCTATGCATTTCACATCCATTGATGCTAAGTCTTTATCAAGATATTCCAGACCATGTTAACATTATCTCTGATTCACTGTGACCCAGAGGGATGACAGTAAATACTGATGTTATAAGGGAGGATAGTGCAAACAGCATTCAACTACTACAGCCGCAGGTTATTTCATCTCCAGGCATGTTAAAACAGTGATAGCATTAAGCTGAAATGTAAATGCGTGTAGCCAGTAGGAAAGTTAGTTATTTGCACCTCTTCCTCTTCCTTTCAAATCCTCTTAAAGTCTATCTGTTTGATGAAGCATGCAACTGTGGTAAATGTCTTATTTAATTATGGTGATTTTGCTAAGAAACATTTTACTACCTTGAAGACGCTAAATAAATGGAAGTTGTTGTTGTTTCTGGCTTTACTAACAAGGGCAATTAGTGATGGACAATAAATGTTGGCCTATCTAACGAAGTCCTCGTCCTTCAGTGAATAAAATAATTGTGTCTCTGAGGCAGAAGGTTTGAGTGCAAGTCCGAGGAAACAAAACACATAATTTTGGTTCATCTGTCTGTATGTATGCAGTTCTGAGGGGGCATAGAACTGTCAGACAGATCATACTGAGGGAGTGCTGCACTGTCAAAGAGGCAGCACTTGAAGAGACTTGCTTGGGTGGCGGGGGACGGGGGCAATTCTGAGGAAGTTCTGCACTGTTGGAGGGAGAAAACCTATGGAGCACTGTGTTATTGGGGAGACAGTACTGAGGGAGTGCTGCACTGTCAAAAAATCAGTATTGAGGGAGTGCTGTATTGACAATTAGGTAGTGAGGAAACATTGTACGATTGGAAGGACAGTAATGAGTGAGAGCTGCACTATCAGAGGATCAGTATTGAGGGAATGCTGCACTATCAGAGAGTCAGTACTGAACGAGTGCTACACTGTCAAAAGATCAGTACTGAGCGAGTGCTGCATTGACAATGAGGGAATGTTGTACCATTGTAGGAACCGCGCTGAAGGAGTGCTGCACTGTCAGAGAGTTAGGTACTGTGAGACTGCTGCACTGTCAAAAGGGTCTGTATGGAGAAATGCTGCAGTGTCAGGGGGGCAGCACTGAGAGATGCTTTATTGTTGGAGGGGGAGTACCACATGGTCAAAATGTCAGTACTGAGAAAGTCTTGCACAGTCAGAGTGACAATACTGAAAGAGACCTTCGCTGTTGGAGGGACAGTGTTGAAGGTGTGCGATGCTGTTTGAGGAACAGTACTAAGGGAATACTGCACTGTTGGAGGGAGAGCACTGAGAGAATGCTGTACTGTTGTGAAGGCAGTACAGATGGATTGATGTACAGTTGGAGGAGCAGTACGGAGAGAGTACTGCACAGTTGGAGGGACAGTATTGAGGGACTGAGGAAGCTCTGCATCTTGGAGGGATAGTAGAGGGTGTGCTATATTATCAGAGGGACAGAACTGAGGTAAGAGTGCTTTTTTTGTCAGAGGATCAATACTGAGGGAGTGCTGTACTATTGGAGGGACAGTACTGGAGTGTTGCACTGTTAGATTTGCCAACTTTTGGATGAAATGTAAAATTGTAGCCCTGTCTAACATGTAATTGTAAAAGATTCTATTTGAATAATTGCAGGAGCATTATCCCCAATATCTTGATCAATATTTATACCTTAACTAATGTCACTAAAATGACCATCTGGTCATTATCAGAGTGCAATCTTGCTGCTGCTGCTGGCTTTCGTATGTTAAAACAGTGATTGCACTTCAAAAAACTTTATCAGCTGTACAGTGTTTTGGGATTAAGTCATCAAGAGTACTATATGAATGCATTTTTTTGTGTTTTCATTTTAGACTTTTAAACACACAGCTTCATAGTTAATGGATTCTTCTATCTACTTAACACTTAGAAACACCAGAACTCCCTCCTAATCCCATCCGCAGCTCTTGCTCATAGCCCTGAGTGCTATGATTGCCAAGTACGCATCTAGTTACTTTTTAAAGAATGTGAGGCAACCCAGCTCTACCACCTTCCCACTCAGTGCATATCCCAGACTGGATAAAAAAGTTTTTCCTTAGGTCCCCCCTAAACCTTCTACACCTCACCTTGACCCTATGTCTCTTTGTGACTTGTTCAACTAAGGGGACTTATGCACTCTATCCACATCTCTCAATGTTGTATATCTTGATTAAATCACCCCTCAGCCTTTTCTGTTCCAATTAAAACAACCCAAGCCTATTTTACTTCTCTTCATAACTTAAGTTTTCACTCCCAGACAGCATCCTTGTGAATCTCCTCTATGCAATCACATCCTTCTGATAATGTGGTGACCAGAACAGCACATACTACTCCAGCTGTGGTATCACCACAGTTCTGTGCAACTCCAACATGACTTCCCTGCCTTTGTAATCTATTCCTCATTGATAAAGGCAAGTATCCCATATGCCTTTTTCACCACCCTACTAACATGCCCTTCCACATGGTGGAAACAAATTCAGTAGTAACTTTCAAAAGGTTACAAAGATAAACACTTGAATACAAAAAAGTTTGCTGATTTGAGATTAGGAGCACGGCTCTAACTTGCAGCTTTTTTCAATAAGTCAGTTCAAGCAAAATGGAACAAGCAGCTGTAAAGGTATATAGTCCAACGATAATTAGGATCTTGGAGTGTCCACAATTGCTTTACAATTGATGCATTACAATTCGAATTGCAGTCACTGTTTGGGCAATTCAGGAAAACAGTGTTGAATGGTTCCTTCATAGTTCCTGCTTCTGAACTATGGAAAAGGCAACTTTATGTATGCAATGTTACCTCAGAGATTGGAAACAATTATACAGCATTCCCAAACTCTCAACGCAATTCATGCAGTAATTTATTTAAAGTTCAATTGTAATCATTACGTTGCCAAATTTAGTAGTCAGCCAAACCAGTCGCATGCCTCCAATAACACGGAGATGTTTAGAAAATTAATTCAGTTGAATAATATAAGATGATTAGAGGTTTAGATAGGGTGGACAGTGATATCCTTTTTCCTAGGATGGAGAAAGCTAGCACGAGGGGACATAGCTTTAAATTAAGGGTTGGTAGTTATAGGACGGGTGTCAGAGGTAGGTTCTTTACCCAGAGAGTGGTAAGGGTATGGAATGCCCTGCCTGCTGCAGTTGTAGATGCACCAAGTTTGGTGGCGTTTAAGAGGTTAGTAGATAAGTTTATGGACGAAAAAGGAATGGTTTAGGTTAGAGGGTCATTGCTTTTTCCTAATTGGTTGGCGCAACATCGGAGGCCGAAGGGCCTGTTCTGCACTGTAATGTTCTATGTTCTAAATCAGACTTTGACAAGTTTGAAACGTAGTTAGGAAGAAGTATGTGAATAGTAGTTGTACGTCTATAAGTGGTATCTCCCATCCCCAATTTAATGGCTTTTCTCAATTTTACTCCTTTAGCACCAGACTGATGTTGGGTCCAATTTCACAGACATCAACTGTACTCACTCAAACAGCCATCCATCATTGACAGACCTAAACAAGGAGCATCACAATCTTAACATAGAGAGTACCATGGAATAGAGGTGATGGCGCCGTGATATTGCTAATCCAGTGATCCAGGGTAATGATCTGGGGATCTGGGTTCAAATCCCAGATGGTGAAATTTGATTCAATAAAAATTAGGAATTAAAAGTCTAATGATGACCACAAAACCACTGTTGATTGTTATAAAAATCTATCTGGTTCACTAGTATCTTTTAGGGAAGGAATCTGTCTTCCTTACCTGGTCTGCAATGAGGTTGACTCTTTACGTTCTCTGAAATGGCCAAGAAAATGATTCAGTTCAAGGGATGGGCAAAACAAACACTCAGTTCAAAGCAATCAGGGATGGCAAAAAAGACCTGCCCAGCCAGCAAATCCCATATCTCATGAATAAATTTTTGAAAAAAGGAACCTCAAGTAATCTTGCTACACACACAAATAAGGCGGGATATTTCCCTCCAGCCTACTGACAGACCAGAGATTGCTGCCCAATGGACTTTCCCTCCCACCCATATTACCAACAGCAGGCTGGTATCCCCCTGCTCATTCACTCACTGGGTTCAGAAGTATTTGGGCATTTCAGCATATGTACCAGTAGATATAATATTTCCAGCAGTTTCTGTGTTGAATTGCATGACAAACACAAATACCCAGGCATCACTGAGGGACAGACACACCCATCATACAGAAACACAGCTTTAGTAGACTTAAAGCAGCGAGAGTTGGGGTTTAGTACTGTTTCAGTGAGAGTTGAAGACTCTTGGCTTCGTCTATGTTCGTGTCCTTCAATATTTTGTAGAATCTCAGGCAAACTATCACTGCACCACTTTGTATTGTAATTCTCCTTAGACTCTGATTTCTGCAAGTCTTGGCAAAACTGACTAACAAATGTTGTGCTTTGAAATTCTTTAGTTGTTTGACAAGAAGTAAATTTCATCTGAAGATTGTTATCTGAGGAAGCAGCAAGATAAAAGATAACAAATTCTTGAATTCACACTTCAACACTTCAGTAGTGAGAACCATTCAATGCCGTCAACATGTTTCATTTTTATTTGTAAACTTTTAAATATAAATACCTTTCTATGCATAAAATAAGAGTTGTTTATGTGTCTTGCATCCAATGTGTCACTGGCTAGACCATAATTTATTGCTCATCCTTATTTGCCTTGAGACGGTAGTGTTGAGCTGCCTTCTTGAACTGCTGCAGTCCCTGAGCTATAGGTACACTCACAGTGCTATTAGAAAAGGAGTTGCAGGATTTTGACCCAGCGACAGTGAAGAAACACTGATATATTTCCAAGTCAGGCTGGTGTGTGACTTGGAGGCATACTTCTTGGTGGTGGTGTTTCCATGTGTGTTGCCTCTGTCATTCTAGATGGTAGAGATTACAGTTTTGGAAGGTGCTGCCTAAGGAAACTTGGTGAGTTACTGCATCTTGTAGATAGTACACATGATTGCTCCCCCACGTTGCTGGTGAAAAGTGAATGTTTGAGGATGGGATACCGATCAAGCAGGCTGCTTTGTCTTGAATGGTGTCAAGATTCTTAAGTGTTGTTGGAGTTGCCCTCATCTAGGCAAGTAAAGGGCATTGCATCCTGACGCAAGTCTTGGTAGATGATGGACAGGCCTTGGAGAGTCAGGAGGTGAATTACTTGCGACAGAATTGCCATCCTATGACCCATTTTCATAGTCACAGTATTTATATGGCTACTCCAGTTCAGTTTCTGGTTAATGCTGTTGATCAAGGGAGATTCAGTGATGATTATTCTATTGAATTTCAAGAAGAGATTGTCAGACTCTCTGGTTAGAGATGGTCATTGCCTGGCACTTGTGTGGTGTGAATGTTACTTGCCAGTTCATGCCTGAATGTTGTCCAGATCTTGCTGCATACGGATATGGACTGTTTCAGTACCTGTGGAGTTGCAAAATTGAGAACACTCTCTCCCAGTTCCTGGCCTTATGTTGGAGGAATGGTCATTAATGAAATAGCTGAAGATGGTTGGATTTAAGATCCTATCTTGAGGAACTCGTAAAAAATGTCCTGGGATTGAGATGAGAAAAATCCCAACCAAAGGGAAATATTCCCCTTGATTTCCATTGACTCCTTGGTTTGGACTCCTTGATACCACAATTGGTCAAATGCTGCCATTCAACTTTTTAGTTCATGTTTGTGACCTTTCTTCCTGGAGGCTACTTCATTAGGATATGAAAGCTCTGAGTCAATTGGTTTTCTTCTGCTTGATATCTGCACCATCAGGCTTGATTCAAAATGACTCAAGCAGGTCTTTAATTAACCTAACTAGCTGCCCATCTCTCTGGAGCAGAATGCTGACTTTATAGAGACCCTGGGAAATTCCCTGGTGTTAAGAAAGCATCATGGAGTTTTCCCATATGGGATATCCCTATACATCCATAAGGGAGCCAACCCATTTGGCTTCCCCATATTCTTTTGGCAGTTGCCCCAACTTCCAAACTTAATTCCACAGGGTCAGCAATGTTTGATCCCATGTCTTTGAGCCTTTTAATTTCCTTTCATATCTGATGTTCAAATGATATCTGTTGACATTCCACATTCAAGTTTTTCTTGCTGAAACTCAAAAAGATTGCATATTAGTCTTTTTACCTATCAGTACCAGTGGATCATGTTCCCATACTTGGGCCCGGAGATTATATCTCCTACATGAGCTCATCCAGACTATCAATAACTTATTTAATCACTGGGCTTCTCAGCTTAGTAAAGTTTTACAACACCAATTTTAAATCCAACCGATTTATTTGATAGTAAATTCGCGAGCTTTCGACTCTATAGCCTTCGTCAGGCAAATGCAGTGTTCTGGTCTGCAATAGCACACATCAGCACAGACAATCATAGATTGCTGATTAGAATGCGAATCCTTACATCTAACCTGCTATTCAAGTGTTAAAGTGGCTAACAATATGTGTGAAGAGAATCCTGAGCATTGGTTAGAGAATTGTGTATTTTCTCCAGACAGCACAGTAAGTGAAGTTTTTTGCTAACCCAGGCAAGTTACGGGGGTTACAGATAGTGTGTCATGAAGCCAAGATCCCTATTAAGATCGTCCTCATGTGTGCGGAACTTGGCTATCAGTCTTCTCAGCTTAACCCACTCTGTCCATATTTTCCCTCTGGCACAGGTTACTGGGCATGCTCAGGAAAAAGAAGCACGGACAATGTCTTTGTCCTTTGCTTAGTGGAATTTGAGGTCAATAAAAGATCAATAATTGGCACCAACAAACTTAGCAAAGCAGGGATCAAACTGGTTCTTTTGCTTCTTTTGGTTCAACTTGTCACTTAATGAAGATGAGGAACCATCAGCAAGTCTTAATTTGAGATTGAAAATGAGGATGTGCATTTCTGGTGTGCCTTTTACCTCAGAAGGTCCCAGATCATTTTCCAGCTAATGAAGTATTATTGGAATGTGGTGTAGGATATACACTGCAAGATCCCATCAACAGTACTTCAGTGATATGGATTGAGGGATAAATATTTGTTAAAACTTATGGAGAACTGCCCTATGCTTGTTTGAATTAATATTCTGAGATTGCGTACATCCAGCTGAGAAAAGTTGGGAGTTTGACTGTCACACCATTATGCAGGTGTCCTAAAGCAAGCTCAGAGAGGACAGAAACCTCCCGTTGAGCAGAAAGTCAAAAGTTGATCTAACTAGCTGCCCACCTCTCTGGAGCAGAATTCTGACATTATAAAGGCTATTTCATCCAACTCCTTAGCTTGTCTGAGTTACTCACTTCCATTTTTTTTAACCAGCTTGAATATTGCCTAAAAATACTCCTATCTCCTTTTCTGCCAAAGAGAAAAGCTGATCACTTCATGAGAGTTCTTTATTCCTTTTTGCAAAAATTTGCTGGGTTCCCATTTCTCTTTGTCTGCTTTTTCATCGTATCTTATATTTAGGTTGATCATGATCACTGTCCTACCTGTAGCTCTCCTTTATGTCTGCTAGCCAATATAGCATCAATCTTAACTTCCTGTCAGTACTACTTCCAGGTTGCAAGGTCACATGGATTAGCATTTCTTATTATTCCAAGAAAATAACAATTGATGCCTTTATAATTGTTGCAAACTCACTCAAATATTCACAGAAACAATGGTAGATTCGAGAGACATTTTAAGGAATTTACAATTTTCCTTTTACTATATGTAAACCTGTTATAATTCCCTCAGGGGAACTAGAAACTAGAATTTCCAAATCATAGAACATAGAACATAGAACATTACAGCACAGAACAGGCCATTCGGCCTTCGATGTTGCGCCGACCAATATAAAAAGCAATGCCCCTCCAAACTAAACCATTCCCTTCTCTTCCATATACTTATCAACTAACCTCTTAAACGCCACCAAACTTGGCGCATCTACAACTGCTGCAGGCAGGGCATTCCACTCCCGAACCACCCTTTGGGTAAAGAACCTGCCTCTGATATCCGTCCTATAACTATCACCCCTTAATTTAAAGCTGTGTCCCCTCGTGCTAGCTTTTTCCATCCTAGGAAAAAGGCTATCACTGTCCACCCTATCTAAACCTCTAATCATCTTATATGTTTCGATTAGGTCCCCTCTTAGCCGCCTCCTTTCTAACGAAAACAACCTCAAATCCCTCAGCCTCTCCTCATAAGACCTGCCCTCCATACCAGGCAACATCCTGGTAAACCTCCTCTGTACCCTCTCCAATGCCTCCACATCTTTCTTATAATGTGGGGACCAGAACTGCACACAATACTCCAAGTGCGGCCGCACTAGAGTTTTGTACAGTTGCAACATGATGTTGCGGCTCCGAAATTCAATCCCTCTACCAATAAAAGCCAAGACTCCATATGCCTTCCTAACAACCTTCTCGACCTGACTGCCTACTTTCAGGGATCTATGCACATACACACCAAGATCCCTCTGTTCATCTAGACTACTAAGAATCCTACCATTTGCCCTATACTCTACACATTTATTATTTCTGCCATAGTGCATTACCTCACACTTTTCCACATTAAACTCCATTTGCCACCTCTCGGCCCAGCTCTGCAACTTGTCCAAGTCCCTCTGCAAACTATAACACCCCACTTCACTATCTACCACTCCACCGACTTTAATGTCCAAATCATCCAAATGACCCCCCAAATTAAGAAATTATCAACATGATTTCACTTTTTGTAACTTTTATTTTAGCAATGATCAGAACCAATATTAATTAAATATTAATTAACAGGCAAATTAAACTTCAGATGAAAATTGGTTAGTACACTGTGTCTTGCCTGAAAGACAATATTACTGCACTCTCTCTGTATTATATGGGGGTGTCAGCCTAGACTTTATACTCAAGTTCCTGGGGTTCAAAATCACAACCATTCAGATGGTAAAGGGAAGCAATCAAATCATTAAAATAACACACTGTCAACTATTATCTTAATAATTAAAACTGGAATTGTGAAAATAAAATCTCAAAAATTTCAGATTTTGCTATAATTTATTTACTGCATTTGAAATGAATTGATATGTGATTTTATTTTGAGGCATATTACCTTGTAGAATTCTGAGTTCAGTTTTCACTTGTTTTGTTCTAGCTGATATGGGGCCTTTTACAATTACTTTCCCTGCACATATGCTCTTCAGATTTATGGGTTGTGCAGAAATGGATGAAATCTGGGATGTTGGAAGTTTCGGGGGAATTGCACTCAAATCAAGTCATTTCTTCAACTCTTATTTCCTGTTTTTTAAAAGCACTCATTTCCTGCCAGTTCACACAGGAAGTTGTCTTGCTTATCTTACTGTATTCAAACAAATGACCTTCCACCCTTGGGTAATTTGCTTTTCCTTCAACAAAATACTAGGCAAGAAGCCTGCTAAGTGTTACTTACATTCCTGATTAGCTTTTCAAACTGATTAAAAACCAGGAGCCTGACACAAACTGATTAAAAACCAGGAGCCTCGGAGTAATTTCAGCATCTCGTTTTGCTGACACCTTTACATTTTGTACCATTTTTACTGCAAATGTTCTAGTTCCCTCAGGGGAAACCAGAATTACTAAATTTTCCAAATGACTCCCAAATTAAGTAATCATCAATAAGATTTCACTTTTTGTAACTTTTACTTCAACAATAATCAGAATCAATATCAATTAAATATTAATCAACAGCAAATTAAACTTCAAATGAAAAGCAATAAGTTTCACTTTAGTTGATGTGAAAAAGAAACATCTTGCACAAACAATCATTCATATCACTTCCTGCACTCATGTGACATTGTATAGCTACACAGTTCCATAATATGCTGCTTTTTATTCAGGCAGGGTAGGTCAGGAATCCCACCCAACAACAGCTTTCACCCTTTAAGTATAAGAGGTAAGATCACCTTCAATAAGGAACATTTATACAAATCCTCCCTTTGTTGAATTACAGTCCTGATGGAATAGTCTTCCAGAGTTCCTTTTCAACCAATCAATCGTACTCATGGTTTAGTTATTTCATCCAACTCAGCTTATCCGAGTTACTCATTTCCATATTTTTGAACCTTTTTAACGAGCTTGAATATTGCCTCAAAGAACTCCTGTCTTCTTTACTGCCAAAGAGAAAAGCTGATCATTTCATGACAGTTATTTACTTCTCTTCAAAAAACTTTGCTCGGTTCCCATTTCTCTCTGTCTGCTTTTTCATCATATCTTATATTTAGGTTGATCACTATCATTGTCCTACTTGTAGCTCTCCTTTGTTTCTGCCAGCCATATAGCATCTATCTTAACTTCCTGTCAGTACTACTTCCAGGTTGCAAGGTCACATGGATTAGCATTTCTTATTATTCCAAGAAAATAACAATCGATGCCTTTATAATTGTTGCAAACTCATTCAAATATTCACAGAAACAATAGTAGATTCCAGAGACGTCATAAAAAGTTTACAATTTTCCTCAGTGTACTGGTTCCCAGTCCAAGTTCCTCACAAATCTGACCTCCATTTATCTAATTCCATGGCCTGAATGTTAATCTTCCCCCTGATGGGGGACATGAAGCCCATTCTTGCCCTAATTAAGGCCTATACACGGCCTTTCTCACCTAGCTTCAATTTCCAGGCTGGTGGGCACCAAATAGCTCAGGGTGGAAAATAGAAACATTAAACATTTATGGACTTCAACGCGGATAAATGTGTTGTGGTCCATTTTGGCAGATCCAGCGGGATGAATGAGTACACTATCAAAGGTAGGAGTCTTAGCTGTGTGGAAGAGCAGAGGGATCTTGGGGTCTGGGTCCATAAGACTCTCAAATCGGCCTCCCAGGTGGAGGATGTGGTTAAGAAAGCTTATGGTGTACTGGCCTTCATTCATCGAGGGATTGAGCTCAGGAGTCAGGAGGTAATGCTGCAGCTTTATAGGACCCTTGTCAGACCACACTTGGAGTACTGTGCGCAGTTCTGGTCACTTCACTATAGGAAGGACGTGGAAGCTATTGAAAGGGTGCAGAGGAGATTTACAAGGATGTTGCCTGGATTGGAGGCATGCCTTATGAAGACAGGTTGAGGGAGCTGGGACTGTTCTCCCTGGAGAGACGAAGGTTGAGAGGCGACCTGATAGAGGTCTACAAGATGTTGAGAGGAATAGATAAGGTGGACTCTCAGAGACTATTTCCCAGGGCTGAAATGGCCGCGACGAGAGGGCACAGATTTAAGGTGCGGGGAAGCAAGTACAGAGGGGATGCTAGGGGAAAGTTTTTCACTCAGAGGGTGGTGATTGAATGGAATCGGCTGCCGTCGGTGGTGGTCGAGGCGAACTCGCTGGGGTCTTTTAAAAGACTTCTGGATGAGTATATAGGATCCAATAGGATTAGGGGTTATAGATAGGTCTATGGCTGGGTAGGTTTTGATGTGTTTGGCACAACTTGTGGTCCGAAGGGCCTGTTTGTGCTGTAGTGTTCTATGTTCTATGTTCTATGTTAAACCTGGATGAGAAAATCAAATGTAACATTTCCAAGTTTGCTATCAACACAAAACTGAAATTGTGAGTTATGAGAATGCAAGGAGATTTCAGGGTGATTTAGATAAGTTGAGTGAATGGGCAAACATGTGGCAAATGCAATACAATGTGGTAATTATACACCTGGGAAGTATGGATATACAAAGGGATTTAAGTGTCGTTGTTCACTCGTCAATGACAATGGAGAGGCCAGTGCAGAAAGCAATTAAGAAAGCAAATGATATGTTGACCTTCATTGCAAGAGGTTTGAGTTCTGAAGTAGAGATATCTTACTGCATTTATATAGAGCTTTGGTGAAACCAAACCTGGAACATTGTGTGCAGGATACATTTGCACTGAAGAAGTACAATAGAAGTTCACTGGATTGACATTGGGTTTGGTGGGATTCTCCTATGAGGAGAAAATGGTTTAACTTGTCAAGGAGATGGTGGTGTAATGGTATTTTCACTGGACTAGTAATTAATTCAGTGTAATGCTCTAAGCACCTGTGTTTAAATCTCACTAGATGATGAAATTTGTTTTTAATAAAAAGTTTGGAATGAAAAGTGTAATGATTGTCGTAAAAAACTCATGTAATTAACTAATGCCTTTTTGGGAAGGAGACCTGCTGTCCTTACCTGATCTGGTTATGTTTTACTCCAGATCCACAGTAATGCTTTGATTCTTAAATGCTCTCAGGGATGGGCAATAAATATCAGCTATGTTCGCATGTTATGAATGAATAAAAAATTCAACAGTTATTAGGATGTAAAATGATGAAGGGGCAATGCTCTGAAAGCTCCTGCTACTAAATAAACCTGTTGACTTTAACCTAGTGTTGTGAGACTACTTACTGATCTTAAAGGAAGAGAGGAAGGAAAGAGAGGCAGGAATGTTTCAGGAGGGAGTCGAGCCTAAGAAGCTGAAGGTAAGGCAGGAAGGTCTTCTCGACACTGGACATCGATGGGTTGGAACTCAGGGTTGTAAGCATGAGAGAATGTTACACATAAAATATAAATACATCTTCTAAATATAACATGTAATTCTAAGTGTAGTGAGGCATTTCAGGGAGTTATGTATTACTGTACTGAGTGAGAATTAATCATATACTGTTTCATATATTGTTCAGTTCAAACTGTTCTTTAAAGTTCTTTTAAAAATTTTATGAATGAAGAATATATGTTTTTCAAAATGTTACAACAGTGGAATAATTACAATCAGGATTCTCGAGAGGCCAAAAGTGGAAAGGAGCAAAGATCTTGGAGGAGATGGCAGAGAAAAGGAGAGTAAGTTCCCAATTGTTCCAAAGAGTCCCAAACACAAGATAAAAAGTTTAAATTTGGAGTATTACCTAACCAATGTAAGTCTTTGAGCACAAGGCAGGTAGGTGAATGGTATTTGATGTGAGTTTGGATATAGATAGCAGCATGCTATTTTATTTATCCAAAAAAGAAAAATATTGTTAACACCTTTTTCTAAAACAAATATCAAAACAGAAATTATGTTCTGGCAGCTGGGGTTAAAATCTTTTTCAAAGTATTAAAATCAAACAAAATGTGAGACAACTCACAAAATTATTTAATTAATTGTGTTTAATGAATGCATTGACATAGGAACTGAAATTTTACCATCCTGCCTGCCATTGGAATCAGAGTAGACAAGGAATGGAGCATGGGAAGGTCTGTTGACCTTGGGTGGGATTTTATAGTTTTGGGTCAAGCGAGACTGTAAAATCCCACCCAGTATCTCAGCAGATCAAAAAAAGGTTAATTTTGAAATTAATTCAAAATTAATGCCACCAATTTATATCCAAAAATCGTATTCACATAAAAACACCAACGATAAGTAACTAAGAGTACAATTATCTTAAAAACACAACAACTTGGGTAAATCATTCTTCTACTGGAAGAACTTATTTTTACCCAAACCGTTCTTGGTCTTTGTAGAAATGCTGGGTTCCAGTATCTAACAAGTAAGGACTGAGAACAATAGTTTATTCACAAGTCAGAGCAACTCTGCATGCTTGTATACTGCTCAAGCCCCAGGAGAACTCCCACGCTCCCAACACATGACCCTTAGAATAGTTCCATCATCATATCATCATGTGACCACTCAGTTCACATCTTCCCTGTTTAACTAGGAACAAGTGGTACTGAGATGAAAAGGCATGCAAAAATAGTAAAGGGACACAAACCATTTATAGCACACAGATGAACAGTCTAATAATACATAACTACTTTCATAGGATGAAACATGGGTGAAGCTTTTGCAACTTGGCAAATATGGAGTCTTAGCTTTTATTGGTAGGGGGATTGAATTTCGGAGCCGCAACGTCATGTTGCAACTGTACAAAACTCATGTGCGGCCGCACTTGGAGTATTGTGTGCAGTTCTGGTCCCCACATTATAAGAAAGATGTGGAGGCATTGGAGAGGGTACAGAGGAGGTTTACCAGGATGTTGCCTGGTATGGAGGGCAGGTCTTATGACGAGAGGCTGAGGGATTTGAGGTTGTTTTCGTTAGAAAGGAGGAGGCTAAGAGGGGACCTGATCGAAACATATAATATGATTAGAGGTTTAGATAGGGTGGACAGTGATAGCCTTTTTCCTAGGATGGAAAAAGCTAGCACGAGGGGACACAGCTTTAAATTAAGGGGTGATAGTTATAGGACTGATATCAGAGGTAGGTTCTTTACCCAAAGGGTGATTCGGGAGTGGAATGCCCTGCCTGCAGCAGTTGTAGATGCGCCAAGTTTGGTGGCATTTAAGAGGTTAATTGATAAGTGTATGGAAGAGAAGGGAATGGTTTAGTTTGGAGGGGCATTGCTTTTTATATTGGTCGGCTCAACATCGAAGGCCGAAGGGCCTGTTCTGTGCTGTAATGTTCTATGTTCTATGTTCTAACTGGTACATAACCCATCATGTTTCTGTTCCCCTCCCAACTCCCACCTTTTTTGTTCCAACCTCATGTGCCCTTGGTGAAAGGGCTGGATATAGTACCGCTGGAGATCAGTAGGATTGACCAATCGCAATCCTTGCAGCATTAGTCCATTTTGGATGGTGAGTTCATCTCTGAGGTGAAGAATGTGTGAAGCTTGTGGGGAAGCACCCTTGAGGACTTGGGCTAGGCCCTCATGATGATGTTGTGAAATTGTCTGCGTGTGTTGTCTGCCTACAAGGCATCTCTGAGCTCCTGGATTCTACAATAGGACACTATCTCTACTGTCATGATGTCTTTGTCTTCTTCACGATCTGCTTGGTCTGTAGTGTGTAGGAAGGTCCTGGAAAGGGCATCTGCCAAGTACAGAACCTTACTGTTTTTGTAGATGATGCTGAGATTGTACTGTTGTAGCCCTGGCACCATGAGCTGCAGTTGTGCAGACACTGTGTGAAAAGGATTTTTTAGAATAGTTATGAGTGGTCAATGATCAGTTTCAACACTTACAGGATGACCATTTATGAAATGATGGAATTTCTGACAGGCGAAGATTAGAGTAAGGAGTTCCTTCCTGATCTGAGCATAATGAGTCTTAGCAAAGGCTATCAGTCTGTCATTTTGGACACTCCATGCTGGGAGGTGTCTGCTAATAGAAGTATGGATGCTCAAATGTTAAAGTATTGTTGCACTGGTGGGACCAAGAATACCCTTGTTTGAGTCTGTTGCAGGCTACTGTGTGGTGCTCCTGCTCACACCATGCAACATCCTGGTGAATGAACTGACAAAGGGGTTCAGTGACCTCACTGTAACAAGGAATTAACTTAGGTAATTTGTCATATCAAGGAAAAGCTGTGTAGCGTAATCATCCTTGTCTGGATTAGGATTTACACTTTTAGCTGTGAATTAATGACTCACGTAGGAAACTGTTGATTCTGAACTGCATTTTGCAGGGTTCAGCTTCAGTTGTCTGGTCCTGATTCTGCCAAGGATGAGACAATGAGAAGCATTTTAAGCTTACATAGTGCTATCCCAAATCAGGGTGTCATTATCAATGATTTCTCAGGCTATTCTGGAAAGAGTTGCTCCATGTACTACTGAGAACCTTACTGTCAGTGGAAATCCCATAGGAAATAGAACCTAGAACATTACAGCATAGTACAGGCTCGATGTTCCGCCAACCTGTGAAACCAATCTAAAGCCCATCTAACCTACACTATTCCAATGTCATCCATATTTTTATCCAATGACCATTTAAATGCCCTTAATGTTGGTGAATGCCTTGGCAGGCAGGGCATTCCAATCTCTTTCTACTCTCTAAATAAAGAATCTACCTCTGACATCTCTCCTATATCTAATATCCCTCAATTTAAAACTATATCCCCTCATGCTAGCCATCTCCATCCAAGAAAAACCTATCTATCCACCCTATCTAATCTTCTGATCATCTTGTATACTTCTATTAGGTAATAAATTAACCTTCTTTTCTCTAATGAAAACACCCTTAAGTCCCTCAGCCTTTCCTCATAAGACCTTCCCACCATACCAGGCAACATCCTGGTAAATCTCCTCTGCACCCTTTCCAGTGCTTCCACGTCCTTCCTATAATCTGGCAACCAGCTCTGTACGCAATTCTCCAAGTGCAGCCACACAAGGGTTTTATACAGCTACAACATGACCTCATAGCTCTGAAACTCAATCCCTCTACCAATAAAAGCTAACACACCGTATGCCTTCTGAATACAAAGAAGATGTCAGGGGTGGGTTTTTCACTCAGAGGGTGGTGAGTGAATGGAACCGACTGCCGTCGGAGGTTGTTGAGGCAAACTCACTGGGGTCTTTTAAAAGACTTCTGGATGAGTATGTGGAAAAGAATAGGATAGGGGGTTATAGATAGGTCTGTGGATTGGTAGATGTGATCGGCGCAACTCGTGGGCCGAAGGGCCTGTTTGTGCTGTATTGTTCTGTGTTCTATGTTCTATGTTCTATGTTCTTAACAACTTTATTAACCTGGTGCCAACTTCCAAGGATCTACGCACATGAACACCAAGATGTCTCTGCTCAACCACACTACCAAGTAATGTACCATTAGCCGGTATCCTGTATTCCTGTTATTCCTTCCAAAGTGAATCACTTCACACTTTTCATGTTAAACTCCATCTGCCACCTCTCAGCCCAGCTCTGTAACTTATCTATATCCCTCTGTAAACTGCAGCATCCTTCCGCACTGTCCACAACTCCATCGACTTTAGTGTCATCCTCAAATTTACTAACCCATCCTTTTACGCCCTCATCCAGGTCATTTATAAAAATGACAAACAGCAACGGCCCCAAAAAAAAATCCTTGCAGTACACCACTAGTAACTGAACTCCAGGATGAACATTTCCCATCAACCACCACCCTCTGTCTTCTTGCAGCTAGCCGATTTCTGATCTAAACCGTAAAATCACCCTGAATCCTATGCCTTCATATCTTCTGCAATAGCTTAGAAAATATGGAGACATAGGATTGAGGGTGAATATGAAGAAAACAATATAGAATCATAAAACCATAGAAACATTACATAGCAGGAGGAAGCCATCTGGTCCATCGAGTGTCTGACAGAACATTCCACCCAGGTGCTATCCCCATAACTCCAATTATTTACCCTGCTAATTCCTCCACCTACACATCCTGGGGCACTAAACGGCAATTTAATATATTCAATCAATCTAATCTGTACATTTTGGATATCTGCCTACTGGAGACATGAAGATGATAAGTTTTGAACATTCTTCATTCAGTGGGATTTGTCAGAACCTGAATTTAGTATCCAGGATGCTGAAAACCTTGGAATTGGGCATATCAGCTATCACCTTTTCCTCTGTCTCCATAGGGTGATGAGGTCTGAGCAGTGCCTTGTTTAATTTAATTGAGTCAATGCTAATCCTGACTGCGTCATCTTTCTTTACTGCAGATACCATTGCTGGAACCCATTCTGTGGCCTCATCATTGTGAGTTATGACACCTAGTATCATCATCTGAGGCAGTTCATTGACTACTTTCTGCTTCATCGTTATTGATACTGCTCCCAAGCACAGACTGTTTTTCTCTGCAACATAGGAGACTGAGAGCTGATCTTATAAAGGTGTATAAAATAATGAGGGGCACAGATCAGCTAAATACTCAATATCTTTTCCCAAAGGCAGGGGAGTCTTAACTAGAGGGCATTGGTTTAAGGTGAGAGAGGAGAGATAAAAAAGCGTTCAGGGGGACAATTTTTTCACACAGAGTGCACTGAGTGGCTAGAACAAGCTGCCAGAGGTAGTACTAAAGGTGGGTACAATTTTGTCTTTTAAAAAAGCATTTAGATAGTTACATGAGTATAAAGGGTATGGAAGAATATGGACAAATGCAGGCAATTGAGATTAGTTTAGGGGTTTAAGAATAGGGCAGCAACGACAAGTTGGGCCGGAAGGCCTGTTTCCATGCTGTAAACCGCTACGACTCTATGAAACAGATGAACGCATGACTTGAGAGTTGATGCAAGGGGCAGGAATTTAGATTTTTGGATCATTGGGATTTCTTCTGGGCGGTGTGTGTGTGTGTGTGTGTGTGTGTGTGTGTGTGTGTGTGTGTGTGTGTGTGTGTGTGTGTGTGTGTGTGTGTGTGTGTGTGTGTGTGTGTGTGTGTGTGTGTGTGTGTGTGTGTGTGTGTGTGTGTGTGTGTGTGTGACTTGTTCAAGAGGAATAGGTTACACCTGAACTGGAGGGGGACTAACATCCTGGTGGGGAAATTTGCTAGAGCCATTAGGGAGGGTTTAAACTAGTTTGGCAGAGAGTGAGACCCAAAGCAGTAGGGAGAAAGTTGAGGACAGCACAGACGTTAAAAGGAGCTCATTAAGTAGTAAAGGCAGTGTCGGTAATCCTATTACTGGGCAGATCAAGCAAAAGCAAAGCAGAGAGCAAGGGAAGTCAAGATTAAATTGCATTTATTTCAATGCAAGAGACCTGACGGGCAAAGCAGATCAACTCAAGGCATGGATGGGTACATGGACTGGGATATTATAGCAATTACTGAAACATGGCTAAGAGAGAGACAGGACTGGCAGCTCAATGTTCCAGGGTACAGATGTTATTGGAAAGATAGAACAGGAATTAAGGGAGGAAGGAGAGTTGCACTTTTGATTAGGAAAAACATCACTGCAGTACTGAGAGGGGATATATCTGAGGATTCGGCCATTGTGTCCATATAGGTAGAACTGAGAAATAAGAAGGGGGAAATCACTTTGATAGATTTGTACGATAGGTCCCCAAATAGTCAACAGGAAATTGAGGAACAAATATGTAAGGAGATTACAGATAGCTCCAAGAAAAATAGGAAGGTAATAGTAGGGGATTTAAACTTCCCCATCATTGGTTGGGGCAGCCATTGTATTAGAGAGTTAGATGAAGACAAATTTGTTGAGGGTATTCAGAAGGAATTTCTCATTCAATATGTGGATGGGGTGAGCAGAGAGAGGGTAAAACTTGACCTCCTCTTGAGAAATAAGGAAAGGCAGGTGACAGAAGTGTTAATGAGGGATCACTTTGGGACCGGTGACCATATTTCTATTAGTTTTAAGATTGCTACGGAGAATGATCAGGGAGCCTTAAACTAAAGAGCATAGGGGAGAGATACAAAAGAGTCTAGAGGGGCAATTTTTCTGACAGAAGATGGTGAGTGTCTGGAACAAGCTGCCAGAGATAATAGTAGAGATGGATACAATTTTGTCCTTTAAAAAATGTTTTAACAGTTACATGGGTAAGATGGGTATAGAGGGATATGGGCCAAATGCAAGCAATTTGGACTAGCTTAGGGAGTTTAAAAAAAAGAACGGCATTGACAAGTTGGGCCAAAGGACCTGTTTCCAAGCTGTAAACATCTATGACTCTATGAAATCTACAGAGAGGTTGATTAAAATATTTGGAGATGTGACTGAAGTATAAAATATGCAGAGGAATAAATTGTTTTGTTCAATTTAAGTGAGTGAATTCTTTTACTTAGTTTATGAAGCTAACAGAGTGTGAGGAAAAATGTCCAAGGTAGTTGAGCCAGCATCCAGGGAGCACTTGGATGGAAGTTAACAGGGATCATATCCCACAGGTCCCTTGTATCAAATTCAATAGTGGATCAGTCTCACACACACTCTCACCTCGAGTCACAAAGTTCAACACAGTTGAGTCAGAAATCCAGATAACCTGTCAGGTGTACTACTGAGCAAGTGCTGCATTGTTGGATATCTGTCAGATGAAATGCTAAGCTGAAGCTTTGCCTCTTCTTTCAATTTAGTGTTGAAGGTCTCAAGGAACAGGGGCGTTCTCCCCTATGTCATGACCAAGATTTATTAACAGCATCAAAACAAATGATCTCATCAATTATTTCATTGCTCTTTGAGGGATGTGCACAAAGGCTGCCACATTTCAGATATTACTCATACTAGATTTCAAAGCTACACCATTAACTGAGAAACACTTTGTGACATCCTTGAGTTGTGAAAGATGCTATATAAATGCAAGTCTTTCTTTCATTTCAATCTACAGTCAGTACCTCATTCATTGATCTGTGAAGCACCTGTAAGAGTTTCTCATTTCCTGTGATTGAATTATTTGCTATTCTGTGTGAGGCTAGTGAACAGGGACAGTCTGATAAACGGGCCAGGTTGATTTCCAGCTCACTGTCTTGATTGACAGGTTGTCAATGAAATGTAGAGTGTAATTTTTATGCTGGAGAGATTTACTGAGCAGCTCCACACTGTATGAAGCAGTCAGTTCACTGTTACTGCACAGTTCCTCTGTGTTGTCCCTCCAGCAATTTTAGCGTACAACCATTCCATTTATGTGAATCCAGACAGCAAATATTATCAAGCCATTCGACCACTTTTAACTCTGTGGCTGTTCACATCCCATGACCATCAGCATATCCACACTTCCCAGCATTCTGGATAATCAGGAGCAGACACTCCCTCCTGCTGTCTCTCTTTGCCAGTATTCCTACACTTCGCTTTCTCCTAATGCATATGCCCATATCCAAGAGTCTCTATCCAATACCCTCCTCCAACAACTTTTCCTCTTGGCTCTCTTTCCCAGTATTCCCACTTCTCTCTATTCTTCCCTGATTGTTTTGGCTAGGAGGTGGAGCCCTCGCTTGGGGACACTGAGGCCAGTTGTTGTGGACTGTTTTCAGGCAGAGGTTGATTATCTCAACGTGGGCCAGCACTGACATCCATTGCTCTCTTTGAACATACAGCTCCATGTTCCCTGTGCCACTCTGGGTGGCCTTGCCCCACAGCTTCACCCACTTTCACTTTCCCCAACATCCCCTCCCCCCTTTTCTTGGCATGGTATGTTTTTAAAAACTGATGATGTATTTAATCTGGAATGAGTGGAATGTGGGGAACATCTGTATGATCCTTGGACTAAAATTGAGGCCTTTATTTTTGGATGTTTGGCCATATTAGGGCAAAGATAGAGTGTTGGCGTAGAATCTGCAAGCTTTTCCTTTAGAACACAATAATTGCTGTCCTAGTCTTTGGCATGTGGGCAGGGCTTGACTGAGGCACTGAGAGGGGGAGACCAGACCGTCTGAATCAACAGCATATTTGGACTTTTATCTTTTCACAAAAAATCAAAATGCGTGGGCTATGGCCGGTGTCTGATTACAGCAGGCAGAACATTCTGGAAGGAAATGCTCTCAATGTCTGAATGTTGAATCATAAAGAACAAGCAGCAAAAAAAAATCTGGGCTTTTCTGCTGAACTGCGATTTTGTTTAAGTTCACTGGATTAGTGCAAAAAGAAATCAACCGAAACTCAATTAAAAACTTGCAATATTATCACAACTTTCACAACCTCAGGATATCCCAAAGTGCTCTGCAGTCAATTAAGTAATAGGCACTGTTGTAATGCAGGAGATTCAGAGCGTATTTCTGCACAGCAAGCTCCCATATTTGCCAAATAATTCAAGTCATATGGTTGAGAGGTAGTTTTGGCCTATCACTAGGGAGGTCTCTCTGCAGTTCTCCAATATAGTCACTGATCGCCATAACCCTGAGTTATACTGGTCAGGAAAATGCCTGAGTTATCCTGATCAGAATTGTACTCAACTGGTTCTGACTAGTCTTAGCATTATCCATTGCTAGCGAGTTGAACGGGATAGGTGATACCTAAGAGTAGGATTGGGATCATTGTTAAAGTTTTCCTTCTGCCTCTACCCAACGAATTACTATTTTAAAAAAATCCACTTTCAACAATATATTTTTATAAAACAGTTTTAACATGATCTTCCTCCTTTAAGCATCCTTCTCAGAATTGAGGGGACTTGTTTCCACTTCTGTTTGATATGTTCTAAAATGACTGATTGTGCATTGGACTATGTGCAGATTCTCCCATATAGGGGAGCATTTGATGCTTGAAAGATTGGGTAGTTGAGTTGTTTGGGGCTTGGGTCTTCTATCCAGTAACTTGACTTTGCCTCTGCAGATTCCTGACAAGTCTGTAAATGTGTTTGTTGCCTTCAAATTTTTTTTTCCATTTTGGTTGGTTACCAATCTTGGGCTCCAATGAATTTAAAGCTTTAGAGTCTTTTAAAGTTTAAAGTTCATTTATTAGTGTCACAAGTAGGCTTACTTTAAGACTTCAATGAAGTTACTGTGAAAAACCCCTAGTAGGCATGCTCTGGTGCCTGTACGGGTTCAACAAGGGAGAATTTAGCATAACCAGTGCACCTAACCAGTACATCTTTCGGTCTATGGGAGAAAACCGGAGCATCCAGAGGAAACCCACGGAGAATGTGCAAGCTCCGCATAGACAATGACCTAAACCAGGAATTGAACTTGGGTCTCTGGCACTGTGAGGCCAGCAGTGCTAACCACTGTGCCACCCTCAAGTGGGTGAGGCTGTTAGACCTCTTTAGGAGTGCTTTGTGGATATACCTGAAGTGCTTCCATTCTTCTCTGGGTGTGTTCTGCTCTTTCTGTGCTGTCTTACTTTGAATGTCTGATATTGGGCCTATCAACAGCATCCTCTTCAGCTCAGCTGGCTTTTAGTGGTTCATGTCTCAATGCTAGGCATGTTTGCTTGGGAGAAGGTGCTATTGTTGAACTGCCTTTCTTGCCACAGGATTTGGAACAACTTGCCAACGGTCCTTTGCTGATACTCTCCAAGGCTTTGAGGTTCCTGCTATAGATTGTCCAACTCTCTGCAGTGCTGCAGGGCTCACAGTAAAGAGAGAAGGACTAGCATTACCCTACTTACAACTTTGCAAGTCCCAAAGTGCAGAAGGCAGCAGGACTGGTAGATAAGGTAGTTAAGAAGATAAATGGGATGCTTGTCTATATTAGCTGAAGCATAGAATATAAAAGCAAAGAGATTATGATGAGCTGTATAAAATGCTTGTTAGGCCACAGTTAGAGTACTGTGTGGAGTTCTGGTCACCACACTGTAGGAAGGATGTCATTGCACTCAAGAGAATGCAAAGGACATTCACCAGGATGTTGTCTGGACTGGAGCGATTCAACTATGAAGAGAGGCTAACTAGGCTGGGGTTATTTTCCTTAGAACAGAGAAGGCTGATGGGGGGACTTGCTTGAGGTGTACAAAATTCTAAGGGACATCGATAAGTGTAGTAGGAAGAAACTATTCCCGTTAGTAGATAGCATATGTTTAAAGTAAGGGGCAGAGGATTTAGAGAGGATTTGAGGAAAAATCTTTTCACAAAAGGTGGGAAGGATCTGGAACTCACTGCCTGAAAGGGAAGTGGAAACCCTTACAACAGTTAAGAAGCCTTTAGATGAGCACATGAAAGCCATAACATACAAGGCAAAGGACCAAATGCTGAAAAATTGGATTAGAATAGATAGAGATTTGATGGCCAGCGTAGACACGATGGGCTGAAGGGCCTCTAGCTGTGCTATGATACTCTATAACTCTGTGACTCTATCACAACTAATTAAGTGCTTTTTAAAATATAGTCAACTATAATGCATAACCATAGAGTCTATGACTCTATAATGGAGGAAATTCAGCCATTAATTTGTACACAGCAAGCTTCCAGTGTGACAGTGATTAGATCACTTGTTATCCCAAGACATCAACATCAGTAGGGAAGGGAGTTTAGTGAGGCAGTCACAGTTAACAAGATCGATGAAATCCTTGAAGTGGCGAGAGATGTTGTGAGGAATTTAAATGGATGAGTGCTGAATTCAGAAATCTCAATCTCCAGAGGCTGATTGGTTTTGCTGTCATTCTTGGCCCTACCTGCATTATTCCTGCTGACACATTAGCACTGGCTCCTGTGTTAGTAGACTCAGTTTGCTGGATGAAAGAGAGGGGATTCAGAAGCAGGGTAGAGATATGAAATTTCCATTCCAATACCCAGCTCCCCCATATCCCCTCTCGAATCTGTCTGCATCTCTCTCCTTCTCTTCCCTTAATAATCTCAAAACTAGTCAATTTGGCCACATTTTAGACATCTTCTACTTCCACTGAAGCCACATTAATTTTTGTTTCGGTTTCTCCCAATGCACTTTGAGTGTTTTTCTGCATCAAAAAAATTGTAATTATTTTCAATTTGACAAGATAAGCTAGGGATGCTGAGGATTAGGGAGAAGATACAATGTTTAAATAATGAAGGACGTTGTTCTTCTTTACACTCCAGGTATGCAGTGATGCTTTGGAATTTTTTACTGCATGGTGTGATGGTGCTGACTCTCTAAGGGAGCTATGGGCTAGATGGTATTGAAGGCAAATGAAAAAACAGTTTACACGTGGACAGTGTAATCTCTTGAACTAGGTGCCAGTGCCTGAGCCAGTTGTAGGCTAAATTTCATGAGTGTTCTTTCACGTTATAGGCCATGTGCTTTGCTCTAAGTTTTTGTCTCTCGCAGGATGTAAACACGGCTGCCAGAGTGTGGGAACAAAAAGTGGAGACCTCATTCCCTGCCCATTGGTGTTAATGTGCATTCCTGTACAAATGCAAATTACTATTATCACATGGGCACATCTAAGCATCAATGCAAACAAGCAAATCCTGTGCTGTCACATTTCTGTGTCCATGTCCTCATTCAATACGTGAGCTGAATCGGAAACACCTGGCCTGGACCCCTATAATCATACCTGGAGTCTATTGGAGATTATGGAACTGTTCAAGTCCAGCCCTTTCATTCTGTCTCAATGCCAACTTGAATTTACCTTGCTCACTGGTCCTGCTGCCCTGGTAGTGCAGGCATGGCGGTGAGGCCCATGTTGGGGGTGGGGCCTATGTACCCAGCAAGTTTGTATACAGTTTGCAGTATTACCACACTGCCAGGAGAGGATGGAATATGAAGGCTGATATTGGAAGCTATGGCCTGGTTAGAGCCCCCTCTCCTCTGCCCACCTTGGGTCCCAGTACAGCCTCAATCTCTGCCAGTCAAAGGATACAGGTGTGATCTTCAGCCACTTCTAATCCTTCAGGTGATCAAAATCAATGTGAGCAATATTAATGATTAAGGGTTATGAAAAACTGTTACATTGTTGGGATCGCTCGACTGATCTATGAGGAAAGCTTGTGTTCGCTAGCATTATATTCGCTGGAGTTCAGAAAAATAAGGGGGAATCTCATAGAAACCTATAAAATTCTAACAGGACTCCACAGGATAGATGGAAAAAGGATGTTCCCAATGGTGGAGGTGCCTAGAACTAAGGATCACAATCATAGGATACAGGATAAATTGTTTAGGACAGAGATAAGGAGAAATTTCTTGACCCAGAAAATGGTCAGAATGTAGATACAAAATATTTGAGGCCAAAACATTCTATGTTTTTAAGCAGCAGGTAATTATAGCACTTGGGCAAAAGAGATCAAAGGGTCAAACAGAATTGGATGATCAACCATTCAACATCTTGATTTGGAAATGTATATAGTCGTTTCTTCATTCTTGCTAGGTTAAAATCTTGGAATTCCCTTCCTAACAGCCCTGTGGGAGTACCTACATCACATGAAATGCAGTGGTTCAAGAAAGCAACTCACCACCGCCTTCTCAAGGATAATTATTCATGGGCTGGTTATAAATGCTAGTTTAGCCAACTACACTCACATCCCACAGATTGAATATAGAAGCATGCTCTGTGAACTTAAAATGGGTAAAGTTTTGCAACACCAATTTTAAATCCAACCAATTTATTTGATAGTAAATCCGCGAGCTTTCGACACTATGTTGTGCCTTTGTCAGCGACATGACAGCGCAGAGTTGCTGAGCAGAGACTGATAGCCAAGTTCCGCACACATGAGGACGGTCTTAACAGGGATCTTGGCTTCATGACACACTATCTGTAACCCCCGTAACTTGCCTGGGTTAGCAAAAACCTCACTTACTGTGCTGTCTGGAGAAAATACACAATTCTCTAACCAATGCTCAGGATTCCCTTCACACACATTGTTAGCCACTTTAACACTTGAATAGCAGGTTAGATGTAAGGATTCGCATTCTAATCAGCAATCTGTAACTGTCTGTGTGGATATGAGTGCCTCTGCAGATCAGAACACTGCATTTGCCTGACGAAGGCACAGCATAGTGTCGAAAGCTCGCGGATTTACTATCAAATAAATTGGTTGAATTTAAAATTGGTGTTGCAAAACTTTACTGAGTTTACCCCAGTCCAACGCCGGCATCTCCACATCATAACTTAAAATGGCACAGGTTAATTGTCTGGATATATGTTTCTTATATTTGGATTTAACTCATTCCGTATTAAAACTTTACAATTCTACATTACAAATCTGTACTTACTTATACTTGCCTTCAAATAAAATTTACTTGAACTTACTATCTGAAGAGTCTTGTCTTCTCTTATGGGTTTAAAACTTGTCCAAACTTGAGAATTAACTTTCTATTTGTAATATATATAAATGACTTGGAAGAGGGAGTGAGTAGAGTGATCAGCAAGTTTGCAGACGATACAAAGATGGCTGGATTTGTGGATAGTGAGGAGCATTGTCAGGCGATGCAGCAGGACATAGATAGGCTGGTAGCTTGGGCAGATAGATGGCAGATGGAATTCAATCCTGATAAATGAAAGGTGATGCAATTTGGGAGAAAGAATGTAGCGGGGAGGTATATGATAAAGGGTAGACCTATGAAGAGTATAGAAACGCAGAGGGACCTGGGGGTGCAGGCGCACAAGTTTCTGAAGGTGGCAGAGCAAGTGGAGAAGGTTGCGAAGAAAGCATATGGTATGCTAGTCTCTCTTCCCCTTCCTTGTTCAAGAAGGGGAAGAGAGACCTTCCAGGGAATTATAGACCAGTGAATCTTACTTCTGTTGTGGGCAAAGTATTGGAGAGAATTATTAGGGATAGGATTTATTGTTATTTAGAGAGAAATGAATTGATTGGGGATAGTCAGCATGGTTTTGTGAAGGGTAGGTCGTGCCTTACTAACTTCATTGAGTTTTTTGAAAAAGTGACTAAAGAGGTGGATGGGGGTAAGGCGGTTGATGTGGTATATATGGACTTTAGTAAGGCGTTTGATAAGGTGGCCCATGGAAGACTTCTGCAGAAAATGCAGATGTATGGGATAGAGGTGATTTAGCTAATTGGGTTAGGAATTGGCTAGCAGATAGAAGACAGAGGGTGGTGGTTGATGGGAGATATTCATCGTGGAGTTCGGTGACAAGTGGTGTACCTCAGGGGTCTGTTTTGGGGCCCCTGCTGTTTGTATTTTTTATAAATGATCTGGATGAGGGTATTGAAGGATGGATTAGTAAATTTGCAGATGACACTAAAGTCGGTGGAGTTGTAGATAGTGAAGAGGGGTGTTATAGTTTGCAGAGGGACTTGGACAAGTTGCAGAGCTGGGCCAAGAGGTGGCAAATGGAGTTTAATGTGGAAAAGTGTGAGGTAATGCACTATGGCAGAAATAATAAATGTGTATAGTATAGGGCTAATGGTAGGATTCTTAGTAGTCTTGATGAACAGAGGGATCTTGGTGTGTATGTGCATAGATCCCTGAAAGTAGGCAGTCAAGTCGAGAAGGTTGTTAAGAAGGCATATGGAGTCTTAGCTTTTATTGGTAGGGGGATTGAATTTTCGGAGCCGCAAAGTCATGTTGCAACTGTACAAAACTCTAGTGCGGCCGCACTTGGAGTATTGTGTGCAGTTCTGGTCCCCACATTATAAGAAAGATGTGGAGGCATTGGAGAGGGTACAGAGGAGGTTTACCAGGATGTTGCATGGTATGGAGGGCAGGTCTTATGAGGAGAGGCTGAGGGATTTGAGGTTGTTTTCGTTAGAAAGGCGGCGGCTAAGAGGAGACCTTATCGAAACATATAAGATGATTAGAGGTTTAGATAGGGTGGACAGTGATAGCCTTTTTCCTAGGATGGAAAAAGCTAGCACAGGGGACACAGCTTTAAATTAAGGGGTGATAGTTATAGGACGGATATCAGAGGTAGGTTCTTTACCCAAAGGGTGGTACAGGTATGGAATGCCCGGCCTGCAGCAGTTGTAGATGCGCCAAGTTTGGTGGCGTTTAAGAGGTTAGTTGATAAGTATATGGAAGAGAAGGAAATGGTTTAGTTTGGAAGGTCATTGCTTTTTATATTGGTTGGCGCAACATCGAAGGCCGAAGGGCCTGTTCTGTGCTGTAATGTTCTATGTTCTATGTTCTATAGGAAGGGGTATAGAGTACAAGAGCTGGCCTTCAGTGTTGCAGTTGTATAAAACATTGGTTAGACCTCATTTGGAATACTGCGTCCAGTTCTGGTCGCCTTAGTACCGGAAGGACGTGGAGAGTCTGGAGAGAGTGCAGAGGAGGTTTACCAGGATGCTGCCTGGTATGGAAGGTTTGAGATACGAGGAGAGGTTAGGCAAATTGGGAATGCTTTCCTTAGAAAGACGTAGATTTGAGGAGATCTGATAGAGGTGTACAAGATTTTGGAGGGGATTGACAGAGTAAACAGGGTTAAGCTTTTCCCTAGGATGGACTCAAATAGCACGAGGGGTCACAGGCTTAGGGTGAGGGGGGTAAGGTATAATTTGGCTGCTAGAGGGAGTTTTTTCACACAGAGACTGGTGGGGGTATGGAATGTGCTGCCAAGTAAAGTGGTGGAGGCAGGCACTCTGGAGTTATTTAAGAAATACTTAGATAGGCACATGAACAGAATGGGAATGGAGGGGTATAGAAAACTAATTTAAAATAGGGATCATGAGCCTTGGGAGTACCTGGGAAGTGTGTAAATAGATGATGATATTGATGTATTTGTTTTTATCCTACAGGTGCTTTGGTCCACCTTGTCTAACAAGGGGCATACACGCAATGGGTCGTGAGAGGACTGTTCTTGGATATTTTTTGAGAGTATCCTACTGCTTCACGTTGTTAGTGTATGCTTGACCTGGACCATGTGATGGGCAACACGACAGCTCAGTGACTATTGCTGTGCTGTGCAGATACATGGATTTGGGCCTGTGTCTGTGGGAGTTTGCGCCTTCTCCCTGTGCTTGCATGGGTTTTCTCCGGGCGCTCCGGTTTCCTCCCACATCCCAAAGATGTGCTCTTAGGCTAATTGGCAAAACAAATTCTCCCTAAATTGTCTCAAATTTGTTTTTTAATCCATAGATCTATAAACATGGACAGGGATCACGGGTAGAGGTGGGAACACTGAGCTGGCGGCGCAGGCTCGTTGAGCCGAAGGGCCTGTTTCCCGTGCTGTTTTGTTCTTTGTTCTTTGTAAACAGGGTTAAGCTTTTTCCTAGGGGATGGACTCAAATAGCATGAGGGGTCACGGGCTTAGGGTGAGGGGGGTAAGGTATAATTTGGATGCTAGAGGGAGTTTTTTCACACAGAGGGTGGCGGGGGTATGGAATGCGCTGCCAAATAAAGTGGTGGAGGCAGGCACTCTGGAGTTATTTAAGAAATACTTAGATGGGCACATGAACAGAATGGGAATGGAAGGGTATAGAAAACTGATTTAAAATAGGGATCATGAGCCTTGGGAATTCCTGGGAAGTGTGTAAATAGATGATGATATTGATGTACTTGTTTTTGTCCTAGAGGTACTTTGGTCCACCTTGTTGTCTAACAAGGGGCATACACACGATGGGTCGTGAGAGGGCTGCTCTTGGATTTTTTTTGAGAGTATCCTAGTGCTTCACATCGTTAGTATATGCTTGACCTGGACCATGTGATGGGCAACACGACAGCTCAGTGACTATCGCTGTGCTGTGCAGATACATGGATTTGGGCCTGTGTCTGTGGGAGTTTGCGCCTTCTCCCTGTGCTTGCATGGGTTTTCTCCAGGCGCTCCGGTTTCCTCCCACATCCCAAAGATATGCTCTTAGGCTAATTGGCAAAACAAATTCTCCCTAAATTACCTCAAATTTGGTTTTCAATGCATAGATCTATAAACATGGACAGGGATTACGGGTAGAGGTGGGAACACTGAGCTGGCGGCGCAGGCTCGTTGAGCCGAAGGGCCTGTTTCCCATGCTGTTTTGTTCTTTGTTCTTTGTTCTTTAAAAGAAAGGGCATATTAGTAGGATGGTGAAAAATGCTTTTGTGACACTTGCCTTTACCAATCAAGGCATAAATTTCAAAACACGGGAGTCATGTTTGGAGTTGTATAGAACTTCAGTGAGGCCATAGCTAGAGTATTGAGTGAAGTTCTGTGGAAAGCATAACTGAGTTAATGGCTAAAAACTGTGGGAGGTGCACCCACAGGAAACAGACACAGGTATAGGGAGAACATGCATACTCCACACAGACAGTCACCCAGATCCCCAGCACTCTGAGGGAGCAGTGCTAAACATTGTGCCGTTGTGCTGCCTTTATGTGACCAATTAACAATGACTTTAAGGTCCTCTTCTTATCTGTGAATAGGATATGGCCTCGATTTATAGTAATCTGCATAGTAATCTGTGATTGAGGACATAGAAAAGGGGATGAGATGAGGACATAGAAAAGAGTATGCCTTTCAGTCATCATCCTGCTGATCCCAATGGTTCACCTCACCTGCCATCCCATGGGACTTTCACCTAAAATGCACCCAGGTTGTCCCTGGGTTGTTTTGTCACCCTGCAGCAGTGTAAGGGGTGTGTGTGTTGTATGCAGTTTGGACACAGCCGCGACCTCCTTCGTAGTGGTACCAAGTGCAAGAGCTCTTGGCATCTGATTGCCTGATAGTTTTTACCTGGCATGCTTGCTGAGAACAGAAAATTCTGACCAATGTCTCAAATCAATGACTTCTCAGAATGTTTCTCCTTCCACAGATATTGTCTGACCTGCTGAGCATTAGTGGCATTTTCTGTTTTCATTTTAGATTTTCAACAGTAATTTGCGTTAGTCTCATTGGCTAGAAACTGGCTGAGTGGAAACTAATTACAAGGTGGCATGGGGACGTTGCAAATTGATTAGAGTGGGTCACAGGATACAAGGCCAATTATATATGCTTTTTTAACATTGCTTTTACTCAAACTCAGCAAAGTTTATAGATGAGTCGATGATAATTAAGATTCTTTATTTCATCTTTGCCCACAGATGTAATCTTTACAAATAACCAAGATTTATCTCTAAACTTAATCACAGCAATTAGATTGTTCATAGATCAGATGAATTTATATGCAAATTTTCCAGGGTCAGGTGTGATAGATGGGTTGAATGGCTTCTTCATTTTCTGTGAAAAATGCTGTATTTAAAACCACTATTCTAAGTAAAAGGAGAGAGCAGAAGGTAGAAAGTGAATTATAGGCTGGAATGCAATCACAGTGTTCGGGTGGTTCATTTAGAAAATTGATCAGTGAACTGCTGGTTTTCACTTCCATAAATAAACTTTCTGAAGACATTGATTAGATTCCAACTTTGCAATATGTTTGTGAGAAACTAGACTGTAGAGCAAAGCAACCCAATGAAATAGTGTGACATTGGAATGTTGCAGTGATCCAGTAAGTTTCCAGAGATTTCAATCCATTTGCAGCCAAATGAGAGAAAAATGTTATTATCTGCCCACACAACCAGCAGTCAAGACATGCAGAAACATTACAGGAACATTCTGAGCTGATTATTCTGCTTGTTACTGGAGGGAAGAATATTGGCAAGGAATGTTTCTGAAGAGCTCTGATTACAAAAGAGGTAATGACGGCAGAGAGAGTCTATAATAGACACCAACAGTGCAATCCAATAGCTCACATCAGGAAATCCTCAGAGACAATAAAGAAATACAGGAGTGAGGGATGCAGTCCAGGAGTGGGGGACAAAGTCCAGGAATTGAGGAACGGCATCCAGGAATGAGAAACACAGGAGTGAGGGGTGCAGAGTCCAGAAATGAGAAGATACAGATGAAGATATCATATTTGTTTGTGGGATCTTGCTGTGCATAAGTTTGTTGTTGTGCTTCCTACATTGTAACAGTTACTCTGAATCATTAATTGGCTTGTAATGTCCTAAGATCATTCCCTGGAACTACGTCAATCATTGTTTTATAACACTTAACTAATTACATCAAACTCACCTCTGTTTGAGCCCACATTCTCCTGCTCTAATGTGGTCAACCAGCCTTTAACTTCAGTCATAACTCCTGGACTCTGCCCACCAGAATCCAGAGTTAGAGGCACAATCCAAGAATTGAGTCCTTTCTCCTCTATTCTCTCCAGGACTGAACTCATGACTCCCAGAGCAAGGCGTGACTTCCAAAACAAAATTCAAGTGCTCCATTTTGGTCATCTGGGATTGGAGCCCACCATGAGGAAATTGAAGAGTTTGTTAAGGGTGTACGCACTGTTATTTTTTCAAACAGCCTTCTCCTAATGGAACAACCATGAAAATCAAAGGTTGAAAAGATTTATCTATAGCTGGTTACAAAGGGATAGATGGGCATGCTCAGTTGTAAGTGTAGCTTACTGTCAGCTATCTGGGCAACATGGCACTTGCCTTGCAAGTAGAATGTTCCAGAATTAAACCAGGTGTCTCAGAAGTGACCAGACAAAGGAACCCACCTGAGAAATGTTCACTTTCCTGTCTAAGATCCTCCCTGACTGGCAATGCAGTTTGTAATTTCAGAGCAATTTGCAATTTTTGAGACATGCATTTTAAGTAACTCAACACTTCCTGCTCAGTATCAGGGAAGGTAGTAATGGAGATGCATAATCTTTAAAAAAGAAAGTGGGGATACCTAATGATACAGGTAAGGAGAACACTAACATTCAGAAACAAGTGTCAGTGCTGGAGTGAAAATCCTTAACTTAGAGATCTTAAAAGGCATATGGTTACAGGTTACGAAGATCGGGTTTGAATTGCCTCTCGTACTGAAGATTAAGGAGTGATTGAACTTAAATGGATGGTGTAAGATATTGATAGGATAGATAGAGAGATTATTTCCTCTGTCTGGGTGCCCAGACAAGAGAGTGCAGCCTTAAAATTTGAACAAAACCATTCAGAATTGATGTCTGGGGATACTTCTTCATATGAATCAAAAAATCCCTACAGTGCAGAAAGAGGCCAATCAGCCCATTAAGTCTGCACCGACCACACTTCCACCCAGACTCTATCCCCATAACTCTACATATTTACTTTGCTATTCCCCCTGATACTAAGGGGTAATTTAGCATAACCAATCCACTGAGCCCACACACTTTTGACTGTAGGAGGAAACCAGAGCACCAGGAGGTAACCCATGCAGACAAGGGGAGAATGTGAAAACTCCACACAGCCAGTGAATCAAATCGAGATTCCTGGCGCTGTGAGGCAACAGTGCTAACCACCGTACTGTCTTGAAGAATAGTGAAAGTTTGCAAATTCCCACCCCCCCCAACCCCCATCAAAAAAAAAGCTGCTGAGATTGAGCGTCAGCTAAAAATTTAAAAACTGAGATTGTAGATTTCCATTAGGTCAGTGCACTTTGTGTTATGAAACCAAAGTGGAGGCAAAGCTGAAGGTCACATTTGAATGCCAGAACAGATTTGACTATATGTTCTATCCCTGTTCCTGTTCCTTATGTCCAACAATGTGAGAAAACGGAGTTAAATTACAGATCAACTATGATCCTTTTGAGTAGTGGACGGGGTGAATAATCTACCCCCTGTTCCTAAATAAGTTCATCAGTGAGACAGAATGATTTTCAACAGCTTCGCTCCTAACTACAGCATTCATCCTCACTCCTCCCAGTGGGAGTGGGAACCAGTGACTTGTTGTTGCAGGAATCTCAAGTTCTGATTCAAAGCAGACGTGTTGTACAGCACCAGATGAGCCTTGCCTCTCAAGGCTGATTCATTAGAATAAGTAATGAGTCTCTGTCAGTGTTTTGACCTGGAATCCCTGCTGTGAGAACTTTGAGAAACCAAAGCTTGCAGAGTTGGAAAGGAATAGTAGGGGTGACGGCAAGTGGGGGGAAAGAGCCTTTTTGCTGTTTAGGAAGATTTATCAGAAAGTGGCATACAGATTTAGTCTGAACAGTGTGTGACCATTTGATAGTATTCAGCTGGGCAAGTAGAATCCATTCATTTTGTGTCCTGCTCTCACCACAGTTCCAATTCCAATATCTAGACAAGTGTACAGGATTGGGGTCACATAGTAGAAGCTTAGTAGAAGCAGGGTAGAAGGACAACTGTGGGAAAGAAAGGCTTTTGTTTCTATAGCACCTTTCATGACTCCAACTTGCTTACGGCCAATCAGGTAAGAAAACATAATTACTATTGTTATGTGGGAAATACAACAGAGAATTTGTGCTCAGCAAGATCCCCCACACATGTGATAACAATCTGGAAAAATCAAATTTTAGTGATTTTGGTTGAGAACACCTCCACCCTTGTATCATGACATATTTTATGCCTACAATTATAGATCTGCCTAGTAACAACAAAAACAAGAATTTAACAAGAAATGATGGGATATAATCTGCCTAGCAACAGATAAAAAACCTGCCTAATGACAGCAGTAGCTGGCACTCAAAGGGGATGATTAAATATGACCTTTTCCAGGAACGAGAATAGTAGACATTCAGACAGAATCGGGTGTGAATAGCCCTAGCATTGAAAAACAGCTTACCAAGATGATTGAAAGATCAATGGAGGTATACAGATGTAAGAGAGGCAGACAGCCCAAGTTCACCGAGAGGAGAGTCAAAAACAAACCAGGTATAATTGCGGAAGCAGGCAAGCATTGTAACATCTAAGAGCCAAGGCATTATCGAAACCTCTGTAAAGAAGTTTAAATATCTTTAGGCAAAGACATTTCCCAAATTTAATCATCCACCTTGTACTTTATGGTAACTATAAGCTGGATTTGAATAATAAATATTTTTAATTTGGATGTTGTTTGAGAATGGGAAAGTCTTAAGGAATTCAGAGATCACAGATGTATCTTGGAACAAGGGGTAATTTCTATATAAACTGTGTGTGTGTGTGTGGTAGTTCACATACTTAATTGTCTTAGAGTATTAAAGTCCTGGTTATGTGTATTTGTCTTTTCTTTAGTTCAATAAATAGTCTTCAGTAATTGTTACATGTAACTGCGTTGGTTATTCTCACTAGGGTTTCACGTAACTCTTCAGGCCATTTCAAAAACAAAACTATACACCAATGATTCAAGTTGAAGTGCCCTCACAGATAACATTTGTGACACTATCTGAGAAAGCAGAGAGGTCTTCAATTTAGGTGAAAGGTGATACCTCCAACAGTGCAGCTTAATGCAGACCCATCACTTCAAACTTCATAGAATCATAGAATCCTACAGTGCAGAAAGAGACCCTTCAACCCATTGAGTCTACATTGAACACAATCCCACCCACACCCTACCTCCATATCCCTACATATTTTACTTACTAATCCCACTAACCTACGCATCTCAGAAAATAAGGGGCAATTTAACATGGCTAATCAACCCAACCCGCACATTATTGGACTATGGGAGGAAACGGAGCACCTGGAGGAAACCCACATAGACACAAGGAGAATGTGCAAAATCCACAAGACAGTGACCCAAGCCGGGAATCGAACCCAGGTTCCTGGAGCTGTGAAGCAGCATTGCTAACCACTGTGCTACCGTGTCGCCCCCTTCTTAGAAGTGATAGCTAATAACCATCTCAATATCAATTTTAAAGATTTGGCTAAAACACTCATGTAAAATACAAGACTGAAGCATTTTAACCAAAAATACCGAGTGAATGATTCATCTCAGACTCATCCTGAAGTCCTCAGTATCACAGGTTTCAGAAAAATGAGTTGGTGAAACTGTACCATATAGACTTCAACTCAGGTAAGTGTGAAGATATTCATTTTGAACTACTCTGGAGTTCAGAGCTAAGGAGTTAAGGGCTATTTACAAGATCTCTAAAAAAAAGTGGTAATCAGTCCCGAAAAGAAATATTGCAAAGGCACATAGAATGTTTGTCTTCAAATGAGAGGACTAGAAGCCATTGAGGAAGATATAGGACAGTGAAAAAATGGTGTTATATTTCTAAGTCAGGATGGTAAGTGACTTGGAGGGGAACCTCCAAGTGATGGTGCTCCTATGCATCTGCTGTCCTATTCCTTCTAGATGTTAGCGGTTGTGGGTTTGGAGGCTGCTGTCTAAGGAAACTTGGTGAGTTCCTGCTGTGCGTCCTGTTGATGGTATACATGGTTGCCTCTGTCGGTGGAGGGTTTGAGTAATTGTGGAAGAGGTAGCAATCAAGTAGGCTACCTGGATGGTATTGAGTTTCTTGTATGCTGTTGGAGCTGCACTCATTCAGGCAATTCGGGAGTATTCCATCCTGATTTGTGCCTTATAGATGGTAGACTTTAGGGAGGCAGGAGGTGAGTATTCACTACAGGATTTCTGGTTTCTGAAATATTTTGGTAGCCACAGTATTTATGTGGCTAGTCCACTTCATTTCCTAGTCAATGGTTACCACATTGAGAATGTTAGTGGGTGATTTAGTGATGGTAATGCTATTGAATGTCAAGGGGAGATGGTTTGATCCTTTTTTATTAGTGGTAGTCATTGCCTGGCACTTGTGTGGTGTGAATTTTATTTGCTACTTGCCAACCCATGTCTGGATATTGTCCAGGTCTTGTTGCATTTGAACAGTAAGTTTTTTTTCAGTATCTTAGGAGTTGCAAATTATGCAATCATCAGTGAGTATCCCCACTTCCAACCTTATGATGAAGGGAAGGTCATTGATGAAGATGGTTGACTTTGGACATTACCCTCAGGAACTCCTGCAATTATGTCCAGTTGCCCAGTTGTTCTGCAGCCCTATAATACTTGGTTGATTTTAAAGACTCAAAAAATAATGACTTCAGCAGAGTTCGCAAGATAGGAATTCTGTCCTTTGCTCATGTTCAATCTTTGCTCACACCTTTACTACCTTACTCCATGTTCAAACTCTGCTTTCCTTTACTCTCCTTCACTCGTTGAGCCATACATATCCTTCTTCTCACACATCATGCTTGGCATGCTGTCTGCCAGTTATTTGGCCATTAGCCACATTGTTCAAACATCTCACAATACTCTCACTAACACATTCCCTTCCTTTCTGCAGAACGTTGCCCATAACACCAGGTATCTAGCTGCCACTGGAGGAGGCCAAGCCACCATGGGTAGGGGAAGAGTGGAGGCAGTGATAAGTGGAAGTACAGAATGATTCATCACTCACAGTGTTCTTAACATCTCATTTTTTTGTACCTCTTCATCCTCTCACCCACAAAAACTACATGACAAACTGTAGATCTTTAAATGGTTACTAATCTCTCTCTCTCTCTCTCTCTGCTCTCCCTTCACACAACTAATCCTTGATAATATCTTTCATCTCAAATAAAAATAACTCGACCGGCAGAAGAAGACGTGCCCAGTCTTCCTGAAACAGGACAGAGGCTGATATTCTGCGAATAACTCACTACCCAACTCTCCAAAGCTTGTCCACCATCTATAAGTATAAGTCAGGAGGGTAATGAAGTATTTTCCACTTACCTTATGAGTGAAGCTCCAACAACACTGAAGAAGCTCGACACCATCCAAGACAAACCAACTGCCTGACTGCCACCACATTTAATATTTTCAATATTAAATCTCTCCACCACTGATGAGCAATGGTAGTGGTGTGCATGATCTAAAAGATGCACTGTAGCAACTCACCAAGGTTCTTTCAATAACATCTTTTGAACCTACAACCAATACCACCGAGAAGGACAGAAGCAGCAGACACATGGGAGCATCATACCTGAAAGTTTCCTTCAATTCACACACACCACCCTGAATTGAAAATATATTGCTGTTCCTTCACTGTCACTCTCAAAATCCTGGAACTCACTTCCTAACAGCTCAATGAATGTACATATACTCCAGGGACTGCAGCGATTCAAGTAAACAGTTCACCGCTACCTTCTCAAAAGCAATAAATACCAGACTAGCAAGTGACACTCACATCCCATGAGCAAACTTTAAAATATGCAGCATCACTTGATCAGATCTGAACATGCATCAGCTCAGAAACTGCAATGTTCAGACCTTAGGGACTTAGTGAGAGGCAGAGTTTTCAGATAGTGATTTACTGTACTGGGTGTGAGGAGCTGGCACAGAAATGTGGCAGCTGCTATATTGCCAGAGGCTGTGTTGAAGGGGACTGAGATACTGATTTCAGGTGACCAGGCTTATGAGGAAAGCTGATGGACAACTTCCAAGAAATTGTTGGTGAATTTGGCAGCTTTTCAGAGCGCTGCAGATAACTTGCCTCATGACACATTAATTATGGTCAATATGGAGTGAGTGCTTAGCTTCATCAATACCACACTCATAGCTCTGTGGCTGAGCCTCTGCTGTTTGCTCGCTGTTATTCAGGCAAATCCAACTTGGCTTTGGGAGTGAATGTTACCTCCACCTCCTTCATCTCCACACGCCCTTCCTCGGGAATGACCCTGGAAGCATTGTTGTTTCAGTGGCTATCAGGAGCAGCGTCTAATGCAGTGTTGGTCACTTCGGCAACTGTGCCGAGGTTCCTGTTAGACCTTAGCAGCCATAACAACAGGGGATATCCCAAGTTGCCCAGAATTCACAAATAGGCAGCTCAGAGCTATGCTGCAGAACAAGTGAGTCCTGTCCAAACTTATCAACCCCAATATTAACTTTTCTCTCCACGCATGCTTCCAGATAAAGTGAATATTTTCTGTTGTTAATTCAGATTTCCAGTGCCTGCCATATTTTATTTCTGTGGGGCAAGGGGACGGGGTGGCAGCCAGTTTCAGATTGAGTGGTCACAAAACAGTTGGAATTTGAGGCAGAGGAATCTCTTTTGATTGCTGAGGAGCTCAGAGCGGTTTTGGGAAATAGGATGATGTTGGGGGAACCAGGGGCATTTTACACCCTGGGGAATCACAGTACCATAGGTAAAACCTAGTGCTAAATTCATCCTGCTTCAGCCTGCCCATGAGGAATAAATGTTTCTCCTCGGACAGAAAGACTCAATGGCCTCTGAAGGAACTGCAGTGGACTGTAAATTGGGAGATGTCACTGGCTACAGTAGCACACTGGATATGTTACATCTCAAGTAATCCTAAGAACAGAAGTTCAAATTTTTCCCACAGACAAGCTGCATTTATATAACATCCTGAATATAATAGTAATGCCCTAAGTCACTTTACAACAACAACATCCACATAAGATGATATTTGGAAAAATGAAGTAGAGATGCCGACGTTGGATTGGGGTAAGCACAGTAAGAAGTCTCAATACCTGGAGTTATGAGAAGTCCTACTGGAAAAATGATCTCAGACCTGGTCAAAAAGTTCAATTTTAAGGAGCAATTTAGACAAGAACGGAAATGTTTAAGGAGGGAATTCCAGAATCAGGGGCCTTGGTGAAATGATTAAAATCGGGGATGCACAAGAGGCCAGAATTAGAGGAGAACTGATATCCTGGAGGACTGTAAGGCTGAAGGAGTTTACAGAGATATGGGAGGAGCAAGTCATGAAGGAATTTGAAACTTGAGGTCTTGGATAACTGTGGGGAGGAAAGCTCCCTCTCTCTGAATGCAGAGATTGGGGCACCAATCTTAGAGAATATGGGCTGGCCAGTGTCTCTCCCAGTATGTGTATTTTTACATGCTAAAGGTGGGTGAATCCTTGCACTGCCAATAATGGCAGGAAACACTCTGGTGTTATGATTGATAGCAACATTTTGCTTCTTTTCCAGAGAATCGTGGTCAATGTTTACGATCCTCCCAATATTTAATTGAAGGGAATTTCTGCCCATCGAGTACTGGATATCGAAGGGAGGAAGGGAATGGTGATGAGGCAGAGCAGTGTGTCATTAGTGGACAGGTGGAAAATGACTCCATGAACTTGATGTTGTTGCCGAGGGACAGCGTGAAGATGAGGAATAGGAGGGAGGGTATGAAAAAGGATAAATTCAGAAGTAAGGGACAGAAGTGATTCTCTGTTACATCTCGATCAACAAGAATGGAACTAGGTGGAAATAGATCCACAAAACTGGATCATGGACGAGAGTATTGGAAGACATTAGTGTGGTCAATTGTATCAAAGGCTGACGACTTACCCACAGGCCTTTCGCGGGATCAAAGTCACATCTGTTGGGGTACAAACCTGATTAACAAGGTTTAAACACATAATTGTAGCAAAGAGGGACACGAACCTAAGAGGAAGATAGCAGTTCAATTTACTCAATGAGCAAATTGAATCTTCCAAACCCTCTGCAGAGAGAATTTCCAAGATTCACCACCGACTGAGTAAAAATCATTTGACAGAGCTTGAGAATTAGTATCCAATTAAAAGATAAAAAAGGGCCGATGACAGTGTAGTGAGCTTCCTGCTAAGCATTATGGCTTCCACACATCTGTGGCTGCCAGATTTCCGTCGGTTCCATACCAAAAATCAGTGCAGGGCTATATAATTTATTCTAATGAGGATTTGAATCTCATTAGCGGGCCCGGAAATGAAATCCCCAGACTCTAGCCTCTCTCCCACCCTGTCAAAATGTTTAACCGATTTATTTGATAGTAAATCTGTGAGCTTTCAACACTCTGTGTCTTCGTCAGGCAAATGCAGTGTTCTGGTCTGCAATAGCACACATCAGCACAGACAGTCAGAGATTGCTGATTATAATGCGAATCCTTACATCTAACCTGCTATTCAAGTGTTAAAGTGGCTAACAATGTGTGTGAAGGGAATCCTGAGCATTGGTTAGAGAATTGTGTATTTTCTCCAGACAGCACAGTAAGTGAGGTTTTTTGCTAATCCAGGCAAGTTACGGGTGTTACAGATAGTGTATCATGAAGCCAAGATCCCTGTTAAGACTATCCTCATGTGTGCGGAACTTGGCTATCAGTCTCTGCTCAGTGACTCTGCACTGTCGTGTGTCACGAAGGTCCCCTTGAAGAACATTTACCCACAGGTCGGAGGCCGAATGCCCATGACTGCTGAAGTGTTTGCCCACAGGAAGGGAACTGTTTTGCCTGGTGATTGTTGAGCGATGCTCCTTCATCCGCTGTCGTAGCGTCTGCATGGTCTCCCCAATGTACCATGCTTCGGGACATCCTTTCTTGCAACGTATTAGGTAGACAACGTTGGCCGAGTTGCAAGAGTATGTACCATGCACCTGGTGAATGGTATCCTCACGTTTGATGATGTCGTCCATGTCGATGATCCGGCATGTTTTGCAGAGGTTGCTGTGGCAGGGTTGTGTGGTATTGTGGTCACTGTTCTCCTGAAGGTTGGGTAGTTTGCTGCGAACAATGATCTGTTTGAGATTGTGCGGTTGTCTGAAAGCAAGAAGTGGGGGGGTGTGGATGGCCCTAGCGAGATGTTCATCGTCATCAATGATATGTTGAAGACTCCGGAGAAGATGTCGTAGCTTCTCTGCTCCGGGGAAGTACTGGACAACAAAGGGTACTCTGTCCACCGTGTCCCGTGTTCGTCTTCTGAGGAGGTCAGTGCAGTTTATCGTTGTGGCACGTCGGAACTGTCAATCGATGAGTCGAGTGCCATATCCTGTTCTCACGAGGGCATCCTTCAGCGTTTGGAGGTGTCTGTCACGATCCTCCTCATCTGAGCAAATTCTGTGTATACGGAGGGCTTGTCCATAGGGAATGGCTTCTTTAACGTGTCTAGGGTGGAAGCTGGAGAAGTGGAGCATTGTGAGGTTGTCTGTTGGTTTGCGGTACAGTGAGGTGCTGAGGTGACCGTCCTTGATGGAGATGCGTGTGTCCAAGAATGCAACTGATTCTGGAGCATAGTCCATGGTGAGTCTGATGGTGGGATGGAACTTGTTGATATCATCATACAGTTGTTTCAATGATTGTTCACCATGAGTCCAAAGGAAAAAGATGTCATCAATGTGCCTAGTATATAACCTTGGTTGAAGATCTCGTGTGGTGAAGAAGTCTTGTTCGAACCTGTGCATGAAGATGTTGGCATACTGAGGTGTGAATTTGGTCCCCATAGCTGTTCCGTGTGTCTGGATGAAAAGCTGATTGTTGAAGGTGAAGACATTGTGGTCCAAGATGAAGTGGATGAGTTGTAAAATTGCATTCAGAAACTGGCAGTTGTTGGCATTGAGTACTGAGGCAGTTGCAGCAATACCATCGTCGTGGGGGATGTTGGTGTAGAGCACCGAGACATCCATTGTGACAAGGAGTGTCCCTGGTTCTATTGCTCCATGTATGCTGAGTTTCTGTAGGAAGTCCGTAGTGTCAAGACAAAAGCTGGCGGTTCTTTGTACAATGGGTTTCAGGATGTCTTCGATATAGCCAGAGAGGTTCTCACACAGGGTCCCATTGCCCGATACAATGGGACGGCCGGGTATGTTTGCCTTGTGTATCTTTGGGAGGCAGTAGAGATCTGCAGTGCAGGGAGTATGTGGAACGAGAGCCCGGAGGTTGTTCTGAAGGTCCGGATCAAAGGTTTTGATCAGAGTGTTGAGTTGACGAGTGTGTTCTTTGGTCAGATCTGCTGGTAACTGTCTGTAGTGTTTCACATTGTTTAGTTGTCGGTACACTTCTTCACAGTAGTCCGTTCTGTTCAGTATGACAGTGGGGCCTCCTTTGTCTGCTGGTTTGATGACAATGTTGCGGTTGGTCTTGAGAGCACGGATGGCCTTGCGTTGTGCTTGGGTGATGTTCGGGACTGTCTTGTAAGTGCGGTTGATGAATCTGGCGTTCACGCACCTCCTGATGGCTTGGGCATACATGTCCAGTCGGGGGCAGCAGCCTTCCGGAGGAGTCCAATTGGATTCATTCCTCTTCGGTTGCTGCACTGCGGATCCCTCTGTCGGCTGTTCTGGTTCAATAGCTGTCTCATTGAGTCCGCTATTGGCCTCTTGGGGTTTGTGGAAGAACTCACGCAGCCTCATTCGCCTGATGAATTCCTCTGTGTCCACTGCGAGACTGATGGGGTCCATTTTGGTGGTGGGACAGAAATTGAGCCCTCGGCTGAGAACTTCAATTTCCTCTGATTGAAGTGTGTAGTCCGACAAGTTAACAATGGACCTCCCTGTGGTAGTGTTGTTTTCTACTGTAGTGCCAAGGGAGGTTTGGTTGTTGCTGGTGGCGATGCCGAGTTTTTCAAGTTTCCTGTTGTTGGTGTGCATGTAAATGGTGTAGTTTCTTCGTCTCATCTGGTTGGCAAAGTTTCGCAGCTGGTCTGTGTCCTGAGTGCAAGTTGAGAGTATGTATTCCATTTTACTTTCCAGGGTGCGGCATTTGCTATAGAGCTGGTGTATGAGGTGATTGAGGAGTGTGATGCTGAAGGATGCCCTCGTGAGAACAGGATATGGTGCTCGACTCATTGATCGACAGTTCCGACGTGCCACAACGATAAACCGCACTGACCTCCTCAGAAGATGAACACGGGACAAGGTGGACAGAGTACCCTTTGTTGTCCAGTACTTCCCCGGAGCAGAGAAGCTACGACATCTTCTCCGGAGTCTTCAACATGTCATTGATGACGATGAACGTCTTGCTAGGGCCATCCCCACCCCCCCACTTCTTGCTTTCAGACAACCGCACAACCTCAAACAGATCATTGTTCGCAGCAAAATACCCAACCTTCAGGAGAACAGTGACCACAATACCACACAACCCTGCCACAGCAACCTCTGCAAGATATGCCAGATCATAGACATGGACGACGACATCAAACGTGAGGATACCATTCACCAGGTGCATGGTACATACTCTTGCAACTCGGCCAACGTTGTCTACCTAATACGTTGCAAGAAAGGATGTCCCGAAGCATGGTGCATTGGGGAGACCATGCAGACACTACGACAGCGGATGAATGAGCATCGCTCAACAATCACCAGGCAAAACAGTTCCTTCCTGGGGGCGAACACTTCAGCAGTCATGGGCATTTGGCCTCCGACCTGCAGGTAAATGTTCTTCAAGTGAGCCTTCGTGACACACGACAGCACAGAGTCGCTGAGCAGAAACTGATAGCCAAGTTCCGCACACATGAGGACGGTCTTAATAGGGATCTTGGCTTCATGTCACACTATCTGTAAACCCCGTAACTTGCCTGGATTAGCAAAAAACCTCACTTACTGTGCTGTCTGGAGAAAATACACAATTCTCTAACCAATGCTCAGGATTCTCTTCACACACATTGTTAGCCACTTTAACACTTGAATAGCAGGTTAGATGTAAGGATTCGCATTCTAATCAGCAATCTGTAACTGTCTGTGTGGATATGAGTGCTATTGCAGATCAGAACACTGCATTTGCCTGACAAAGATACAGAGTGTTGAAAGCTCACCGATTTACTATCAAATAAATCAGTTGGATTTAAAATTGGTGTTGCTAAATTCTTACTGAGTTCTTACCACCCCAGTCCAATGCCGGCATCTTTACAAAATGTTTAACTCCAGTGGGGTTTACAATAGCTCTTTACTAGTTTGATCCTGCGGGTGTAAAAGGGGGCCATGGAGGCCTACCCAGAAAGTTGGGGGTAAGGACAGTGCCCTCTAGGCATTACTAGCTTGGCAATGCTAACCTGGCCCCCAGCAGTGCCCAGGGGTCAATGTGGCAATGCCCAGGGAGCACTTTGGCACTGCCCACTGGGCAACAGGTAGTGTCAATGTGGAGAGGTAAGAATGAAGTGGGGTCAGCCAATAGGGGGTTGGAGCTTCTGGGAGGGGGTGGAGATCGTGGAAGTGGAGCATCCTGCAGCTAATCTGCATTCGTTAGTGACAGAGAAAGGGATACCAGCTGTTGGGCTGGTCACTGGGATGAGGGTGGTGGTAGTCAGCCTGCCGGAGGAAGGTAGTGGGCGCCAGGAGGTGGATCAAGAGTTCAGGACTGCCAAGTGGGAGAGTGTTTCCTGCCGCTACTGGCAGTGCCTTCTGGCTGGGATTCACCCACCTTTACCATGTAAAAATACACACAATGGGAGAGACACTGGCCAGCCCATATTCGCTGAGATTGGTGCCCCAATCTCCGCATTCAGAGAGAAGGAGCCTTCCTCTCCACCATGGTTATCCAAGGCCTCTACTTTGAGGGGGCGAGCAAAGCAGGCCAGGGGGTTGTTGAGGTTGGCCCAGCAATATTGCACAGTACTCAAAACTTTCACCCAACACACTCATCCTTGTAAAGTCCTCGCTAACATTTGGGAACTGCTCCCAAAGTTAGAACTCTAAAATTAAATCCATGCTGAGGACAGAACTATATGTGTTCGGCACAACTTGTGGGCTGAAAGGCCTGTTTGTGCTGTAGTGTTCTATGTTCTATGTTCTATATTCTAAACCAGTGTACCCTCAGAACACTTTCATAGGAAATGTTTCCTCATGTTCAGTACAACATATGGACTTACAACACAAGGTTCAAGAAGGTAGATCACTTCCACCTTCTCGAGAGAAGTTAAAGCTGGGCAATGAAAACTGAACGAGCAAGTGAAGCTCACATCCTGGAAGGGATTAACATAGATCATGGGCCCTGAATGTTGCCTCCTCACAGCTCTCTGCTTGGGGTCTGCCTCCTCACAACTCACCCACCTCACACACTACTTTCTCACAGCCCTCTTACACTGGGCCCTGAGTCCTCACAGCTCCTTCACACTAGGCCCTGTATCCTCACAGCTCCTTCACACTGGGCCCTGTGTCCTCACATCTCCTTCACACTGGGCCCTGTATCCTCACAGCTCACTCACACTGGGCCCTGTGTCCTCACAGCTCCCTCACACTGGGCCCCGTGTCCTCACACTGGGCTCTGTCTCTTCAATCTCACTCACACTGTGCCTTATGAATTGTCCCCAGTGTGTTCTCCAGCCTTTCTGTTCTGACTCGGTTGTATTATGCTGTATTTCATGTTAATGTTTCTCTGCCTTCTAATCTTCTGGAATGACCTGATTGCTGTTCCTTCCTCATTCCCTAATGTTAACTACAGTGAAGTTGGCATTTCTACTCGTTGTCCTGTCTCTCTGCTAATTATCTGATTGTTATCCAATCTGATTTCTTCGACTAATTAGCATAAGAAGAAACAGTACCAATAATCAGGCAGCTTTCTGGCATAATATGTCCTTTGCACGTTAGATCTGGGCCAGATACTTTCAGTTTGTAATCTTTGGAGGTGGAGGAATTGGGAAGTACATCGAATCTTTATACATGTTTGTTTCTGAGTTCTTGTTTCCTGTCACTGTGCAGCACAGTCACTTCAGGCCTTAGTAAACAGTTCAGTAATGTGACTCCAGTGCTAGATTTAGCATCTGCAGAGGCTGAGGAGGCAAAAGTGGCCCAGAGATATTGCATCAATCCATTTTCCTCAGAGAGATTGAAAGAGAGAGAGAGAGAGACTCTATAAACATCCTTTCATAAACTTAGGGACCTGTCAATGAGATATTATCCAAAGTCTGGGGAGAGCCGAACTGGTGTCATTCAGATGAAATATTAAACCAAGATCCTGTCTGTCCTCTCTGGTAGCAAGGAAGAAAGATCCTGCACTGCTATTTTTGGGAGCTTGCTGTGCACAAATTGGCTGTTGCATTTACTACATCCATTGCATCTGCAACATCGCTTTACAAGTTCTTCATTGTGGAGCAGTGAGCTATTGTCTGATTCAAAAATGGATATGCAAGGAAAGAACAATATCAAGGCTTGATGGGAAATATGGCTAACTTCGGGAGAAAGAGTTTTAAAATCCAGGTTGAGAGTGTATGGTTGTGAGAAGAAATTATCTTTATCTGTAACAAATGGCTTTGGTTTTATGATGTGTACTAAAGTCAACAGAATACTGGACAATTGTTGTTTTTAAGGGGGATAGCTATAACAATGTTGATAATAAAATCATTTCTAATTGATCAAATTGAACCAGGAGGCTGATTTTAAGTGTTAACGTAATTTAGGACACTGCCCTAAGATCAGGCAGCCTGCAATACACCAATATGGAGAAAACGAAGTTTATTAATATCACAAGCAGGTTTACATTAACACTGCAATGAAGTTACTGTGAAAATCCATTGCTACACTCTGGCATCTGTTCATGTACACTGAAGAAGAATTTAGTGTGGCCAACACACCTAATCAGCACGTACTTTGGACTGTAGGAGGAAACTGGAACACTCAGAGGAAACCCACGCAGACATAGGGAGCATGCGCAGACTCTATGTGGACAGTGACCCAGGATAGGAATTGAACCCAGGTCCCTGGCACTGTGAGGCAGCAGTGCTAACCACTGTAGTATCCCTATGTAAAACTGCTTATGTTCAGCAAGTCTCAAAGAACAAATATTGGAATTTTTAACAATAGAAACAGAGGGAAGGACCACAGAAGAAGGAACCCCAAGCTTTCAGTCTGATCCCTCTCCATGGCTGGACAGCATGAGTGTATAGAGATATCCTTACAGGTCTATTAGATGAGTATAAGTAGTTAAAATCTATGTTTATGTACTTGTTATTATAGATTTATCAGGGAATAGGAGCATTGATTTTGATAAAGTGTAACAGAGTCAGTCTTGTACCAGCCATAAGTATATAAAGTTTTCTGCATTTTCCTAATAAAGACATGATTTAATTTAAAGATAACATTTTTGTGTCTATCAATTAATTGAAGCAAGGGTCTCAGTTAACAATTGGCTACAAAATCTTTTGAGACATTCTGAAGATATGAAACAATGCAAATTCCTTTTTGTTTTCCATTTGCATTGAATTCCACGTTTCCTCCCTTCATTACTAACTGGGTGACATGTTCATCTCCCCAGCCCCCAGCTTCAAAGTAGAAATAAGAATCAGTCTGTATTGTACAGTATTGAAGAAATCAAGGGATATGAGGAGTGGACGGGAAAGTGAAGTTAAAAGGTTATTGATTGAATGGCAGAGCAGTCTAGATGGGCTGAATGGATCTCCTCCTGCTCCCATTTCTTATATTCTTGAGTGACATTAATTAGTGTGACATTAATTAATAATATGATCAGAACAGCCCATCAAAACTTCTGCCCCTGGCTTCACGCCAAATTTTCCCTTCCAAAAAGAATTTTCCAGCTTTTTTGAGATTTGATTGGATTTCAAACTGTCTGCTACATGTAAACGAGACTATTTTAGTTAAGATGTGAATCTGAGTTCCTTTCAGACGCCAGTGCTAAATCTATTTCCTGATTTGGGCAGGAATCTAGAGAAAGATCTGAACAGCAATAGGGCCACTGGGTAAGCCTGGCGCAGGTTACAACTCTCACCCACTCTTCACTTTGATCTGTAGTCCATGTAAACCTGGGCAGATTTGCCTTTACAGTTTCTATTGTATATTATTTAACTGCTACGTCTGAGCAGCTAGCAGGAACAGTAACTGAAACTGCCCCACCTTTCTTAAATACACAAATAATATTGTTTTACTGTTGTTATGATCTGATTGCTATTTTAACTGGTGGGTGGGCATATTGCATTTAGTCTGGCTGGTGAAGACAGAGAAGATAAGGCTTTTGAAAATGTCTAAGGAGGTCCATTGTGATGCAATGATAGACAAGATAGAATCATAGAACCCTACAGTGCAGAAAGAGACCATTCGGCCCATCGAGTCTGCACCGACCACAATCCCACCCAGGGCCTTCCCCCATATCCCTACTTTTGGACAGTGATAGCCTTTTTCCTAGGATGGAGAAAGCTAGCACGAGGGGACACAGCTTTAAATTAAGGGGTATGAGTTACAGGACGGATATCAGAGGTAGGTTCTTTACTCAAAGAGTGATTAGGGAGTGGAATGCCCTGCCTGCAGCTGTTGTAATGCGCCAAGTTTGGTGGCGTTTAAGAGGTTAATTGATAAGTATATGGAAGAGAAGGGAATGGTTTAGTTTGGAGGGGCATTGCTTTTTATTTTAGTTGGCACAACATCGAAGGCCGAAGGGCCTGTTCTGTGCTGTAATGTTCTATATGTTCTATATGTTCTATATAATTACCCGCTAATCCCTCTAACCTAAGCATCTTACAACACTAAGGGCTGATGGACTCAAAGAGGCTCCTCCTATCATGAACTCTCACTACCCTCCCATTAGACCATTTGGAAAGTCCTATTGCCACTCCCAGATCTTATTCCGTTGGCACAGTTTGCAGTCATTGACTACACACCCGGGTACTGACAGACAGACCTATCGTAATGGACATTCTTGGCACAGGTTAACCTCAGCTTACTGGAAAAAGTGACTGTGGGAACAATCAGTTGGAAAAAATGGCCCTTGCATGGGAACTTTGGTGTTTATCAAGCTGAGCAGCACTCCAAAAGCCCCTTTGAGTATGCAGTACACATGGGAACTGCTTGTTTTCCTTTCCCAGCACTGCTATGTGATGAGTTAACAGGCTCTGACTGAAGCTCTGCTCCCAGGCAATTCTCATCACTGTCTTTGCAGCAGGAGATAGCTGGGCACAGTAACCCACAGCTCAGGCAGTTTGTGACAGAAATAGCCATCAATAAATTCATCAGTAGGAAGCAACATCTCTTTTACATGTTATCTGGGACCATAGGTCAGCTGCATCAAGGCCCAGGGCCGGTCTAACAGCGAGAGAATTGGAGGTGAGAATAGCAAAACTCAGAGAATACAGTTACAAGAGGAAGGGTAATGTCATTAGGGGGATGGGAGCCCGGGGATGGGGGTCAGGATAATGGGGACAGGGTAATGGGGAGAGGATAATGGGGAAGGGGTAACGGGGACAAGTATAATGGTGACAATATAATGGGGATGGGACAATGTTGATGGGGTAATGAGGACAGGGTAATGGCGATGGCGTAACGGAGACAGGGTAATGGGGATGGGTTATCAGGATGGGTAATAGGGACAGTGTAATGGAGACAGGATAACAGGGACAGGGTAATGAGGACAGGGTAATATACTCATATATTCATGAGTATAAGAATCTTTCAACTACTTATACTCATCTAATAGACCTGTTAGGGTATCTTTATCCACTCATGCTGTCCAGCCATGGAGAGGGATCAGACTGAAAGCTTGGGGTTCCTTCTTCTGTGGTCCTTCCCTCTGTTTCTATTGTTAAAAATTCCAATATTTATTCTTTGAGACTTGCTGAACATAAGCAGTTTTACATAGGGGCACTACAGTGGTTAGCACTGCTGCCTCATAGTGCCAGGGACCTGGGTTCAATTCCTATCCTGGGTCACTGTCCACATAGAGTCCGCGCATGCTCCCTATGTCTGCGTGGGTTTCCTCTGAGTGTTCCAGTTTCCTCCTACAGTCCAAAGTACGTGCTGATTAGGTGTGTTGGCCACACTAAATTCTTCTTCAGTGTACATGAACAGATGCCAGAGTGTGGCAATGGACTTTCACAGGCTAATGGAAACAGGCTAACGGAAATGGGGTAATGGGGATGGAGCAATGGGGACGGGGTAATGGAACAGGGTAACGGGAATGAGGTTATGAGCACGGGGTTATGGGCACAGGGTAACAGGGAAAGGGTAATGGGGACGTGTAATGGGGACAAGGAGTGAAGCCAGGTAAAAAAGATAGCAAAACAACACCTGCAAGTGTCAGTGAAACAGATTCCAAACTCAAACTCGCAATCAACAAAGATTTTCCAAGTCAACTGAGTGTACCGCTCCCCCAAAAGTATAGACTAGAACAAGATCTGACAGAATTGTCAAACCTCCAGACTGTTTGAATTTATAAAGATGAGAGACACGAGGTAAGGAAAAGGAGTTGCTGGGTTAGAATGTGAATAGATCGGATAAACTCTTGAGAGTGATGTTATACAAAGGTATCTGGCAAAGTAATAGTTAATGTAGCACTGGAGACAATACTGCCCACAGGGTGATGCTAATGGACAAATGTCCTCAGACTAGTGAGAGTTGTGGATGGAACACAGATCTGCGTAGAAGGAAGCATGAAATTAGTTTGTAACTTAAGCCGTACCCTGTATATGTGTACAGTTATTCATCATGAATAAACAAGTAATATTGAATCATAGAAAACTCAGAACTTTCTGTGAGAAATCTTCTGAACATGCAACACACAAAAATAAAAAACTGCAACCCTTTAACAAGCTGCGGATGTTGTGAGTTATAGTTTTCAGGGCTGAGAAAAATCAATTTTTCTTGGACAAATTTATTAGAGGATATGAAGCAAAGTTGGGCAAATAGGAATTGAGAGAAGCCATGATTACATTGAATGGTGAAGCAGCAGGCTAACAGGCTGAATAGTCTCCTCATGTTCCAATGGGAATCAACAACTGACTATGATTTCTACAGTTTATGAAGATTTACCATGCAGAAAAAGCAGGAGACCATTCAGCCCAAGGTGTCCAGGCTAATTCTGACAGAGATACCCAATTTTTTCCACTCCCTGAGTTCTTTACATGTAGCCAGGCAAATATCTCCTTTTATTCAATTCAAAATCCAAAGATATGCAGATTAATGGATTGGCCATGCTAAATTGCTCTTCATTGTCAGAGGGATTAGAAGAGTAAATACATGGGATAGGGCATGGGTGGGCCAAATGGCCTTCCTCTGCATTAGGGATTCTATGATTCCATGAATTCCTTTTATAATGTTACTGTTGAATCTGTTTCCACTGCTTGTCAGGCAGTGTTTTCCAGATTTCTAGCTGTAAAAATACCCTTATCTTTTCATCTCCTCTTAAAATAATTCCATGTAAAGTAAGAGAGCTGATGCAGTAATCAAAGATCAACAATCCTCTGATAAATGGAACAGTTTGTTTGGAGGGAGTGTTTACTTGACTATGACTCATTCTTCAGAACTTTGGCATTTTTTCAATATCAGTAAACGGATGAAGGAAATGGTCTCATGGCAATGTTTGGTGCCCAGACTTGTCTGTTCATCAGCATTTCCAGGCTGTAATGCATCAAATGTCCACAGTAACAGATGTTAACTCCTGGGTTTCCTCTATATTGGACAAGATAGGGACAGTTACAAGTCTCTAACCCTTACTCAGTTCTGACCAACAGCTTGCAATCTGCCTCTCAAGACTGACCTCTCACCCCTACTCTCAAATTCTAACTAACCTCTCAAACCCTACCTCAAGTTTCCTTTGATGTCTCACTCCCAGAGCCCGGGAGTCCTCTGACCTCCCTTCCACCCTCCCTTGAGCTCTAACTGACCATTCACACCCTCTCATCTGGTTTGTGACTGATCTCTTTTATCCCTGAACTCCCTCATTCAGTTACCTTCCTCTTCCTCAAGTTCTGACTGATCTCTCACCATTTTTCCCAGTCTCAAACTGACCTACCACCTCCTTTCCCATGAACCGACTGATCACACAACCTCTCTTCCCAAAATCTGACACCATTCATGCCTTCTCTTCAAGTTCCCACCTCTGGAGGACTTTGACCTTCATATAGACTTGAGACAATTGAATTGGCAAGAGTGGTCTAGAAGATGAGTTTGTAGAATGTTTCCATGGTGATTTCCTGGTGCAATACAATGTGCAATAAAGTTATTTTAGATCTAGTATTGTGTAATAAAACAGGATTAATAATAGTCATGGTAAAGACTCTTCCTGTAGATTGATGATCATAACAACATTGAATTTTGTGTTAAGTTTAGAAGTGACATATTCTAAACACAAGCAAGAATATGAAACTCAAACAAAGCCAATTCATAGGTATGAGGGGAGAACTGGCTAAAGTTGATTGGGTAAATAGACTAAAAGGTACAGAGATAAATGAATAGTATTTAAGTAAACAATTCAAAATGTTTAACAAAAAACATATAGCACTGGAAAATCAAAAACTCAGAAAGACCCATCATCTCTGGCTCAGTCAGAAAGTATTAGATTAAATGAAAGAGGTTTAAAATGTTACAAAGGACAGAAGCAAGACTGAGGATTGGAAATGTTTAGAAGTAAGCAAAGGGCCACCAAAATGTTGATAAAATAAAAGTAAAATGAATATGAGAGTAAACTAACCAAAATTTATCAGTATTATAAGTGGCATGGTGCACAATGGCTTGCACTGCTGCCTCACAGCACCAGGGACCTGGATTCAATTCCAGTCTCAGGTGACTGTGTGGAGTTTGCACATTCCCATTGTGTCTGCATGTGTTTCCTCCCACAGTTCAAAGATGTTCAAGTTAAGTGGATTACCATGCTTAATTACCCCTTAGTGTCAAGGGTAAATACAGGGGTTGTGGGGTTAGGAGCTGAGTGGGATTGTTGTTAATGCAGGCTCGATTGGCTGATGGTCCCTTCTACACTGTAGGGATTCTATGATTCTATGGCAAGTATAAAAAGAGAGTAGTTAAAGTACACATTGGTTCCTTAGAAACAGAGACAGGAGAAATTATTACCGGGAGTAGGAAAATGACAGAGACATTGAATCCTAAAGCTTTCTTTCGATATGTTAAGAATAGAAGATTGGTTAGGGCAAGATTAGGGCCAGTCATAGACAGCAGTGGGAAGTTGTGCGTGGAGCCTGAAGAGATTGGTGAGGCACTGAATAAATATTTCTCTTCGGTATTCACGCAGAGTGCTGGAAATGTAGCTGTGGAGAGCACTGAGGTACAGGGTTGCAAATTGGGGAGTATTGTAGTAGATAGGGAGGATGTGTTAGAAATTCTCGAGGGTTTGAAGTTGGATAAGTCCCCTGGGCCGGACGGGATTTACCCTAGGATCCTCTGGGAGGCAAGAGAGGAGATTGCAGAGCCTCTGGCTCTGATCTTCAGGTCCTCGTTGGTTACGGGTGTGGTTCCGGAGGACTGGAGGATAGCGAATGTGGTCCCATTGTTTAAGAAGGGGAAGAGAGACCTTCCAGGGAATTATAGGCCAGTGAGTCTTACTTCTGTTGTGGGCAAGGTATTGGAGAGAATTATTAGGGATAGGATTTATAGTTATTTAGAGAGAAATGAATTGATTGGGGATAGTCAGCATGGTTTCGTGAAGGGTAGGTCATGCCTTACTAACCTCATTGAGTTTTTTGAGAAAGTGACCAGAGAGGTGGATGGGGGTAAGGCGGTTGATGTAGTATATATGGACTTTAGTAAGGCTTTTGATAAGGTGGCCCATGGAAGACTTCTACAGAAAATGCAGATGTGTGGAATAGAGGGTGATTTAGCTAATTGGATTAGAAATTGGCTGGCAGATAGAAGACAGAGGGTGGTGGTTGATGGGAGATATTCATCGTGGAGTTCGGTGACGAGTGGTGTGCCTCAGGGGTCTGTTTTGGGGCCCCTGCTGTTTGTAATTTTTTATAAATGATCTGGATGAGGGTATTGAGGGATGGATCAGTAAATTTGCAGATGATACTAAAGTTGGTGGAGTGGTAGATAGTGAAGAGGGTTGTTTTAGTTTACAGAGTGACTTGGACAAGTTGCAGAGCTGGGCCGAGAGGTGGCAAATGGAGTTTAATGTGGAAAAGTGTGAGGTAATGCACTTTGGCATGAACAATAAATGTGTAGAGTATAGGGCTAATGGTAGGGCTCTTAATAGTGTTGAGGAACAGAAGGATCTTGGTGTATGTGTCAATAGATCCCTGAAAGTAGGCAGTCAAGTGGATAAAGTTGTTAAGAAGGCATATGGAGTCTTAGCTTTTATTGGTAGGGGGATTGAATTTAGGAGCCGCAGCATCATGTTGCAGCTGTACAAAACTCTAGTGCGGCAGCACTTGGAGTATTGTGTGCAGTTCTGGTCGCCACATTATAAGAAAGATGTGGAGGCATTGGAGAGGGTACAGAGGAGGTTTACTAGGATGTTGCCTGGTATGGAGGGCAGGTCCTATGAAGAGAGGTTGAAGGATTTGAGGTTGTTTTCGTTAGAAAGGAGGCGGCTAAGGGGGGATCTTATTGAAGCATATAAGATGATTAGAGGTTTAGATAGGGTGGACAGTGATAGCCTTTTTCCTAGGATGGAGAAAGCTAGCACGAGGGGACACAGCTTTAAATTAAGGGGTATGAGTTATAGGACGGATATCAGAGGTAGGTTCTTTACTCAAGAGTGATTAGGGAGTGGAATGCCCTGCCTGCAGCTGTTGTAGATGCGCCAAGTTTGGTGGCGTTTAAGAGGTTAGTTGATAAGTATATGGATGAGAAGGGAATGGTTTAGTTAGGAGGGCATTGCTTTTTATTTTGGTCGGCACAACATCGAAGGCCGAAGGGCCTGTTCTGTGCTGTATTGTTCTATGTTCTATGTTCTATAACAAATATTTTGTACCTGTTTTCACAATACAGAATACATGCTCCAAAATAAAAATAGAGGGTAACCTAAGGGCTAGAAAGAATAAAGAAATTAAGGTAATTAACACAAGCAGAGAAAAAATATTGGAGATACTCCAGGGATTAAAATCTGTGGGAACTGATGCCCTATACTTCATAGAACATAGAACATAGAACATTACAGCACAGAACAGGCCCTTCGGCCTTCGATGTTGTGCCGACCAAAATAAAAAGCAATGCCCCCCCAAACTAAACCATTCCCTTCTCTTCCATATACTTATCAATTAACCTCTTAAACGCCACCAAACTTGGCGCATCTACAACAGCTGCAGGCAGGGCACTCCACTCCCTAATCACTCTTTGAGTAAAGAACCTACCTCTGATATCCGTCCTATAACTCATACCCTTAATTTAAAGCTGTGTCCCCTCGTGCTAGCTTTCTCCATCCTAGGAAAAAGGCTATCACTGTCCACCCTATCTAAACCTCTAATCATCTTATATGTTTCAATAAGGTCTCCTCTTAGCCGCCTTCTTTCTAACGAAACAACCTCAAATCTCTCAGCCTCTCTTCATAAGACCTGCCTTCCATACCAGGCAACATCCTGGTAAAACTCCTCTGTACCCTCTCCAATGCCTCCACATCTTTCTTATAATGTGGGGACCAGAACTGCACACAATACTCCAAGTGCGGCCGCACTAGAGTTTTGGTACAGTTGCAACATGATGCTGCGGCTCCTAAATTCAATCCCCCTACCAATAAAAGCTAAGACTCCATATGCCTTCTTAACAACTTTATCCACTTGACTGCCTACTTTCAGGGATCTATTGACACATACACCACGATCCTTCTGTTCCTCAACACTATTAAGAGCCCTACCATTAGCCCTATACTCTACACATTTATTGTTCCTTCCAAAGTGCATTACCTCACACTTTTCCACATTAAACTCCATTTGCCACCTCTCGGCCCAGCTCTGCAACTTGTCCAAGTCACTCTGTAAACTATAACACCCCTCTTCACTATCTACCACTTCATGGTTCTAAAAGAGATAGCTGTAGAAATAATACATGCATTAACAGTGATTTTTTCCAAAATGCTTTAAGTTGGGAACAGCATAATCAGGTTGGAATTGGTAGATGCAACTGCTTTTAAAGAAAGGATGGAGAGAGTTCACAAGGAGTTAATTAGCCTACCATCAGTTGTTGAGAAAATGCTAGAATCTATTATTAAGGAAGTCTTAACAATGCACTGAGAAAAATATCTCATGATATTTCTCATAAAAACGTATGATTACAACAAATCAACAGATGGGAAATTGTTCGCCAAATTTCTTAGAGATTTTAACTAAAAGGGTAGATAAAGGGAAACGAGTAAATGTAGTACACCTGAATTTCAGTAAATTATGTAGTGCTACAATTCAGTGCTGGGATCACAGCTACTTACAATCTATACCAATTACTTGGTGGAAGGGACAATGAATACTGTATCGAAGAATGCTGATAATACCAAGATAGATGGGAAGGTAGCTGTGGCGAGGACACAGAGATGCTGAAAAGATATTCAGATAATTTAAGTAAGTGGGCAACAAGGTGTAGATGGATTATAATGTGGGGAAGTATGAAGTTATTTACTTTGGTCATAACAATAGCAAAGTGGAATATTTTTTAAAGAGAAAGCTGTCAGTGTCGATGTTCAGAGAAATTTGGGTGTGCTAGTATAAGGAAAACAGAAAATTAGAAACAGCAAGTAATTGTAAAAGTAAATGGTACATTGATCTTTATTCCAAGAATAAAGAAGTTTTGCTCCGATTGTACAGGGCTTTGGTGAGACTCCATCTGCAGTACTGCATGCAGCATTAGTCTCCACATTTAAGAAAGGATATACTAGCTTTGGAAGTGCTACAATGGGGAACAGTCTCAGGATAAGGAGTCAATCTTTTGGGATTGATCTGAAGAGAAATGCCTTTACTTAAAAGGTTGTGAATCTTTGGAATTCTCTACCCTACATGGCTGTGGATCCTTTATTCTTCAAGTTGTTAAATGCTGGGATAGATTGTTTTTGTCTCTTGGAGAATCAAGGGATATGGAGAAAGGTGGGAAGGTGGAATGATCCACAAGGTCAGCCATGATCAACCTAGGTCAAGAGGCTGTAATAGTCCACTTCTGCTCCTACTGTTTGTGCCATGTTCTTGTCTTGACTTCCCACCCATCCACTTGAGCTCCCCTTTTGAGCTCTGGCCCTTCACCTCATCCTCAACTTTCTTTCACCCCTGAGCTACATCTGACTTTTTTCTCCTCTCCCCCCAAAATTATCTCTTGACTTCTGACTCTTCCCCATGAGTTCTGTACATCTTCCCTGAGTTTTAGCTGACCTCTTATCAGAATTATTGGCTTGACTCAATTGTTTCTTGCGCCTTGTGCCTTGATCTGACTTGAGGAAAAATGATGAAGGAGGAAGCATCTCTGGACTGTCCACCAGAGAGACTCGGTGATCTGCAGGATTCTGAATCCCCCCTCTTGACACGGCACATCAAATGGTGAGTGGCAGAACAGTCTGACATATCATCACCTGTGATACCCAAAAGTTGTCTGGGGTCTTCCAGCTCCACGCCCTCCAGAGATGATTGCCAAGGGCATCACAGGCCAGAGGGTGCAGAATACAGTAGGCCACCTCCACCTCAGATTGCAATCTGGGGGAATACCTAGAAGCAGGAAAGAACATAAGATTAGAAAGATGTAACACCATTGAATTGGCATGGGTGTAGTCACATACCATTAGTCAAGAGAAAGAGCCACAAAACGTGCGGTGTCACTGTTAGACCAATGTTCAGCTCCAGACCGAGTTATCTTTCACTGTGTGGGATAACCCTCAGCAGTGCAAGGAGGGCTCAGGAGACTGAGGGATGCTGTCTCCAATTCAGATCTCTGATCATCACCCAGGCCCTACAGCCTTACTTTCAAGTGAGAGGCCATGAGAGCTCTAGTCTTAAACATACTGGCTTGACAACTTCACCATCAGTGAGCCAGAACTTTCTCTCTTCCACCCTTCCATCACATTTTAACTGTGGCCTAGGTGAAAGTGCCATCCGGAATGAGCTGGGAGATCAATGAGATGTCATGAAAAAGACTGGAGTCAGACATTTTGGTTGGACATTTTGGCAATGAGGAGTATCACAGCTTTCCCTCACAGCAAGTCATCACCACCCTTCAGCCTTGCGATCAGATCTGTTGACACAACCAACCCAGCCCTGTCACCCTACTATGATGTCCTTTGGAGGAGGGAGGGGGAGCATAGTTTGTGGACTGGGGAAAGAATTGATTGGAAGTGGGGAGAGATGAGGGTTAAAAAGACAAGGGAGAAACGAGCGTTGGAGGAAGGAGGAAAGAATAAAGGGGGTGGTGAGGATTGAGCTGCCTGACATCATCACAGAATCCCTACAGTGCAGGCGAAGGCCATCCAGCTCATTTAGTCTGCACCAACTCTCCAACAGATCATTTTACCTCAGCCCACCCTCTGCCCTATCCTTGGGCATGCTGGTGGGCCTGCTCCAGGTTGAGGGTGATGTAGTGTGATGTCCTGATGTATGGGGTATCTGTCAACTCACAGATCAGCCTGTGAGATCTGTGAGATCTTGCACAGATCCCCGTTTGGACCCTGGAATACCCCAATAGCGTGAAAGTTCATGGCAACAGTGACTTCCACAACCACCAGGAGTGGGTGTCTTCCTGCTCCTCCTCCTCGTCTCACTGCCAGGTATCTGAGTATCTGGCATGAGGGCCATTCTGTCTCACTGAGAAGGTGGAGGCATTGGTAGCATATGTTGTCTGACAACTTGTGAAAAGAACAGTACCTCCTGTACGCACATGGCTGACAGTATCACTGCCTTCTTACCTTCTCCTTGGCCTGATGGGTCTCTGGTTCTTGAGCCTCTGCAGCAGCTCCTCATGCTCGGGGGCCAGCTCCCAAGGCTTAGAGTCATGCCTGGACAGGACTTAGCACTCTCGCCATCTCCCGTGTGCCTTGGGCTAGTCAGCAGCAATAAAATGAGCTGGCCTAGTTCCAAGCCAAAATTCCTCTTCAATCTGTGATAGGAAGATGTGGAAAAGAGACAGAGAGAGAGAGAGAGAGAGAGACACAGTCAGCAATGTAACCTCTCCTTTGACACTTGTGTCTTCCCTCATCCCATTGTAAGCCAGTGAGTGAACGCTGACCAACCCTCAGCATTCCCGCCAAATAGCACTGCTTTAGATCAGCTGCTGCCCACACCAGTGATTTGTATGGACACTGTCTCTTCACCCCTTATCATACTGCATGGCATCCAGTCCATATCCTCCCATCTTTCATTTTATCAGCTATGATAAGCATCATGTTCTGGCGGTAGTGAATGCCCTTCAGTAGCAGTATGGTCAGAAGCCCCATGGTCTTGCCTGTCACTGCCTCTTCCCCTGAATGTTGCTTAGGGAGGCATCTGGGAAGATAGAGATTTTATTAATGAAGGTGTACCATTGAGAGATGGATCAGGAATGTCATAGGGCACAGTTTATCTCACAAGCAAGGATGGATGCCTGGTGAAACCTTCTGAGTTAGCATCATAACATCTTTCAGGCAAGCAATCAAATACCAAAGAGCTGGGCAGCAACAGTTTGAGTTGGCACATAACATTTGAATGGTGGAGTGCTATAACTTCCAACATCACCATCCCATTCCACACCCCAATCTCTGATTTTTTCCAGTTTATTGTGCTGACACTACAGCCTTGTAGCCTTCAGTCAATTGTCATTCCATTGTTTGAAAAGCTTCAGTCCTCACAACCCAACCCAGAGAGAGGGGCCTGTGGGTGCTACATTGTGTGTTAGCGATAGGGTCTTTGGTCCCTCTCCAAGCTTTTTCTGGAAGTCCAAAAGGGGCTGGGTGTTCCCCATTGAAGTTCCTTTCTACAGCCTTCTCTGAATTGTTTGTGTAGTTTGGATATTTGTTCCATGTAGGCAAGTGTCTTCTTCTGAAGAAGCTGAAGTGGTGCCACAGACTAAAAGATTTTGGTCTGACTGAGGTGTGTGCCTTTACTAGAACCACCGAGTCATCTAGCCAGTGGTTAAAGTGAGAGTCTTCTCCATAAGTACTTGAGATTTCCAGGAGGGTTCTGAGATTAGCAATGTTTTTCAGTGGGATAAGATGAGACCAGAGGACAGAGACCTTAATGGAGCGTTCTCTGAATATCTCAGCAATGAGGGTTTTGATGTGATTTTGACTATCTGCCAGCACATCTTATCTCAGCTGCAACTGGGGCAACTTTTACAGATGCACCATAGAAAGGATTCTTTCTGGTTGTATCACAGCTTGCTATAGCTCTTCCACTGCCCAAGACCACAAGGAATATAAAAGGTCGTGAGAGTAGCCCAATCCATCACGCAAACCCAGCCTCCCATCCATTGACTCTGCCTACACTTCCCACTGCCTTGGCAAAGCAGCCAGCATAATTAAGGACCCCATACACCCCAGACACCCCAGACATTTTCTCTTCCACCTTCTTCCTTCGAGAAAAATATAAAAATATAAGAAGGTCATGTACTAACCGACTCAAGAACAGCTTCTTCCCTGCTGCTGTCAGACCTTTGAATGGACTTACTTTGCATGAAGTTGCTCTTTCTCTACCACTCTAGCTATGACTGTAACACTACATTCTACACTTTCTCATTTCCTTCTCTATGAATGTATGTTTTGTCTATATAGCATGCAAGAAACATTTCACTATGTGTTAATAGATGTAACAATAATAAATCAAATCAAATCAAAATCAAACTGATTGCTGTGCGTACAAACTTCAGCGACACCTCATCTGCTGTGGGACTGTCAATGAAAGGAATTCTTTGAGGCGTGCCAACAGTTTGTGCTCAACCAGGTTTACAAGGGAGAGAGTCTCGCTACACTAACAGAACTTGTGAATGAGAAGAATTCAGGCAGGGCTGCCAATAGCCGGGGGATGATTACATGAACCCACATTGAGGCCAGATTGCGAGAGGGACCTGGGGGTGCAGGTGAACAAGTCTCTGAAGGTGGCATAGCAAGTGGAGAAGGTTGTGAAGAAAGCATATAGTACGCTAGCCTTTATAGGAAGGGGTATAGAGTACAAGAGCTGGCCTTTAATGTTGCAGTTGTATAAAAAGTTGGTTAGACCTCATCTGGAATACTGCATCCAGTTCTGGTCACCTTATTACCGGAAGGACGTGGAGACTCTGGAGAGAGTGCAGAGGAGGTTTACCAAGATGCTGCCTGGTTTGGAAGGTCTGAGTTACGAGGAGAGGTTAGGCAAACTGGGACTGTTTTCCTTAGAAAGACGTAGACTTAGAGGAGATCTAATAGAGGTGTACAAGATTATGAGGGGTATAGATAGAGTAAACAGGGTTAAGCTTTTTCCTAGGATGGACTCGAATAGCACGAGGGGTCACGGGCTTAGGGTGAGGGGGGTAAGGTATAATTTGGATGCTAGAGAGAGTTTTTTCACACAGAGGGTGGTGGGGGTATGGAATGCACTGCCAAGTAAAGTGGTGGAGGCAGGCACTCTGGAGTTATTTAAGAAATACTTAGATGGGCACATGAACAGAATGGGAATGGAGGGGTATAGAAAACTGATTTAAAATACGAATCATGACACTTGGGAATCCCTGGGAAGTGTGTAAATAGATGATGATATTGATGTACTTGTTTTTATCCTACAGGTGCTTTGGTCCACCTTGTTGTCTAACAAGGGGCATACACACGATGGGTTGTGAGAGGGTTGTTCTTGGATTTTGTTTTTGAGAGTATCCTAGTGCTTCATGTCATTAGTGTACGCTTGACCTGGACCATTTGATGGGCAACATGGCAGCTCAGTGACTATCGCTGTGCTGTGCAGATACATGGATCCGTGCCTGTGTCTGTGGGAGTTTGCGCATTCTCCCCCGTGCTTGCGTGGATTTTCTCCGAGTGCTCCGATTTCCTCCCATGTCCCAAAGATGTGCTCTTAGGCTAATTGGCAAAACAAATTCTTCCTAAATTGTCTCAAATTTGGTTTTTAATCCATTGATCTATAAACATGGACAGGGATCGTGGGTAGAGGTGGGAACATCGGGGTGGCGGTGCGGGCTCGTTGGGCCGGAGGGCCTGTTTCCCGTGCTGTTTTGTTCTTTGTTCTTTGGATTTCTGTTTCACGTATGCAGAGGTCCAGATAGCCATGTTGCATGAAGTTGGCACTGAACATGAGGGGAACAATTCTAAATTTTTAGTGCAGCGGGGCAGGGGAATCTCACATCAGCCTATTTGCAGGATTCCTGCAAACATTCCCACCAGACTCAGATTTCCATGTCATTAGTGTACGCTTGACCTGGACCATTTGATGGGCAACATGGCAGCTCAGTGACTATCGCTGTGTTGTGCAGATACATGGATCCGTGCCTGTGTCTGTGGGAGTTTGCGCATTCTCCCCCGTGCTTGCGTGGATTTTCTCCGAGTGCTCCGGTTTCCTCCCATGTCCCAAAGATGTGCTCTTAGGCTAATTGGCAAAACAAATTCTTCCTAAATTGACATGGGAGGAAACCGGAGCACTCGGAGAAAATCCACGCAAGCACAGGGGAGAATGCGCAAACTCCCACAGACACAGGCTCGGATCCATGTATCTGCACAACACAGCGATAGTCACTGAGCTGCCATGTTGCCCATCAAATGGTCCAGGTCAAGCGTACACTAATGACATGAAAATCTGAGTCTGGTGGGAATGTTTGCAGGAATCCTGGGCATCTGGGTAGCGCTAAAAATCAGCTGGGAGGCAGGGCTATTAATGGGCCCAGCAACTGAATTCTCTGGGCTTGCTGGCACCTCCTACCCCACCAGACTTATTTCATTCCATGGACACCCTGGTATTGCCCAAGGCACGAAGTGCCCATGCCCAATGGCACCATGGCACTGCCCACCAGGCGTGCTTCTCCCATCTCACCAACAGGCACCAGCCTGACCTCCTCAAGGAAATGATTTGAGAGTCAAATCCTCTGATTTTCCTTGTCTTTCTGCATTAAGTTTCTCCTTTTCAATTATATAATTCTCTTTTGAAAGTTACTATTTCAGACTTTGATTTGGTTTATTTTATTATTGTCACATGTAGTAACATACAGTGAAAAGAATTGTTTCTTGCGCACTTTACATACAAAATATACTTTTCATAGAGAAGAAGTGAGAGTGCAGAATGTAATATTAGCTCGGATGTAGAGAAAAATCAACATAATGCAAGTTAAGTCCATTCAAAAGTCTGATGGCAGCAGGGAAGAAGCTATTCTTGAATCAGTTGGTACGTGACCTCAGACTTTTATATCTTTCTCTTGATGAAAGAAGGTGGAAGAGCAAATGACCGGAGTGCGTGGGGTCCTTAATTATGCTGGCTGCTTTGCCGAGGCAGTAAGAAGTGTAGACAGAGTCAATGGATGGGAGGCTGGTTTACATGATGGATTGAGCTACGTTTGCAACATTTTGTATTCCTTATGGTCTTGGACAGAACAGGAGCCATACCAAGCTGTGATACAACCAGAAAGAATGCTTTCTATGATGCAACTGTAAAAGTTGGTGAGAGGCATAGCTGATACGTCAAATTTCCTTAATCTTCTTGGAAAGTAGAGGCGTTGATGTGTTTTCTTCACTATAGTGTTGGCATGGGAGGATCAGGATAGGTTGTTGGTGATTTGGACATCTAGAAACTTGAAGATCTCGACCTTTTCTACTTTGTTCCAGGTGATGTAGACAAGAGCATGTTCTCCTTTACGCTTCCCAAAGTCTATGACAATATCTTTCATATTGAGGGAGAGATTATTATTGCCACACCAGTTCACCAGATTGTCTACCTCATTCCTGTACTCTGTCTCATCATCGTTTGAGATCCAACCTACTGTGGTGGTGTTGTCAGCAGACTTGAAAATCGAATTGGAGGAGAATTTGGCTACACAGTCATAGGTGTATAAGGAGTATAGTAGGGGATTGAGAATGCAGCTTTGTGGGGCACCGTGTTGAGAATGATCGTGAAAGATGTGTTGTTGCCTACCTTTACTGATTGTGTCTGTGAGTTCGGAAGTTCAGAATCCAGTCACAAAGGAAGGAGCTGCGGCCCAAGCCTCAGAGTTTGGAGATAAGTTTTGGGAAATAATGGTGTTGAAGGCTGGGTGTGGTTAATAAATAGGAATGTGATATCTGTGTCCTTGTTATCTTGGTGTTCCAGGATTGCAAGCAGAGCCAGTGAGATAGTATCTGTTGTGGACCTGTTGCAGAAGTAGGCAAATTGTAGTGGATCTCTGTCATCTGGGAGATTAGAATTGATTTGTGCCACGACTAACCTTTTGCAGCACTTCATAATGATGGATGTCAGTCATCGAGGCATGCTGCTTAATTTTTCTTTGGCACAGGGATGAAGGTTATCTTCTTAAAGTAAATAGACTTCAGACAGTTAATTCTCAGACTATAACAACTCACTTGGTAAGAAGCATTTCCTTTTTCCAGTGCTGATCCTTTAACCAATGTCCACTCTGTTCCATCCTCCTGCCACTGGAAACCATTCTCTATACACTCTACCATAACCTTTCATTCTTTTGAACACTTCCACTGAATTCCCCTTAATTTTCCCTACTCTAAGGAAAACATTGCTTCTTGTCTAGTCTCCGATGTAGCTGAAGTTCCTCAGTCCTGGTATCATTCTCTACCCTTGACGTCCTTTCAAAAATGTGAACACAGGATAGGAGGATGTAGGAGCAGGACATTCTGGCTCTTACAAGCCTTTCCTGCCCATCAATACGAACATGGCCAACCCATGGTTTGAAGTCCTTCCTGTCTGCACCCATTCCCCCACCCTGCTCATACCTCTTGACTTCCCTTAATATGAACAATCAAACTCTATCTTGAATAAAGGCACTGACCCAGCCCCCACTGCTTTCTGGGGTAGAGAATTCCACAAACTAAGCACATACTGAGGAAAAGAAACTTCCTCATCCTAAGATAAGATAAGATATAGGATAATATATATATAATATATAATTATATATATATATACTATGTATATATTGTATTATTATTATAATATAATATTATATATATATATATATATAATTATATATATTATATAACATACAAGATGATTAGAGGTTTAGATAGGGTGGACAGTGATAGCCTATTTCCTAGGATGGAGAAAGCTAGCACGAGGGGACACAGCTTTAAATTAAGGGGTGATAGTTATAGGACGGATATCAGAGGTAGGTTCTTTACCCAAAGGGTGGTTCGGGAGTGGAATGCCCTGCCTGCAGCAGTTGTAGATGCGCCAAGTTTGGTGGCTTTTAAGAGGTTAGTTGATAAGTATATGGAAGAGAAGGGAATGGTTTAGTTTGGAGGGGCATTGCTTTTTATATTGGTCGGCGCAACATCGAAGGCCGAAGGGCCTGTTCTATGCTGTAATGTTCTATGTTCTATGTTCATCCCAGATTTGAAAGAAGAAACTTATGTTCTTAAACCATGTCCTCTCAGTCTCCCCTACATATGGTGCCTGATTTGATCTCACAACTCCAGGTGGGGCCTAACCCAATGTGGTGACAGAGTGGTATTGTCCCTGGGTTAGATCTGTAGTCCAGAGTTTAAATCCCAGCATAGCAGATAGAGAAAATAGAATTCAATGAAAACCTGGATGACCGTGAAATCATTGTTGATTGTGGTAAAAACCCATCTGGTTCACAAAATCCCATCCTAAACTGCTCTGGCCTACATGTGACTCTAGATCCACAGTCCTCAAATGTCCTTAAAATTTTAAAGTTTATTTAGTTTGTCATAAGTAACGCTTACACTAACACTGCAATTAATTTACCGTGAAATTTCCCTAGTCACCTCAACCCAGCACCTGTTCGGGTCAATGCACCTAACTAGCACAGCTTTCAGAATGTGGAAGGAAACTGGAGCACCCAGAGAAAACCTACACAAACACATGGAGAACGTGCAGTCTTTACACAGACAGTGACCCAAGTCAGGAATTGAACTCAGGTCCCAGAAATGCTAACCACTGTGCGTCCTCTGAAACGGAGGGCAGTTAGGGATGGCAACAAATGCTGGCCCAGCCAGCGACACCAGGTCCTGAAAATGAATATTAAAAGTTGATCACAAACCCTGGCCCTCCCCCACACATTTCTGCCCATCCAATTTCTCTGTCTCCAGACTCATTTTCACTTGATTATGCCACACTGTTGATATTGCCTCTCCTCCTTTCAAGCTTTGTGTGGTAAGAGATAGAGACTTGATAAAGGGTAAGGGGTTTGGATGGTGTGGAGTTTGTTAGGTGTGTTCAGGAAGGTTTCCTGACACAGTACATGGAAAAGCCTACGAGAGGAGAGGCTGTACTTGACCTGGTGCTTGCTAATGATCTCACAGTAGGTGAGCATCTTGGGAATAGAGATCATAATTCTATCTCTTTCACGATAGCGATGGAAAGAGATAGGATCAGGCAGGCTAGGAAGGTGCATGTCTGGAATAAGAGGAAATATGAAAACATTAGGCAGGTAATTGGACGTATAAACTTATGGAGGTGTTCTTGGGGAAGAGTACAGAAGGAAAGTGGCAGATTTTCAAGGAATGTTTGTCTGGGGCACTGCAAGACAACGTTCCGAAGAGTCAAGGAGGTTCTGGTAGGACGCGGGAACCGTGGTGCACGAAGGTAATGGTAAACCTAGTTAGGAAGAAAAAAAAAGTTATATAAAAGGTTCAGAGAGCTAGGGGATGTTAGGGATCTAGAGGAGTATAAGGTGTGTAGAAGGGAACTTAAAAAGGAAATTAGGAGAGCCAGAAGGGGTCATGAGAAGGCCTTGGCAGGTAAGATTAAGGACAATCCCAAGGCCTTCTAACAAATTTGTGAAAAGTAAAAGGATGAGAAGAGAAGGAATAGGGCCATTAAAAGGTGAAGGGGGAAAAGTCTGTGTGAATCCGGAAGAAATGGCAGAGGTGCTTAACGAGTACTTTGCCTCGGTATTCACGGTGGAAAGTGAACTGCGAGATTGCACTGCAGGTTTGAGGCATACGGAAAAGATCGAGTGTGTGGATGTTAGGAAAGAGGATGTGTGAGACCTGTTAAATTCTATCAAGATAGACAAGTCGCCGGGACCGGATGGATGTACTCCAGGTTATTGTGGGAGTTGAGGGAAGTGGTTGCAGAGCATCTGGCGATGATATTTGCGTCATCCATGGAAACGGGAGAGGTTCCAGAGGATTGGAGGATTGCAGATGTGGTTCCTATCTTTAAGAAAGGGAACAGGGATAGTCCAGGAAATTACTGACCGGTGAGTCTGACTTCAGTGGTTGGTAAGCTGATGGAGAGGCTTCTGAGGGATAGGATATATGAACATTTGGAGAAGTTTGGACTGATTAGAAATAGTCAGCATGGTTTTGTCAAGGGCAGGTCATGCCTTATGAGCCTACTTGAGTTCTTCGAAAATGTGACTGAACACATTGACGAAGGAAGGGCGGTGGACGTAGTGTACATGGACTTTAGTAAGGCGTTTGATAAGGTCCCACATGCAAGGCTTCTGGAGAAGGTGAGAGGGCATGGGATCCAAGGGGCTTTGGCCTCGTGGATCCAGAACTGGCTTGCCGGCAGAAGGCAGAGAGTGGTTGTGGATGGGTCTTGTTCTGCATGGAGGTCAGTAACCAGTGGAGTGCCCCAGGGATCTGTTCTGGGACCCCTGCTGTTTGTCATTTTCATAAATGACCTGGATGAGGAAGTGGAGGGATGGGTTAGTAAGTTTGTCGACGATACAAAGGTCGGTGGTGTTGTGGATGATCTGGAGGGATGCCAAAAGTTGCAGCGGGACATAGACAGGATGCAAGACTGGGCAGAGAAGTGGCAGATGGACTTCTATGCGGATAAATGTGTAGTGGTCTATTTTGGCAGGAATAATGGGATGAAGGAGTGCAATATAAGGGGTAGGAGTCTTAGCTGTGTTGTAGAGCAGAAGGATCTCGGGGTCTGGGTCCTATAGGACTCTTAAGTCGGCCTCGCAGGTGGAGGAAGTGGTCAAGAAGGCATACGGTGTACTGGCCTTCATTAATCGAGGAATAGAGTTTAGGAGTCAGAAGGTAATGATGCAGCTCTATAAGACTCTTGTCAGACCCCAGTTGGAGTATTGTGCGCAGTTCTGGTCGCCTCATTATAGGAAGGATGTAGAGGCTATTGAGAGAGTTCAGAGGGGATTTACAAGGATGCTGCCTGGATTGGGAGGCAGGCCTTATGAAGATAGGTTGAGGGAGCTGGGACTCTTTTCACTGGAGAGACGTAGGTTGAGAGGCGACCTGATAGAGGTTTATAAAATGTTGAGAGGAATAGATAGGGTGGACTCTCAGAGCCTATTTCCCCGAGCTGAAATGGTCACTACGAGAGGACACAGATTTAAGGTGCAGGGAAGCAAATACCAAGGAGATGTCAGGGGTAGGTTTTTCACTCAGAGGGTGGTGAGTGAATGGAACCGACTGCCGTCGGAGGTTGTTGAGGCAAACTCACTGGGTCTTTTAAGAGACTTCTGGATGAGTATATGGAAAAGAATAGGATAGGGGGTTATAGATAGGTCTGTGGATTGGTTGATGTGATCGGCGCAACTCGTGGGCCGAAGGGCCTGTTTGTGCTGTATTGTTCTATGTTCTATACTGTATTCATCTGTTTGGCAGGTAAAAGATGAGGCTCCAAAGATTGCCAAAATGAGCCACAGAGAAAAGCTAATAAAAACTACCCCAAATTAAATTTCTCTCTTTGCACTAAGTCCACAGAAAAGGTGTGCTCCAATTGTGAACACTGAAATGTTTTGTAAAAGGCTTATTATTTAATCAATAAGCAGCTCCATTATTAACATTCTGTTCACAGTAGAGTGAGGTCAGAGCAAGTGTGGCAAGCTCCACACTCTGATTGTTATGCCTACATGTTACTACTGGTGATTTCTCCCTGAACCATATTATTTTCAAACATTTGACAAGGTGCTTCTTCCTGATGCAAATAATAGTTGAATCAACAGCACATTTCCAGACATGAAATATCAATGCATCAAAAATCAACTAACTCCCTAGATAGCTCCAGTGAGAGCAGGAAGGAACATTTAATTCCAATCCACAGCAACAGGATTAAGCTGACTTCTCTGCTATTGTTTCTTCCCAATAATGTAGGCAGGATGATTCAATATCACATTTCCCAATGAGATGAAGAGCTTGGAGTGTGTGTGAATTTATATGCATATTGCACTATATACACACAGCTGTGGATAGAGCAGACACTGGATGTGTACAGTGCAATATAGACACTGGCTGCGGACAGCGTGAGACGGACACCGGCTGCGGACAGCGTGAGACGGACACCGGCTGCGGACAGCGTGAGACAGACACCGGCTGCGGACAGCGTGAGACAGACACCGGCTGCGGACAGCGTGAGACAGACACTGGCTGCGGACAGCGTGAGACGGACACCGGCTGCGGACGGCGTGAGACGGACACCGGCTGTATCCCATGCGAACACAGTAAAAAGTCCCACAACACCAGGTTTAAATCCAACCAGTTTATTTGATAGTAATCCCACAAACTTTTGGAAACGGTGTTCCTTCATCATATGTGTGGAAGTTCTGATCAGAGAAGGGCTTATAAAGACACATACAGTTTACAGAATACTCATTAGAATGAAAGTTTTTGTAGCTAACCTGCTATTCAAGTCTTAAAGATGCAGACAATGTTGAGTAGGATTACTGTCAAATAAACTGGTTGGACTTAAACCTGGTGTTGTGAGACTTCTTACTGTGTTTACCCCAATCCGATGCCGGTGTCTCTACATCATGCATCCCATGTGATAAAGACATTGGCTGCATCCAGTGTGACAAAGGCTCTAGCTGTGGATCGTTACTCATTATGGACACTGAAATACAGTTGCTTTTTGAGTTGATTCTATCACTGGCATTTTTGGCTCATGCAGAAACTGGACATTTCCAACAGTTCTGTATAGTGTTGTACCTACCTACACTGGCCATTGATTCCAAGGTGACAACCTGACCCAGGTTTTACAGGATTGCCCTGTAATGGACCTGACTAATCCATGTCCCAGGCTATATGTTGCGATGACATTGTACTTCCATATTTCAGGCTTTGCCAAGTATGAACCTGGGCACTTGCTCAGCACCTGATTGCCCTCCTGACTATAGACTCCACCTCCCCTTCACCAACACTCTCCCAGATACCCTCTGCCTTCATGTACAGTCCCCTGTACCAAACACGGCTAATCAGTATCTAATTAGGCTCTGACTCCCCAAAGCCTGTTTTCAGCCAATAAATAACAAGTCCCCATCTGATAAGCATCAACAGTCATTAAAATTCCCAGCTGTAAGTTCAGGCTTATCTTTTAATCTGTTTCCAGGTGAATTGCCTACGTTCTCTGCAGCTGTTCTGACTTATAAGCAGTTAAGGTGAGCTTGTATTGCATGGATTTATTTTATGGCAATAATCTCCGACTGAAAAAAATTATTTATTACAATTAGAGCTCAGAGTAACTAGTGCTGCCTTTCGGAGGTAACACAACAAGAGAAGCTTTCAGACGATGACTTTTTGTGAAGAAATCCTTGTGAGATTGGAGTCATTATATATACCACATCTAGTGTTAAAAAAAACAAGGGCAATGCACTGGATCACACACTGTAATCGTTGTTTTCAAAACTCGTTTTGACTGAGTTCCCTTCATATCATTGTAATCTTTTTTGTCTCTTTCATGGACAACATGATGGCACATGTTTAGCAGTGTTGCCTCACAGTGCTAGGGATCTGAGTTTGATTCTGGCCTTGGGTACTATCTGCGTAAAGTTTGCATGTTCTCCCCATGTCTGCAAGGATTTCCTCCAGGTGCTTTGGCTTCCTCCCACAGCCCAAATAATGTGTAGGTTAGTTGGATTGGCTATGCTAAATTGCCCTTTAATGCCCAAAGGTATGTAAATTAAATGAATTAGCCATGCTAAATGCGCAGGTTGCAAGGAGAGGGCGAAAGGGAGGGCCTGGGAAAGGTGCCTGTCAGAGAATGATGGTTGAGGGGTGTTTTTTAAACTGGAAAACTGTGTCCAATGGACGCCACAGGGATCAGTGTTAGAGGCCTTGCTGTTTGTGGTTGATATAACTGATTTAGACTTGAATGTTGGAGAGTTGATCAGTAAGTTCGTGGATGATACAAAAATTAATAGGATGGTTAATAGTGAGGAGGATAGTATTAGATTACAGGAGGATATAGACGGACTGGTCAGATGTGCTGATCAGTGGCAAATGGAAGTCAACATTGATAAGTGTAAAGTGAGACACTTGGACAGAACAAACAAGACAAAGGAATACACGATGAATGACAGGACCCTGGAAAGCACTGAAGATCAGAGAGACCTTGGTGTGGATGTACACCAGTCCCTTAATGTAGCAGGACAGGTGGATAAAATAGTTAAGAATGCATATGATACACCTTTATTAGCTTAGACATCGAGTTTCTGAGCAGGAAGGTTATGCTGGAATTATATAAAGCATTGGTTAGGCCACAGCTAAAATATTGTGCAGTTCTGGAATTCACATTACAGGTGGGATGTGATAGCATTGAAAGGATGCAAAGGAGATTCACCAAGATGTTCCCTGATCTGGAAAGTTTTAGTTATGAAGAGAGACTGAATAGACTGGGCTTGTTTTCATTGGAACATAGGAGATTGAGGGGAACATGATGAGTATTTAAAATGAGTGCCTGTTATACTTTTTTGATCTCCTGAAATGGTGACAGGTAGTCAGATTGCACCAGAAAATCCATTTGCACTTCGGAAATCCATTAAGTAATTTCCTAGACATATTGTCAATGTCTGTCAAGAAACCACAATAAGAAGCCATCTGACTTTCCAGAATCTACTTTGTGGGGTACAGATTTGCTCTAATTTGCTCTAAAACACAGACCAGTAAAGCTGAGGGACAGGTCCTTTGGCCCATGATGTTGTGCCAAACGTGATGCCAAATTAAACAGCAAGGCCTCCAACACTAATCCCTGTGGGAGTCAACTGGACATAGCTTTCCAGTTCAAAAAACGCCCCTCAACCATCACCCTCTGTTTCCTGCCACTCAACCAATTTTGAATCCAATTTGCCCAATTTCCTTGGTTCCCATGGACTCTTAACTTTGCTATCTGTTTCCAATGTGGGAACTTATCAAAAATCTTGCTGAAGTCCAAATCAACCACGTCAAATACATTGCCTTCATCTACACACCTAGTCACCTCTTTGAAAAATTCAATCAAGTTGCTCAGAGATGTCCTCCGTTAACAAAACCACAATAACTGTTCTTGATTTTTGATTTTTAGTTTACAAGAAAGCCCATTTGGGTCTGTGCTTCTCAGCACTCAAAAAGTTTCAAACACTCTTCCTCAAAAATACATCCTGTAGTAGCTTGCCAAAATGTGACAGAAGGAGGAAATTTAACCACGTCTGCCTTTACATAAAAATCTCTCTCTTCTGCTCTAAGACACTCTCTAAAATCTTTGAACTCTTGGCCATCACCCTGATATTTTCTTTTTTGCAGCCTTGGTAGGTTTGCCACATTACAAGATAAATGCGACTCATCATTGGCAGGCACAGATGCAGGCATGGTAATGTGGGTGGCATCTTTCAAACTGCTGATGTCCTGAATATTATTTGCACATGGGGTTATATATAACTAAATTGTCAAGCAGTGACGTCTGTCTCACAGATTGAACAGAAGGTAGAGAATGAGATAAATCGGGAACTGAGTCACTCACCCACAGATTACCACCCACTCAATAATCTGGCTAAATGGCTTCATCTAAACAAAGCAGGCAACAGGTAACCCCTTCACTACTCAAACTCTAACTCTTTATTCATATCACCATCTACTTGTCCTTGGAGAGGGTGCAGTGCAGGTGAACTAAATGATACCTGGATTTGAAAGGTTAAATTAGGAAGAAAGTTTACATTGACCATTGGATCAAACATTAAATGTGATCTAATTTTGCTGTTTGAGCTAATAAAAGGATTTTCCAGTGTAGACCAAGAGAAACATTTTCCGGAGTAGGAGGACATAAGCTGAAAATAACAAGTAAATTGTTTAGAGCCAGATCTGGGAATATTCTTTCACACAAAAGTCTTTCATGAGGAATAACTGAACAGCCTAAATCCTGAGTCACCGCTCTGTAATAGAGTGTAGTATTCTGACTTCTGGCACAGGAGGTAACACTCTCACCTCTGGTACAGTGGGCAACACTCTCACTTCTGGCACATTGGGTAACCTCTGGTTCAAAACCTTGGGGGAAATCACATGCCTCTTCGAGACACTTAAAGCCATAACCTTTGTTGACAGTCCAGTGCAGTACCGAAGGAACACTACACTACCAGAGGTTTGCCTTTCAGGTGAATTGTTAAACAAAGGTCCTATCTGCCCTCTGAAAAAGAAGAAGTAAAATATTCCTTGGACTGGAAAGTTATTTCCCGATCTACACTGACAAATCCTTTAATCAGATCAAATACCTAAATCAATCACATTTAGTACTTGATTCAAAGATAAATAATATGAGAGTTATCCCGAGTGCCTTGGTCAGTATGCACCTCTTAGTTGACAACAAAAAAATGATCTAATGATTATTGCATTGCTTTTATGGGAGTTTGCTGTACACAAATTGGCTATATGTTTCAACACTACATCATCACACTTCCTTAAATTACTTCGCTGAATGTGATGCATTTTGAAATGTGCTAAGATTGTAAAAGAGATTGTAAAAATGTGGGGTCTTTCTTTTAATGAATTGAGGGCAAACTACCAAGGAACACTTATAACCAGAGAAGATGCATTTAAAGGGCCTGGGAAAAGAAGCAACAGTAATGTGAGAAAAATCCATTTTAGGCATTGAGTTGTCAGCTCCTGAAATAGATTTCTAAGAAAGCAGATGGAGGAAGATTCAAAGGAGGCTTTCAAAAGAGAATTTAATAATTATTCAGTGTGAGAAGTGCCAAGACTATAAGGGGAAAAGGCAGGAGAATGTGACTATATGCGTTGACTGTATGGCAGGCTTTGTACTGCTTTTCCAGTTAGGTTCATAGTACCCTGACTTTGATTAATAGATTTAACTAGAGCTCAGTAATGAGTCTCCTGGGGTGGCTGTGATCGTTCCTGTTAAGCAGCAAATTACAATGCTCGGGTGTAAATATGATTGGAACAGATGTGCACTGGGATTATTTGGGTATGAAAGGAAAATTTCATTGTAAAAGATCAAACATTGCATTCTGACAAACAAATATTAAATATTGGCAAGTGTGGGACACAACTAAGACAATATCAGCTTCATGCAAATGACATAATTATGTGATAATGGAAATTCCATTTGTACTCCATTATTCAACACATGAGACCATTCAACCCCTCAAGTCAGTGTCAGCTCTTTGAGGTCTAATCCAATTAGACCTCAACTCTCCTCTTTTCCCGTAGCACTACAATTTGTTTCCCTTTCCAAATGCTTCTCTCTTTTGCAAGTTATTGTTGAATCTGTTTCCACCATCCAATTTGGAATAATCTGTATAAAAACAAAACTCCTCATTTTATGTCTGGGCTTTTTGCCCATGACCTGAAATTACCCTTCATTGCTTACTGACCTTTGTGGGAGCTTACTGTGCACTAATACGCTATAGCATTTCCATGCACTACATCAGTAATTCTACATCATGAGTAATTAATGAGTTGGAAACAGTTTTGAGAGAGGGAGATTCCAAGGATTCCAGTATTAGAACATAGAACATAGAACACTACAGCACAAACAGGCCCTTCGGCCCACAAGTTGTGCCAAACACATCAAAACCTACCCAGCCATAGACCTATCTATAACCCCCCAATCCCATTGGATCCCATATACTCATCCAGAAGTCTTTTAAAAGACCCCAGCGAGTTCGCCTCGACCACCACCGACGGCAGCCAATTCCATTCCCTCACCACCCTCTGAGTGAAAAACTTTCCCCTAGCATCCCCTCTGTACTTGCTTCCCTGCACCTTAAATCTGTGCCCTCTCGTCACGACCATTTCAGCCCTGGGAAATAGTCTCTGACAGTCCACCCTATCTATTCCTCTCAACATCTTGTAAACCTCTATCAGGTTGCCTCTCAACCTTCGTCTCTCCAGGGAGAACAGTCCCAGCTCCCTCAACCTGTCTTCATAAGGCATGCCTCCCAATCCAGGCAACATCCTTGTAAATCTCCTCTACACCCTTTCAATAGCTTCCACATCCTTCCTATAGTGAGGCGACCAGAACTGCACACAGTACTCCAAGTGTGGTCTGACAAGGGTCCTATAAAGCTGCAGCATTACCTCCTGACTCCTGAACTCAATCCCTCGATGAATGAAGGCCAGTACACCATAAGCTTTCTTAACCACATTCTCCACCTGGGAGGCCGATTTGAGAGTCTTATGGACCCGGACCCCAAGATCCCTCTGCTCTTCCACACAGCTAAGACTCCTACCTTTGATAGTGTACTCATTCATCCCGTTGGATCTGCCAAAATGGACCACAACACATTTATCCGCGTTGAAGTCCATCTGCCACTTCTCCGCCCAGTCTTGCACCCTGTCGATGTCATGCTGCAGCTTCTGACATCCCTCCAGACCATCCACAACACCACCGACCTTCGTGTCATCGGCGAACTTACTCATCCATCCCTCCACTTCCTCATCCAGGTCATTTATGAAAATGACAAACAGCAAGGGTCCTAGAACAGATCCCTGGGGCATTCCACTGGTGACCGACCTCCATGCAGAAAAAGAGCTATCCACAACCACCCTCTGCCTTCTGCAGGCAAGCCAGTTCTGGATCCACAAGGCCAAAGCCCCTTGGATCCCATGCCCTCTCACCTTCTCAAGAAGTCTTGCAATGGGGGACCTTGTCAAATACCTTGCTGAAGTCCATGTACACCACGTCCACTGCTCTTCCTTCGTCAATGTGTTCAGTCACATTTTCGAAGAACTCAATTAAGTTCGTAAGGCACGACTTGCCTTTTACAAAACCATGCTGACTATTTCTAATCAACCTAAACTTCTCCAAATGCTCATAAATCTTGTCCCTCAGAAACCTCTCCATCAGCTTACCAACCACTGAAGTCAGACTCACCGGTCGGTAATTTCCAGGACTATCCCTGTTCCCTTTCTTGAAAATAGGGACCACATCCGCAATCCTCCAATCCTCCGGAACCTCTCCCGTCTCCATCAACGATGCAAAGGTCATCGCCAGGGGCTTTGCAATGACATCCCTCACCTCCCACAATAACCTGGGGTACATCCCATCTGGTCCCGGAGACTTGTCTATCTTGATAGCATTTAAAAGTTCTAACACATCCGCTTCCTTAATATCTACATACCCAATCTTTTCAGTCTGTGCAAACTTGTAGTGCATCCTCCCAGATCACTTTCCACCGTGAATACTGAGGCAAAGTACTCATTAAGCACCTCTGCCATTTCTTCCGGTCCCATACAGACTTTTCCCCCTTTACCTTTTATAGGTCCTATCCCTTCTCTTCTCATCCTTTTACTTTTCACATATTTGTAGAAGGCCTTGGAATTCTCCTTAATCCGACCAGCCAAGGCCTTCTCATGACCCCTTCTGGCTCTCCTAATTTCCTTTTTAAGCCTTATACTTCTCTAAATCCCCAACATCTCCTAGCTCTTTGAAACTTTTATACACCTTTCTTTTCTTCCTGACTAGGTTCACCACAGCCTTCGTGCACCACGGTTCCCTCGACCTACCAAAACCTCCTTGTCTCACCGGAATGTTGTCGTGCAGAGCTCCAGACAAGCATTCCTTGAATATCTGCCACCTTCCTTCTGTGCTTTTCCCCAAGAACACCTCCTTCCAGTTTATTCACCCCAACATCTGCCTGATGTCTTCATATTTCCCCTTATTCCAGACAAACACCTTCCTAGCCTGCCTGATCCTATCCTTTTCCAATGCAAGGGTGAAGGAGATAGAATTATGATCTCCATCCCAAGATGCTCTCCTACCGAGAGATCCATCACCTGTCCTGGTTCATTAGCTAGTACCAGGTCCAGTACAGCCTCTCCTCTCGTAGGCTTGTCCACGTGCTGCATCAGGAAACCCTCCTGAACACACCTAACAAACTCCTCCCCATCCAAACCCCTTACCCTTGGGATATTCCAGTCGATGTTTGGGAAATTGAAGTCTCCCATCACAACAACTCTGTTATTTCTACATCTCTCCAGTATCTGTTTCCCTATCTACACCTCAACTTCCCTGTCACTATTGGGCGGCCTATAGAATACACCCAGCAACGTCACCGACCCTTTGCTATTCCTAACTTCCACCCACAGAGACCCCGTAGACATTCCCTCCTCGGTATCCACCTTCTCTGCAGCCATGACACTGTCCCTGATCAACAGTGCCACTCCACCACCTCTTTTGCCTCCCTCCCTGTCCTTCCTGAAGGATCTGAATCCCGGGACCTGTAGTACCCAGTCCTGTCCCTGAGACATCCAAGTCTCTGTAATGGCCACCACATCACAATCCCAAGTAGCAATCCACGCCCTAAGTTCATCCACCTTATTTACTACACTCCTGGCATAAAAATAGACACACCTCAGCCCTTCAGACTGGACATTTCCCTTCTCCCCCACTCGTCTAACCTGCCTCTCATCCTGCCTAGAGTCCTTCCCTACCTGGGAGTAACTTCCTTGCTCCCAGTCTTCACATCACTATTCCCTCCCCCTAACCTTTCTAGTTTAAAGTCCCCCCAGTAGCCCTAGCCAGTCTTCCCGCCAAGATATTAGTCCCCCTGGGATTCAGGTGCCACCCATCTTTGCTGTACAGGTCACACCTGCCCCTAAAAAGGTCCCAATGATCCAGAAAAATTTATTCTTTTTTAAATTTGCAACAAAAATTGTTTGAGGCAGATGGTGAGGTGGTGGGGGAGCCACTTGGTTAGACTGGGGGATATTCGGATAGACTGGGGGGTGCAATTCAGACAGACTGGGGGATATTTGGACAGAGTAGGGGTTATTTGAACACACTGGGGGATTTATTCAGACAGATTGAGGGGGTTATTTGGCTAGACTGGGAGGTTATTTGGACAGATTGGGGGAATGTTATTTGGATAGACTGTGGGGCAGGTTATTCAAACAGACTAAGAGATTATTCGAACCAACTAGGGGCTTATTCGGACTGATTGAGGGGGGGGGGACTTATTTGGACAGACTGAGAAAACCACTATACACACAGGAATAACGCAGATCTGATTTCATCTTATATTTGGTAGTTAATTTTTACAATTAAAGATCACAAATAAAAGAGTGCAGGTCTGTCACAACTGTTCATCTGATAGTGTGGCACTCCATTGCAACTCAGCCTGCAGCACTCCCTCAACATTGACCCTTTGACAGTGCAGCACCCCCTCAGTACTGACTTTCCAACAATGCAGCACTCCCTCAGAACTGTCCCTCTGGCAGTACAGCACTCCCTCAGTACTGACCCTCTGATAGTGTAGCATTCCCTCAGAACTGTCCCTATGGCAGTACAGCACTCCCTCAGTACTGACCCTCTGATAGTGTAGCATTCCCTCAGTACTGACTCTCCAATAGTACAGCACTCCCTCAGTACTGACCCTCTGATAGTGTAGCATTCCCTCAGTACTGACCCTCTGATAGTGTAGCATTCCCTCAGTACTGACTCTCCAATAGTACAGCACTCCCTCAGTACTGACCCTCTGACAGTACAGCACTCCCTCAGTACTGACCCTCTGATAGTGTAGCATTCCCTCAGTACTGTCCCAATCAGTACAGCACTCCCTCAGTACTGACCCTCTGATAGTGTAGCATTCCCTCAGTACTGACTCTCCAATAGTACAGCACTCCCTCAGTACTGACCCTCTGATAGTGTAGCATTCCCTCAGTACTGACTCTCCAATAGTACAGCACTCCCTCAGTACTGACCCTCTGACAGTACAGCACTCCCTCAGTACTGACCCTCTGATAGTGTAGCATTCCCTCAGTACTGACTCTCCAATAGTACAGCACTCCCTCAGTACTGACCCTCTGATAGTGTAGCATTCCCTCAGTACTGACTCTCCAATAGTACAGCACTCCCTCAGTACTGACCCTCTGACAGTATAGCATTCTATCATTACTGACTCTCTGATAGTCCAGCACTTGTTTAGTACTGACCCTCTGACAGTGTAGCACTCCCTCAGTATTGACCCTTAGACAGTACAGCATTCCCTCGGTGCTGACTCTCCAATAGTACAGCACTTGCTCAATATTGACTTTCTGATAATGCAGAATTCCTCCAGTATTAACCCTCCAACAGCACAGCACTCTCTCAGTACTGATCCCTCCCCAATAGCACAGCATTCCCTCAGTACATTTTTAATTTATTAGTGTCACAAATCAGCTTACATTATCATTGTAATGAAGTTAATGTGAAAATCTCTTAGTCACCACACTCCAGCACCTGTTTGGGTACACTAAGGGAAAATTTAGCATGGCCAAAGCACCTAACCAGCATGGCTTTCGGATTGTGGGAGGAAATCTGGTCCCTGGAGGAAATTTACCCAGACACGGGAAGGATGTGCAAACTTCACGCAGACAGGGACCCGAGCTGCGAATTGAACCTGAGTTCCTTACGTAATGCCATCATGCTGTTCTGGCCCTCTGATAGTGCAGCACTTCCAGAGCACCATTCAAGGTTATAAGTTCAAACTTGTGGAATGAGTCATTAACCCACAGTTTTTAGGGAATGTCAAAGTTAGATTTGGTGTGCAGCATGGGTTGCACAGCTGTTAGCACTGTTGCCTCACAGCGCCAGGTATCCAGATTCAATTCTGGCTTTGGGGGTCTGTGTGGTGTTTGTATGTTCTCCCCATATCTGCATGGGTTTCCTCTAGGTGCTTCAGTTTCCTTCCACAGTCCAAATATGTATGATTTGGTGGATTAGCCATAGTAAATGTGCAAGGTTATGAGGGTTGGGCCTGGATAAGACGCTCTTCAAAGAGTTGGTGCAGACTCAAGGGGCCAAATGTCCTACTTTTGGACTGCCAGAATTCTAACGGTATTAGTAAATTTGTGGGTATTAATTGCAAACCTTCAAATTATGATTATGTATAATTTTCTCCACCTTGCTGTTTATCTGACTGCTGCGGACCTCAATTGTACTTGTTCAGAGAGCTCCCTGATAAAGCAATTAAATGTACATTAATCAGCTTGGCCCAAGACAGTGAGAGCGTTGGTGGGAAGAGATTGTGAGGTGACTGGACCTGTTCTCACCTAACAGCCATACTTTACCGAAGTTGTTAACCAGAAGGGAGAACACTGGAGTTTTTCACTTTCCCCAGACCAAAGACTATGCAGGACTCTTAATGTAATTCAACATTGCATTATTGAAACAGAAAGAGATTGTTCAGTTATCTCGAAATCCTTTCAGCAACAAAAATCTATCAATCTCATATCTGCACGGGTTTCCTCAGGATGCTTCAGTTTCCTTTCACAGTGTAAATATGTACAGTTTGGTGGATTAGCCATAGTAAATGTGCAAGGTTATGAGGGTTGGGCCCGGGTAAAATGCTCTTCAGAGCATTGGTACAGACTCGAGGGGCCAATTGGCCTACTTCTAGACTGTAAGGATTCTGTGGTTCTAATGGCGTTAGTAAATTTGTGGGTATTAATTGCAAACCTTCAAATTATGATTGTGTATAATTTTCCCCACTCCAGGAAAAAAATGAAAGCTCCAGTGTTCTCCCTTCTGGTAACAGCTTCAGTAAAGCATGGCTGTTAGATGAGGGCAAGTCCAGTGACCTCACAATCTCTTTCCACCAATGCTCTCACTATCTTGGGCCATGCAGATGAATGTGCACTAAATTGCTGTATCAGGGACCTCTCTATACAGATATAGTTGAGATCCTGCAGCAGTCAGATAGATGTAATAGAAATAATTAACTGATCTTCAGCCTTTGGTGGGGTGAGGGGAGGTTGGGAGGGGAAGGGAATAGGGAATAGGGAATCTGGGGTGGGGGGAGAGTTCCACACTTCCACTACTCTTTCTGGGAAAGAGTATTTCCTGATTTCACTACTGATAGCCAAGATTTCATTTTAATATCGTGCAAAACCATTAAAACTTGGGGAATTATTACTTTCTGGTCAGAATTGGTCTTATATAGCTTAAAGTGGAATTCCAGTTCATACTAGCATCGGTCTTTTCCCAAGTTTTACTGTTTTGTTTTCCTTTAGTTCTAGATTGCCAGACCAGAGGATCTAGTTTTTTTTCGCACAATACATTGGGAGCAGGATTGGTGTGGATAATCTCCTCCTTGGATCAGGGGAAGGGCTGTGGTGTTTTAAATGTGTTGTCGTCAGCTGGGTGTGTTCGTGTTCTGGGAACATTCGGTGACAGCTTGGGAAACACATGGCTGCAGCTCACTCTGCTGGTGCAAAGCAGAACCACAGTCACAAGTGAGAAAGAATTGGCATTTTTTTTAGCACCTTCCTCAGTCTCAGAGCATTTCAAACTGCTAGTCGTTTTGAAATGGGAATAGAGGAACACAAACGAATGGTCAAGTTGGGCGCATGAGTGGCGCAGGCTTGTAGGCCGAAGGGCACGTTCCTGTGCTGTACTGTCTTTGTTCTTTGAAATTAGATCACCAAGTTAGCACAGCAGCCATTTTGCACACAGCAAAATCCCATAGGCAGCAATGTGAGAATGACCAAATAGATTGTTTTGAGTGTTGTGGTTTAAGGGTATATCATGACTAGAACAGAACTCCCCTGGCCTTCTTGAAACATTGCTGTGGGATTATTTACTGAAAGGACAGAAAATGTTTCAGTTAATGCCCCATCAGAAAGATTGCACCTCCAACTGGACAGCACTACCTCAGCGTGGAACTTGAATTAATGGCGCAAGTTTATTAGGGTTTTCTCCAAGGTTTCTATTGAATGACCAAAAGAATTCTTTTGAGAAGCTAACTAAATCAGAATCCAGCCAACATGGAAGGCTTTGCAGATAGCCCTGGAGATTAACTCTAGTAGTTTGACTTTACCATAGCACTCATCTTGAAACTGAAGGATACTATACAAATGCAAGTGTTTTTTTTGTGTTTCGAGATGTTGTAGCAATACATATCCCTCAATCAACACCACAAAAATTCATCATCACATTCACTCTGCCAACTTTCTGGCTCGTAAGATGATGATGTGTGCTATTGTGATCAACATTGTTGATATGTTACTGTGCACAAAATGTGCAAGTTAGTTCCCACTTTACACAGAGACTACACTTCAAAAGTATTTCATTGGCTTCAGGACATCCACTGGCTATGTAAAGCACTTCATAAATCTAATCTTTATTTCAATGTCAGAAAAAGAAGAAAATAAAAGTCAGGAAGATATTCTCCTCAGTCCAAGGGCTGTGTGAGCTATAAGAACTCAGTAAGAATTTAGTAACACCAATTTTAAATCCAACCGATTTATTTGATAGTAAATCTGCGAGCTTTCAAGTAGAGTGTTGAAAGCTCGCAGTTTTACTATCAAATAAATCGGTTGGATTTAAAATTGGTGTTGCTAAATTCTTACTGAGTTCTTATACCCCAGTCCAACGCCGGCATCTCTACATCATGAGCTATAATAGAACATAGAACATGACAGTGCAGAACAGGTCCTTCGGCCTTCGATGTTGCGCCGACCAATTAGAAAAAAGCAATGACCCTCTAACCTAAACCATTCCCTTTTCGTCCATAAACTTATCTACTAACCTCTTAAACGCCACCAAACTTGGCGCATCTACAACTGATGCAGGCAGGGCATTCCATACCCTTACCACCCTCTGGGTAAAGAACCTACCTCTGACATCCGTCCTATAACTACCACCCCTTAATTTAAAGCTATGTCCCCTCGTGCTAGCTTTCTCCATCCTAGGAAAAAGGCTATCACTGTCCACCCTATCTAAACCTCTAATCATCTTATATGTTTCAATAAGGTCTCCTCTTAGCCGCCTTCTTTCTAACGAAAACAACCTCAAATCCCTCAGCCTCTCTTCATAAGACCTGCCCTCCATACCAGGCAACATCCTGGTAAACCTCCTCTGTACCCTCTCCAATGCCTCCACATCTTTCTTATAATGTGGGGACCAGAACTGCACACAATACTCCAAGTGCGGCCGCACTAGAGTTTTGTACAGTTGCAACATGACGTTGCGGCTCCGAAATTCAATCCCCCTACCAATAAAAGCTAAGACTCCGTATGCCTTCTTAACAACCTTATCGACTTGACTGCCTACTTTCAGGGATCTATGCACATATACACCAAGATCCCTCTGTTCTTCAACACTATTAAGAGTCCTACCATTAGCCCTACACTCTACACATTTGTTATTCCTGCCAAAGTGAATTACCTCACACTTTTCCACATTAAACTCCATTTGCCACCTCTCGGCCCAGCTCTGCAACTTGTCCAAGTCTCTCTGCAAACTATAACACCCCTCTTCACTATCTACCACTCCTCCGACTTTGGTGTCATTCGCAAATTTACTAATCCATCCTTCAATACCCTCATCCAGATCATTTATAAAAATTACAAACAACAGGGGCCCCAAAACAGATCCCTGAGGTACACCACTTGTAACCGAACTCCACGATGAATAATTTCCATCAACCACCACCCTCTGTCTTCTATCAGCTAGCCAATTCCTAATCCAATTAGCTAAATCACCCTCAATCCCATACATCTGCATTTTCTGCAGAAGCCTTCCATGGGCCACCTTATTGAACGCCTTACTAAAGTCCATATATACCACATCAACTGCCTTACCCCCATCCACCTCTTTGGTCACTTTTTCAAAAAACTCAATAAGGTTAGTAAGGCATGACCTACCCTTCACAAAACCATGCTGACTATCCCCAATCAATTCATTTCTCTCTAAATAACTATAAATCCTATCCCTAATAATTCTCTCCAATACTTTGCCCACAACAGAAGTAAGACTCACCGGTCTATAATTCCCAGGAAAGTCTCTCTTCCCCTTCTTGAACAATGGGACCACATTCGCTCTCCTCCAGTCTTCCGGCACTATACCCGTAACCAACGACAACCTGAAGATCAGAGCCAGAGGCTCTGCAATCGCCTCTCTCACCTCCCAGAGAATCCTAGGGTAAATCCCGTCCAGCCCAGGGGATTTATCTAACTTCAAACCCTCAAGAATATCTAGCATATCCTCCTTATCTACTTCAATACTTTCCAGTTTGCAACCCTGTATCCCAGTGTTCTCCACAACTACATTTACATCTCCCTGTAAATGGTATGTAGATCTCCATACATCTGGTATGTACAATGGTATTACATCTCCATAATGGTATGTAGATACTCTTCAATATTACAGAGGTCAACGAAGGTCAATGAGATTTGTACTTCATGGGTACAGATCTCTTAAAATCAACTTAACAAGCCAGAGAGGAATTTCCCAATATATCTGTTTACTATTTTGTATTCATCTGTGCGGCCAAATTTCCCTTCAACTCGATTTTCAAGTTTGCTAACGACACCACCATGGCAGAATAAATCTCAAACAATGACAAGACAGAGTACAAGAATGAGGTATAGAATCTGTGAACTGATATGATGACAATATTCTCTCCCTCAGTGTCAACAAAACAAAGAAGATTGTCATCAGTTTCAGGAAGTGTCGAGGAGAACATGCCCCTGTCTATATCAATGGGGACAAAGTAGAAAACTTCAAGTTTTTTAGGTGTTCAGGTCAACAGCCTATTGTGGTCTCCCCATGCTGACACTATATTTAAGAAAGCCCACCAATGCCTCTCGTTTCTCAGAAAACTAAGGGAATTTGGCATGTCAGTTTTGAGTCTCACCAACTTTTACAGATGCAAGAAGGAAAAAAATTCTTTCTGGTTGGCATCACAGGTTGGTATAGCTCTTGCTCTGCTCAAGACTGCAAGAATCTACAAAAGTTCATGAATATAACCCAGTCCATCACACAAACTAGCCTTCCATCCATTGACTCTGTCTATACTTACCGCTGCCTTGGCAAAACAGTCAGAATAATTAAGGACCCTACGTACTCTGGACATACTGTCTTCCACCATCTTCCTTCGGAAAAAAAAACATACAAAAGTCTGAGGTCAGATACCAATTGACTCAAGAATGGTTTCTATCCTGCTGCCATCAGACTTTTGAGTAGATCTACCTCACTCTAACTTGATTGTTCTTTATACTCCATTTATGACTGTAACACTAAATTCTGCATTCTCTTCTTTCCTTCTCTATGAATGGTATGCTTTGTCTGTGTAGTGTGCAAGAAACAATACTTTTCACTGTATGCTAATACATGTGACAACAATAGATCCAATCAAATCATTCATAGAATGTGATTTTGCTAGCTAGGCCAACACTTGTTGTCCATCCAAATTGTCCTTGTGAAGGTGATAGCACTTGAACCGTTGCAATTCACATGGTGTATAGATACACCTATAATGCTGTTAGCGAGGGAGTTCCAGAATTTAAGCAGGGACCATGGGGCTGAGTGGGGACGATGGAGCTGAGCTAGTGACACCAGTAAGAAATCTGTGTCATGCAAACTGATATAAATATCACTATTATCATCAGTCAGTGTCACTACTTATTCCTTCACTTCTCACTTGGTGCCACATTTTGAAGAAAGAGAAGGTGAGACAGGAAAAATTTATTCTATTGACAGTTTGGAATTTTTCCTTTGATGTTTGAACAGTGACACAGTGCCACCTGGTGTTATTCCTCCTGCCTCAGGGCACTCAGACCGGAGCAGTAAAGGCCACTCAGCCCCTCAACCATGCCTCGCCATTCAATAAGAACATCACTGATCTGACTATAATCTCAACTCCACACTCTTGTTGATTTCTGATAACATTTCACCGCTTTGCTTAATAAGAAGTTATCCAACTCCACTTTCAAAATATTTAAAGATTCTGCTTTCACTTCTTTTTGAGGAAAAGAGTTCTAGAAATTCACAACCCTTAGAGAACAAATTTCTCTTCATGTCTGCTCTTAATGGTGACCCCTTATTTTTAAGCAGTGGCGCCAGTACTAGATTCTCCCAGAAGGAGAAGCATCCTCTTCACATCCATCTTCTCAATACTCCTCAGGATCTTAGATGCTTCAATCAAGTCAATTGTTCCAACACGTTTAGCTCTTAAAAAAGGAAATTAATATAGTATACACATATAGAATTCAACTGTATAAATGAAACATAAATTCCCTGGTTTTGTAATCAATTCCCCTCATAACAAACAATATTCTACTTGCTTTCCTAATTATTTACTGCATCTGCATACCAGCCTTTTGTGACTCATGCATCCAACACCCAAATTCTCTGCACCTCAGAGCTCTATAATTGCTCACCATTTAGATATTGTATTTTTTTACTTTTCCTGTTAACATTGACAATTTCACATTTTCCCATATTCATACTCCATTTGCCAGATCTTTGCCCACTTCATATTTCTATATCTTATTTATATCTATATCATATCTTACTTTCCTGTCTATCTTTGTGCCATCAGTAAATTTAGAACACAGAGAAAAGGGCTGAGGAGCTACAAGGAGCATTAGGCAGCAATGCCTTTCAATTAAGAGGAGGAAGCTCATGCAACCAGTCCTCAAGAGCTTGTTTCAATCAGTTGTTAAAGGACCCCACTCGATATAGTAACCCTAACGTCACCATCTGACAAGTCAAGGAATGGTGATGCCAACTCCAACAGTATTAAAGAACATACATCAGAAAAGCGGAGTTGCAGTAGCAAACACAGTCAAAGGACACAGCCCTGATTGACTTGTCAAATTGCTATGTTTCAGGAACAGGCAAAAATGTGTGTGGTCTAGGAAGAAAGCCAAGGCCAATACCTGAGTATTCCATGCAAGTATGCACACTTCCAAAGACAAACATACTGCAACTGTATTGTAACAATGAAAGTTTCCCCAATAATAGTGAATTTAATAGTGAAAGACCATCCCTTGAAGATGGAGATGGACATGGGAGCTACAGTCTCCGCTATCAGAGAACAGATCTCTCAGCACCTCCAATCGGGCATCCAAATCCTGAGATTGGAAGACATGAAGGCTAGGCTGGCCACCTATATGGAGGAACCATTACAAATAAAAGCCATTACAATGGGCCTAGTGACTTACAGGCAGTAATCAACTAGTCTCCTATTTATCATTAATTTTCTGATTATTCTTCATTGATTTTATATTCTGTCCCATAATAATCCCTGTTCACCAGTTAGATAAATAACAACATACAACTATCATACAGATGTTTGCAGCCACATAGCTGCCAGTTCAGCTTCCCCGAATCAAACAGATACAGAAACCCATACTTGCTAGGGTGATCTCATCACTCTGGCCCCAATTGGTTATCCAGGTCACTTAGCAAATCGCCCCATAAAAGGAACAAAAATCACATGTACAATCTTAAAAGAAAGGAAAGGTTCATGATTGCCAGAGTGAGTCCTAGGATTGTCTCTCTCTGAACATGCAGTGAACTGCTTTTCAAATCATGAACTCACTCTTATTGGCTGGGTTGTTCCAAAATTTCCGCTTTCAGCAAGTTGATTTATGGGCAGATTAATTAGGGGGAATTACTCACCATTGCTCAATGTTAAGTAAACAGTGAGACTTTCTGTTCTAGTTTGTTTGACAAACTGCCTGCTCTCTTACAAAATATGCTGAGGGAGTTGTTTTGAATTGCGAACAGGATACATCAGCATGAGCTTTTGGAATGAGTTTGTGATGAGACTCAACCTGCACTGAATCCTGCAAAACAGATTTCATCAGTTACCCAGTGTTATGTTTCTTGACAATTCTTTCTTCAGGCAGCTTCACGTTGTGAAAAAAGCAGCAAAACTCTGCATGGCACAGTGGCACAATGGTTAGCATTGTTGCCTCTCAGCGCCAGAGATCTGTGCAATTTTGGCTTTGGGTGACAGTGTGGAGTTTGCACATTCTTCACGTGGCTCTGTCGGTTTCATCCGGGTGCTCGGTTTCCTCCCACAATGCAAAGTTGTGCAGGTTAGGTTGATTGGCTATGCTAAATTGATCTTTTAGTGTCAGGGATTGACAGAATAGGTACGAGGGGTTACAGGGATAGGGATAGGTGGGATTGTTGATGCAGGCTGAGTTCATTGAATGGCCTCTTTCTGTACTGTAGAGGTTCTATGATACCATGAAAACTATAAATTTTCGGATGGTCACACACTCTCTGGATGAACAGACCTCAGGAGCTGACCTGTTGATTGTGAGTGTCTGGGTGAGAACACTGCACTTGCCTGAGGAAGACACAAGAGTGTTGAAAGCTCGCTTTTTTACTATCAAATAAATCGGTTGGATTAATAATTGGTGTTGCTAAATTCTTACTGAGTTCTTACCACCCCAATCCAACGCCGGCATCTTTACATCATGAGAAATAAAGGGCAGAGGGTGGTAAATGAGATAGGAGAGGCCTAGGTTTGCCAACCCTCCAGGATTGGCCAGTACATTCCAGAAATTAAAGATTGATCTTCAGGACATTGCTGTGTACAACCCTGGACAGAAATCCTTAGGGCATTGAAAAAAGTTGTGTTTCTTTGTTCTTTTCTTTTCCCAAATATAAACATTTTGGAAAACGGGGGAAAGGGCTGTTTGTTCAACAATGAAGCATCAATTTTGCTTTCCAATCACTGTAGGCAGTGCGTCACAAGAATAGATTCGTTGGTTGACTAATGGCTAGATGTGATGTATTTCTGGTATTTTCATTAGTCACAGTTGGCCACCTTAGGAACAGTGCACTTTTGGATCCAGTTGATCAATGATTGTATATATGTGTGTGTGTGCCTATGTATGTGGGGGGGTGGGGTGGGTTCAGGGAAAATGGAGAGTGGCGTCCCTGAGGAAAAGTGGAGATATTTTACTATGTAATTTCGATCTCTCCCCTTTGAGGATGGTCCATTTCCTCAGTCTTCACTTCATCATAGGCTTGGGCTGTGAACATCATTTCCTCTAGCTCTGTTCATTTCCTCCAATGGGAAGAATTATTATGGTCTAAATTATTTTGATCCTATTGGAGTCACTTTGTTCCTGTTCAACTCATTGCTGGAGAGCGGAGTTTAGCGAAATAAGACAGAATCTGGCCGAGGATCACTGAAAATTGTGAAATGATGCACTTTGGGAGGAGTAATTTGACAAGGAAATATTGAATGAACAGCAGAACACTAGGAAGTTCTGTGGACAAAGGGACCTTGGCATGTTTATCCATAGATCTCTGAAGACGGAAGGGCATGTTAGTAGGAGGTGAAAAAGACATATTGTACAGTTGCCTTTAACAATCATTTGTTGGATTTGTATAGAACTTTAGTGGAGCCACAGCTAGAGACTGTGTGCAATTTTAGTCACCACATTATAAGAAAGATATGATTGCATCAATGTAGAGGAGATTCACCAGGGTGCTCCCAGCATGCAACATTTAAGTTATGAAGAGAGGTTACATAGGCTTGGGTTGTTTTTGTTGGAGCAGAAAAGACTGTTCAAGCTTTACAAGATTATGAGAGGTGTGGATAGAGTGGATACAGAGCAACTTTTCCTCTTAGTTGAAGGCTCTGTCATGAAGGTTCAAGGTGAGGAGGTTTAGGGAGGATGTGAGGAAAACCATTTTTACTCAGAGGTGATGTCTGGAATGTATTGCCTGGGAAGGTGGTAGAGACAGGTAGCCTCACATCTGGATGAGCACTTGGCACTTCATAACAAATAAGGCTATGGGCCAAGAGTTCGTACGTGAGATTAGATGGTAGGTCTGTTGTTTCTTGCATCTCAGTGCAGATGCAATGGGTTTCTGCACTCTATAATTCGACTTAAATTCTCACAAGTTTGAAATTTTGTACAAATTTGCTAGTGAGATCCTCATCTTAGAATAGCGAGTACTTCAACAGTATTTAATTGGCTGCAAAGCATTTTTGGTCATCCTAAGGACAATTTAGGCAGTATATGAATTCAAGTTTCTTTATTTTCCTCGAATGTACAATATAGTAATCTGCACCAATGTCTCAATGTACAGTTGTTATAATTTTGACAGAATGGAAACTGCTGGAATGTTCCAGTCACCACTTTCCCTTGGGCGTGGTATTGAAGGTGCAGAATGTCAAAGCTGAATCACAGCGGAACTTCAAACCCAGTTTTAAATGGGACACAGTCTTTTGGTAGATTATTGATGAGTCTCCAGCCAACGCAGCTCCTGGTTCTCCTTTGCTCGTAACATCTCGCACAGCTTCATTTTGTTAGCTTCCTTAGCATAAGCCCAGTTAGCTGACAGACAGAGTAGGAAGTTTATCTGGAAAGAGAGGTGTGGAGATGATGGAGAATGGGCACTGACACCTTTCACTCAAACACAGGTGGACAGAACAGGGAGAGACTCAGACAGAGGTGAGGAGGAACAGTCACAGACAATAAGAAAGCAACCCCACGCTACAGACATCTGCCACAGCAACACACACATACAAACACACACACATTCTCCAGGGTGGAGTCATTGACAAACCCAGACTTTGTGGTACTAAATTATCAGGGTGTCCTTTGTTCTCACTAAGGTGAGGGACAGGAAAACTTGTCAATATTGACACCAAGTGCAGAATTGATCTCCTTCAAACTGGCTCCAACAGGAACTGCTTGTAGGACAGGAAGGCACTAAAGATGTAACAATTTGTCCTTTCACTTAGAATGTCTGTAGTCCCAGGTGACACACATTCATTCCTGACACTCAGATGGAAAATATTTGGATTCACTCTTTGAACCAGCACTCGGAGGACTATAACCTGTAGAGCTTTTCCATTCCCACTGAGCATGAACAAATATGTTTCATAATGAGGTGAGTTTTCAGAAACCATTGTGTTTTGCACTGACTTATTAAGCCAGTGCCTTATTGTGGAGATTAGATTTGAACGTGTTTTGATGACAGACAAAACAAAACTTTGCATCTGTTCATGAGTCCAAGCAAATAGAGGGTACAATCTAGGATCCCCTTGGGCATTTGTGATCAGACACAATGTAGGAAGTGATGTGAACAAGAGCTAGGAAATATAGTTCACGAACAGTTACACTGTTCCATCAGACATCAAAAGCACAGGGTTAGTTAAAGAGTAAAGTTTTCTCTACGTTTGTTCCCATCAAACACTCTTGGGATAGGTATAGCACAGGGTTAGATAGAGTAACTCCCCAAGAAATAGGAGCAGGAATGGGCCAGTCAGTCCTTCAAGCCAGCACTGCCATTCATTATGATGATCATTGCTGATCTTACAACTCAGTAACCAGTTTCCACTTTCTCCACCTTATCCTTTAATCATTTTAGCTCCAAATGTTGTATCTAACTCCATCTTGTAAAGATAATATTTTGGCCTCAGCTGCAAATTCCACAGGCTCCTCCCTACAGTACGAAATGATCTATCCTGTATCCTCAGACTGTGATCTCTGATTCCTGACTTCTCCACCATCAGGAGCATCCTTCCTGCATCGATTCTGTCTAACCCTGTTAAAATTTTTACATAGGTTTCTACGAGATGTCCCTCATTCTTGTCATTGTGGAGCAGCATAATGGCACAGTGGTTAGCATTGCTGCCTCACGGTGCCAGGAACCCCAGATCAATTCTGTGGAGTTTGACCCCAGATCAAATCAATATGTGGAGTTTGTACATTTTCCTCATATCTGCGTGGATTTCCTCCAGGTGCTCCACTTTCCTCCCACAGTCCAAAGATGTGCAAGTTAGGTTGACCTGTGACACTAAATTGCTCCTTAACGTCAGAGAGACTAGTAGTGTAAATTCTTCTGAACTCCAGCGAATATAGTCATAACCAACTCAATATCACCTCATGCATCAGTCCCACCATCCCAGGAAGCAGTCTGGTAAATCATTTCCCTTCTTTACCACATGCTGCAGCTGTGTGCTTACTTTCAGTAACTGTTGTAGGAGGACACCCAAGTCCTGCTGCACATTCCTCTCTCTCAATTTATAGCCATTCAGATAATAATCCTTTTCTTGTTTTTGCCTTCAAAGCGGACCACCTCAAGTGGATAACCTTACATTTAACCACATCATACTGCACCTGCCATGCATTTGCCTACTCAGCCAACTTGTCCAAATTGTACAGAAACATCTTTGCATCCTCCTCACAGCTCATCCTCCCACCCAACTTTATGCCATTTTCAAATCTGGAGATATTACATTTAGTTCCCTCTTTTAAATCATTCATATATACAGTGAAATATGTCTATAATGAATTGCTGAAGTTCCATTCCATGTTACCCCACTAGTTTCTGGCTGCCATTCTGAAAAAGACCCATTTATTCTGACTCTTGTTTCCTGTCTGCCAAACACTTTTCTATCTATCTCAATACACTGCCTCCACCCATGTGCTTTAAATTTATACTCTCTTGTGCAGGATTTTGGCAAAAGTCCTCTGAAAGTCTAAATAAACTACATTCACTGGCTTTTCCTCATCAACTCTATTAGCACATCCACAAAGAATTTCAGTAGATTTGTCAAGCACGATTTCTCTTTCGAACATCCATGTTGACTCTATTTGATCCTGGCACTACTCTCCAAGTACTCTGATGTTAAGTCTTAAATAATACACTCTGACATTTCCCCAGGATAGATGTCAGACTGTTTGGTCTAAAATTCCATGTTTTCTCTCTACCTCCCTTTTTAAATAGTGAAGTTACATTAGTTCCCTTCCATGTTTCCATTAAACTAGACTTCACCCTCTAAAAACCAGATATATACTATTTGCCAAATCCTCTCATCTAGGGGAATCAATCCAACCCCCAAACTGCAGTACAGAAGCATACTATAGAATCATAGAAACCCTACAGTGCAGAAACAGGCTATTTGTCCTATCGAGTCAACATTGACTACAATCCCATCCAGGCTTTACCCCCCTTATGCCCAAATATTTGCTTACTAATCCCTCTAACCTACACATCTCAGGACACTAAGGGATAATTTTAGCATGGTCAATCAACCTAACTCACATATTTTTTTGGACTGTGGGAGAAAACCAGAACACCCGGAGGAAATCCATGCAAACATGAGAAGAATATGCAAACTCCATATAGACAGTGACCAAGCCGAGAACCGAACCCAGATCTCTGGAGCTGTGAAGCAGCAGTGCTAACCACTGTACTACCGTGCCACCCAATTGGTGTATTGGAGGATTCTTATTGACTGCCTGCTCAATGCATGTTATTATTAGCAGGAGGACAGAAACAGGAACCCATTTAATTTTGGTCAGTTTACAGTCTCCAACATCTTTATTTCCACAAGAGCAAACAACATGACAGAGAAACAGGATCCATACTACTTGCAAAGGGTTATGTTTGAAAACAAATTTTCATGACCCGAGATTCTACTGACACCATGCATCTCAGCATCAAAAATGGGTTATAATATACAAGATATTTAATACTAAAACTGACAGTTAAAAAGCTTCCCTTGTATTACACTAGGATTCTTCACTCAACATTACAGTTTATTTTAGTTTACATGAAGGTTATACAATGAGATGCATGATGAGGAGCAGCTGCTATTGAGGATTTGGGGTAAGGTGCGAGGAACCATAGAACAGTTGGTGAACATTCCTGGAGCACAGTTGTGCAACAGAGGCAGGGCTGACAGAGAGACAGAGGAGGGTCAGAAAAGCAGATGCAGTCCCTGCTTTAAGTTAGAATTTTGTGCAGCAATCATCCCGACTCATAAACTTCAGGACAGCATAGTTATAGGTGGAAGACATCATGTAGGTAAGCTGAGAACGGGAGGGAAACAAAGGTGGTGGGGTTGTGGGGAGAAAAAAAGGTGAAGAGAAAAAAAAACATTAAAGTTTGTACAGTCAATTAAAGACACGTGAATAATACAAGACTTTGATCATAATCACTGGCTAGCCATGCACCTCTCTCACCCAGTATATTAGTAACTTTCAGTCAATATATTTAAAAATTGGCAGAAATGGTTGCTGCAAATCTTGTCATCATAAGAAATAGGCAATTCTGACCATCAGGTCAGTCAATGAGATCATAACTCATCTTACAAACGTTGGCATTTGAGCTAGAGACTGCATCAAGTATCAAGCAAATACCCAATCAAATGGGGCATTCACAGCCATCCAGGGAATTCACACATATCTCTATTTAAAGGATGGACCATCATAAAAGCACATGGAATTCCCAGACAGCCTAACTCCCTGACTTATACCAAACAAAAACAATGTTCAAGGGCAGGATTCTTCATTCTCATCAATACTTGCCCTGCTAGCAAAGAAAGTGGCGAATTTGGTCCTCAACCAAAATGCCATTTGCTGCAGTGGCACCAGAGAATCCCCAGCAGTGGTTAAGGTTGGAGGTTTTTGGCCAAAAATCAATTGGTGATAATGAAAGTGAATAACCCCCATCACTGACCCATTACACCATGAAGTATGTCTCAAACCTTCAAAAAGTGTTAATCCACAACACAGAACATTGAGTTAACATGAACAAACCACCTTTTTGGAAAAGGATCATGAACTGGTGAGTCACATTGTGAGATAGCTATATTGTCTTTATATAAATTAATCAAGCAGTTGGTTGCAGGCTGTTCCACCTGAGCTGTAATTTCAACCAGACTGTGAACCAGCTCTGAAACATCATGTAGCCACAGCATGGCACCTGTCCCAGTGAAAATTCATTTCAGAATCAATCTCCTAGCTAAGCGGAAATAAGAAATCTCACAACCTGCTGTGAGTAACTCTTTGCTTTATGAGACCTTCACTTTGACATTAAACACTGAATTCAGTCAAGAAGCCAGTCTGCTACATGGTCAACCAGAGATCATAGGATTAGAGAAATGGAAATAACTATAATCTGTAAAAGTGCCTTTATCAATATCCAACGTGTATATGTTAGTGCACGTGTGTTTGTTGTCACATTTAATTTCAAGTGTGAGAGACTAAATAAGCTACAATATATCAAAGCTACAAAGGGGATCTTATTGAAGCATATAAGATGATTAGAGGTTTAGATAGGGTGGACAGTGATAGCCTTTTTCCTAGGATGGAGAAAGCTAGCACGAGGGGACACAGCTTTAAATTAAGGGGTATGAGTTATAGGACGGATATCAGAGGTAGGTTCTTTACTCAAAGAGTGATTAGGGAGTGGAATGCCCTGCCTGCAGCTGTTGTAGATGCGCCAAGTTTGGTGGCGTTTAAGAGGTTAATTGATAAGTATATGGAAGAGAAGGGAATGGTTTAGTTTGGAGGGGCATTGCTTTTTATTTTGGTCGGCACAACATCGAAGGCCGAAGGGCCTGTTCTGTGCTGTATTGTTCTATGTTCTCTATGTTCTATATATTAACTCATAGAAATGTGCTGCTGAATTAGTAGTTTAGGGAAAGAAAAGACACCCTTTTCCATCTGAAACATATTACTCACAAACATAAATTCTGTCTGTGATACAAACTTCTCTGGTTCAAAATAGGATATCAAATATTAGTTCTGAGCAGAGAGTGATACATATATCTTGGTATATAGACATGCATGGTTGGATATATATGTGTGCACAATTTTGATGAGTTTTGTGATCTCTCTCTTTCGTTGTGACAACTGAAAGCATCTGAGATTTGTACTGCATTCATCCTTTCCATACATGCAGCAGTACTCATTAGATGGTCCCATTCAGGTTCATATTGTTAACTTACCAAGGCAATGACTGTGGCTGCAGCTCCCGCAAATGTTGCAATGAACAAATGGTAGGTCAATTCAAACTGCAATGAAGACATAAATTACAGGTGAAAGGAGTTCAACATGAAACATAATAAAGGGTTAAAATACAAGTCACTCAACTAGCTACATATTTTCCCATCTATCACTCAGGAGATTCAGTTGCTGCTGTGCATCCTGGAGAAAAAAAAATACTTTCTCTCCTCACATTCTGAATTTGTTGCTGTCCACAAACATTGGTCATTTTCTACCATCTAATCCCAGTAGGAATGGCTGCGTTGTGCGGAGATTGAGTAGCATAAACCTCCTTGACAACAACAGACAAAATACAGGGGAAAAACTCTTTCTACACTGTCTCCATCAAACATTCCTAGGACAGGTACAGCATGGGGTTAGATACAGAGTAAAGCTCCCTCTACACTGTCCCCATCAAACACTCCCAGGACAGAAAAGCACAGTGCTAGATAGAGAGGCAAGAGCCATTTATAATAGAACATAGAACATAGAACATAGAACACTACAGCACAAACAGGCCCTTCGGACCACAAGTTGTGCCAAACACATCAAAACCTACCCAGCCATAGACCTATCTACAACCCCCAATCCCATTGGATCCCATATACTCATCCAGAAGTCTTTTAAAAGACCCCAGCGAGTTCGCCTCGACCACCACCGACGGCAGCCAATTCCATTCACTCACCACCCTCTGAGTGAAAAACTTTCCCCTAGCATCCCCTCTGTACTTGCTTCTCTGCACCTTAAATCTGTGCCCTCTCGTCGCGACCATTTCAGCCCTGGGAAATAGTCTCTGAGAGTCCACCCTATCTATTCCTCTCAACATCTTGTAAACCTCTATCAGGTCGCCTCTCAACCTTCGTCTCTCCAGGGAGAACAGTCCCAGCTCCCTCAACCTGTCTTCATAAGGTATGCCTCCCAATCCAGGCAACATCCTTGTAAATCTTCTCTGCACCCTTTCAATAGCTTCCACGTCCTTCCTATAGTGAGGCGACCAGAACTGCGCACAGTACTCCAAGTGTGGTCTGACAAGGGTCCTATAAAGTTGCAGCATTACCTCCTGACTCCTGAGCTCAATCCCTCGATGAATGAAGGCCAGTACACCGTAAGCTTTCTTAACCACATCCTCCACCTGGGAGGCCAATTTGAGAGTCTTATGGACCCGGACCCCAAGATCCCTCTGCTCTTCCACACAGCTAAGACTCTTACCTTTGATAGTGTACTCATTCATCCCGTTGGATCTGCCAAAATGGACCACAACACATTTATCCGCGTTGAAGTCCATCTGCCACTTCTCCGCCCAGTCTTGCATCCTGTCGATGTCATGCTGCAACTTCTGACATCCCTCCAGACCATCCACAACACCACCGACCTTCGTGTCATCGGCGAACTTACTCACCCATCCCTCCACTTCCTCATCCAGGTCATTTATGAAAATGACAAACAGCAAGGGTCCTAGAACAGATCCCTGGGGCACTCCACTGGTGACCGACCTCCATGCAGAAAAAGAGCCATCCACAACCACCCTCTGCCTTCTGCAGGCAAGCCAGTTCTGGATCCACAAGGCCAAAGCCCCTTGGATCCCATGGCCTCTCACCTTCTCAAGAAGTCTTGCATGTGGGACCTTGTCAAATGCCTTGCTGAAGTCCATGTACACCACGTCCACTGCTCTTCCTTCGTCAATGTGTTCAGTCACATTTTCGAAGAACTCAATTAAGCTCGTAAGGCACGACCTGCCTTTTACAAAACCATGCTGACTATTTCTAATCAACCTAAACTTCTCCAAATGCTCGTAAATCTTGTCCCTCAGAAGCCTCTCCATCAGCTTACCAACCACTGAGGTCAGACTCACCGGTCGGTAATTTCCAGGACTATCCCTGTTCCCTTTCTTGAAAATAGGGACCACATCCGCAATCCTCCAATCCTCCGGAACCTCTCCCGTCTCCATCGACGACACAAAGATCATCGCCAGGGGCTCTGCAATGACATCCCTCACCTCCCACAATAACCTGGGGTACATCCCATCTGGTCCCGGAGACTTGTCTATCTTGATAGCATTTAGAAGTTCTAACACATCCGCTTCCTTAATATCTACATACTCAATCAAAAAATAATAAAAAAAGAGTTAAAGTAAAGTTTACTTATTATTTACAAGTAGGCTTACATTCATATTGCAATGAAGTTACTTTGAAAATCCCTTAGTTGCCACACTTCAGCACCTGTGTGGATACACTGAAGGACAATTTAGCATGGCCAATTCTCCTAATGTGCACATCTTTGGACTGTGGGAGGAAACCCACATAAACATGGGGAGAAACTCCATTCAGACAATGACCCAAACCAGGAATCGAACCCAGGTCCCCAGCCCTGTGAGGCAGCAGTGCTAATCTCTGTGTCCACTCTGTTGCCCATAGACCAGTATTCTTATTTCCGTTTTACTGTTACTTTTTCCTGATGAGATTCATGCCCCAGCTGGACTTGGCCATTGCCTTTTAAGTTGCAAACGTCAAACTGCTATAATGAGTGAGTGATGGGGTTATTTCCCCTGTTGGTGAAAGAGTGAAAGCTTTGAAATGATTAGACTGACTAGTTTTGAATTACCACTTACCTCCGAGGCATTACAAACATCTGTTAAATTGAAGCCACAGATCTTCCCCGGATTGGCATTCCATGGCAGGATCCCTGAAACCGGGAGGTCAAAGAAATGGCATGAGTTCCCGTAAACATATGTTAAACACAATTTGGTAAAAAAATTTAGATATAAATGAGATTTGAATTTCTCACGCAACATAAGCCAGTTTACTACCAGAATCCAACTGAACTCATCAACCAGAAACAGAAAGACACTATTCAACTCCTTGGGCCAACAGTCAATTAGATCATGGCTGATCTATACTTTGATTCCATTTACCCACCATTGCACCAAATCTCTGTCCTAAATATCTTAACAATCACAGTTCTGAAAATTTCAGCTGACCCCAGGATTCTCAGTCTTTTCAGGGAGTAATATTCATCAAAGTCTGTCTAAGTTGTGCATGTTTATTGACATCTTTTCATTTACTTCACAGGTGATTCGGTCCTCCTTGTTGACCAACAAGGGGCATAGATAGAACATAGAACATAGAACATTACAGCATAGAACAGGCCCTTTGGCCTTCGATGTTGTGCCGACCAAAATAAAAAGCAATGCCCCTCCAAACTAAACCATTCCCTTCTCTTCCATATACTTATCAATTAACCTCTTAAACGCCACCAAACTTGGCGCATCTACAACAGCTGCAGGCAGGGCATTCCACTCCCTAATCACTCTTTGAGTAAAGAACCTACCTCTGATATCCGTCCTATAACTCATACCCCTTAATTTAAAGCTGTGTCCCCTCGTGCTAGCTTTCTCCATCCTAAGAAAAAGGCTATCACTGTCCACCCTATCTAAACCTCTAATCATCTTATATGTTTCGATAAGGTTCCCTCTTAGCCGCCTCCTTTCTAACGAAACAACCTCAAATCCCTCAGCCTCTCTTCATAAGACCTGCCCTCCATACCAGGCAACATCCTGGTAAACCTCCTCTGTACCCTCTCCAATGCCTCCACATCTTTCTTATAATGTGGCGACCAGAACTGCACACAATACTCCAAGTGCGGCCTCACTAGAGTTTTGTACAGCTGCAACATGATGCTGCGGCTCCTAAATTCAATCCCCCTACCAATAAAAGCTAAGACTCCATATGCCTTCTTAATAACTTTATCCACTTGACTGCCTACTTTCAGGGATCTATTGACACATACACCAAGACCCTTCTGTTCCTCAACACTATTAAGATCCCTACCATTAGCCCTATACTCTACACATTTATTGTTCCTGCCAAAGTGCATTACCTCACACTTTTCCACATTAAACTCCATTTCCCACCTCTCGGCCCAGCTCTGCAACTTGTCCAAGTCACTCTGTAAACTATAACACCCCTCTTCACTATCTACCACTCCACCGACTTTAGTGTCATCTGCAATTTACTGATCCATCCCTCAATATCCTCATCCAGATCATTTATAAAAATTACAAACAGCAGGGGCCCCAAAACAGACCCCTGAGGCACACCACTCGTCACCGAACTCCACGATGAATATCTCCCATCAACCACCACCATCTGTCTTCTATCTGCTAGCCAATTCCTAACCCAATTAGCTAAATCACCCTCTATCCCATACATCTGCATTTTCTGCAGAAGTCTTCCATGGGCCACCTTCTCAAACGCCTTACTAAAGTCCATATATACCACATCAACCGCCTTACCCCCCTCCACCTCTTTGGTCACTTTTTCAAAAAACTCAATGAGGTTAGTAAGGCACGACCTACCCTTCACAAAACCATGCTGACTATCCCCAATCAATTCATTTCTCTCTAAACAACTATAAATCCTATCCCTAATAATTCTCTCCAATACCTTGCCCACAACAGAAGTAAGACTCACTGGCCTATAATTCCCTGGAAGTCTCTCTTCCCCTTCTTAAACAATGGGACCACATTCGCTATCCTCCAGTCCTCCGGAACCACACCCGTAACCAACAAGGACCTGAAGATGCGGTGGGTCGTGTAAGGGCAGTTCTTGGATGTTGCTTCGAGAGTTGCCTAGTGCTTCATGTCATTAGTGTACGCTTAAACTGGACCATCTGACGGACAACATGACAGCTCAGTGACTATCACTGTTTGCTGTGCAGATATATGGATTTGGGCCGGTATCTGTGGGAGTTTGCACGTTCTTGGCGTGATTGCGTAGGTTTTCTCTGGGTGTTCCGGTATCTTCCCACACCCCAAAAGCGTGCTCTTAGGCTGATTGGTGTAACAAATTGTTCCTAAATTAGTCTTCCTTCAATCTTCCCCAATAGGCGCAGACAAAGGTCATAGGTAGAGGAGGGCATTCACAATGTTAAAATGGCAGCACGGGCTCGTTGGGCTGAAGGGCCTGTTTCCCATGCTGTGTTGTTCTTTATTCTTCGAGTATAAGAAACAGTGGTCTTTTGATCTCTCAGGCCTCTTCCACCATTCTGAAGCTGATAATTGATAGTCAGTCTTAATTTCCACATTCCCAGCATATTGTCACCTTCCTCAATTGATTCAGTGTATAAAATCATAGTAATGGTTACAGCACAAGAGGCGATTTTTCCCTGTCCATATCGACGCTCTGCAAGTGCAATCCACCTGATCCCTCCCCAATTTTTCCCATAGTACTGTATTTTATTCTTCCTCTCTATAGAAAACAATCAAATTCTCTTTTCAAAGTCACGCTTGAATCTGTCTCCATCATGCTATTAATTCCAAATCCAACATTTTCCTCACATCACTATTGTTTCTTTTCCAGAAGGCCTCCAATCTATGTTTTCCTTTGCTCAATTCTTTCACCAACAGGAAATACTTCTGCCTACCTACTTGGTCCAGATTAACCTACTGCAATTTTAAAATCTCCTCTTAGTTTTCTGTCCCACAAGTCAAACAAACCCAGCTTCTCCAAATTATCCACTGGAATGATTCACATGAATCTTTTTCACACCATGTTTAATACCTTCACATCTTTCCTCAAGTCTGGTGCCCAGACAGACTGCAATACTTCAGTTGAGGCTGAACCATTTTTTCATACAAGTCTCAATAAAGCTGTTTGGTCTTACACTGTAAGCTTCTGTTGATGAAGCCCAGGGTACAGGATGTTTTCTCAACCTTCAGTGATTTGTTCACATGTATCCTCAGATCCCACTGCTCTTGGTGGGCAACACGGAGGCACAGTGATTAGCACAGGTTCGACTCCCAGCTTGGGTCACAGTCTGCGTGGAGTTTGCACATTCTCCCCATGTCTGTATGGGTTTGCTCCGGGTGCTCTGGTTTCCTCCCACATTCCAAACTTCTGGTTAGGTGCATTGGCTCTGCTAAGTTCTCCTTCAGTGTACCCAAACAGATGCTAGACTGTAATGACTAGGGAATTTTCACAGTAACTTCACTGTTGTGTTAATATAAGCCTACTTGTAACACCAATAAATAAACTTAAACCCTATTCAGAATCATATCCTTTATTTTATATTGTCTTTCCTCATTCTTCCTAGCAAAACGTAATCAATTCTCACACAATTTTACCTGCCATTTGTTCACACATTCATAAGAACATGAGAAATAGAAGCAGAAATAGGCCAACTAGCACCTTGAGCCTGCCCCGCCATTCAATAAGATCATGGCTGATCTAAAGTGGATCAGTTCCACTTACCCGCCTGCTCCCCATAACCCTTAATTCCCTTATCATTCAGAAATCTATCTACCCGTGACTTAAACATATTCAATGAGGTAACCTCCACCACTTCAATGAGCAGAGAATTCCAGAGATTCACTACCCTCTGAGAGAAGATGTTCCTTCTTTACACTGTTGTAAATTGCACCTCCCCCCCACCCTTATTTTGAGGCTGTGCCCTCTAGTTCTGGTTTCCTTTCTAAGTGGAAAGTATCTCTCAACCTTTATCCTATCTAGCCCCTTCATTATCTTATATGTCTCTATAAGATCACCTCTCAGCCTTCTGAATTCCACCGAGTACAGGCACAGTCTACTCAATCTCTCCTCATCAGCTAACCTCCTCATCTCTGGTATCAGCTTGGTAAACCTTCTCTGTACTTCATCCAAGGCCAATATATCCTTTCGCAAATGCCGCGATCAAAACTAGTTGCGGTCTCATCAGTGCCTTGTACAGTTGCAGCAAGACCTCCCTGTTTTTATATTCTATCCCCCTCGCGATAATGGTCAACATTCCATTCACTTTCTTAATCATCTGCTGCACCTGCAGATTGAGTTTTTGCGATTCGTGCACAAGGACTCCCAGGTCCCTCTGCACAGTAGCATGCTGCAAATTTTCACCATTTAAATAACATTCCATCCAACTACTATTTCTTCCAAAGTGGATAACCTCACATTTGCCAATGTTAGACTCCATCTGCCAGGTCCTTGCTCACTCAGCTTATCCAAATCTCTCTGCAGACTTTCCGTGTTCTCCATGCAATTTGCTTTCCCACTCATCTTCGTGTCATCAGCAAATTTCGTTACCTACACTCAGCCCCTCTTCCAGATTGTCTACGTATATTAGAAACAGTTGAGGCCCCAGCACTGATCCCTGCGGCATGCCACTAGTCACCAACTGCCAATTAGAAAAGCACCCATTTATTTCAACTCTCTGCTTCCTGTTAGGTAGCCAATCCTCAATCCATGCTAACAATTTACTCCCTATTCCATTTACCCTAACCTTTTGCAACAACCTTTTGTGAGGCACCTTATCGAACACCTTCTGGAAATCTAAAAAACACAACATCCACCAGTTTCCCCTCTGTCTACCACACTAGTCACATTTTCATAAAAATCTAGTAAATTCATCAAACATGACTTTACCTTCATGAATCCATGCTGTCTCTGCTTGATCGAACCGTTCTTTTCCAGGTGTCCTGCTATATCTTCTTTAATGATGGATTCTAGTATTTTCCCAATTACAGACGTTAAAGGTAACCGGCCTGTAGTTACCCGCTTTTGTCTACTACCCTTTTTAAACAGCAGCGTAACAGTAGCTGTTTTCCAATCCGCTGGCACTTCCCCAGAGTCCAGTAGCCAATTCAATCTTGAAGGTTATATTACTCTCCTCACAGCTCACAGTCTTGATCTCCAGGTTTTACATGTCCAATTGTCAGGCCCCACACCAATCACTGGGGAATTCCACCATGAACCCTTCTCCAATCCAAAAATACAACCCATTCACCACAATTCTCTGCTTTCTCAGCCAATTATATATCAATACTGCTACCGTCCTTTTTATTCCATGGGCTCTAACTTTGCTGGTATGTTTATCATGTATAAATCCATCAGATTTATTTAACAGTAAACTCACAAGCTTTCGACTCTATGGCCTTTGTCAGGCGAATGAGGTGTTCTGGTCTCCAACAGCACACATACCAGCACAGACTGTTTACAGATTACTGATTAGAATGCGAATCTTTACACCTAATCTGCTATTTAAGACTTAAAAAGACTTTTTGTGCCTCACAAAAGGTTGTTGCAAAAGGTTAGGGTAAATGGAATAGGGAGTAAATTGTTAGCATGGATTGAGGATTGGCTACCTAACAGGAAGCAGAGAGTTGAAATAAATGGGTGCTTTTCTAATTGGCAGTTGGTGACTAGTGGCATGCCGCAGGGATCAGTGCTGTTACATGTGCTATTGGAGAACACCTCATTTGCCTGACGAAGGCCATAGAGACGAAAGCTTGTGAGTTTACTATCAAATAAATCAGTTGGATTTAAACCTGATGTTGTGAGACTTCTTATTGTGTTTACCCCAGTACAACGCCAGCATCTCTATATCAAAACATAGAACATTACAGCGCAGTACAGGCCCTTCGGCCCTCGATGTTGCGCCGGCCAGCGGACCCTCTAACCTAAACTATTCCAATATCATCCATATGCCTATCCACCGAACATTTGAATGCCCCCAAAGTAGGCGAGTCCACAACTGCTGCAGGCAGGGCATTCCACGCCCTCACCACCCTCTGTGTGAAGAACCTGCCTCTGACATCCGTCCTATAACTACCACCTCTTAATTTAAAGTTATGTCCCCTCGTGTTGGTCATCACCATCCGAGGAAAAAGGCTCTCACTATCCACCCTATCCAATCCCTTGATCATCTTATACACCTCAATTAGGTCACCGCATAACCTTCTTCTCTCTAATGAAAATAACCTCAGGTCCCTCAGCCTTTCCTCATAAGACTTTCCCACCATACCAGGCAACATCCTGGTAAACCTCCTCTGCACCCTTTCCAATGTTTCCACATGTTTTTTATAAAGTTCTTATGAACTTTTGGTCAAGTTCATCATGTGGCACTTTATCAAATACTTTTTGGAACTCCGTGACCACACCAACCCGTTTTGTTATCTCTTCAAAAAACTCCAGCAAGTTCAACACAATTCACCCTTAAACCATGGCTTTTCTCCAATAATTCACATTTCCCCCATTTAATCATTTCTTAAAACTTTCCCATCACTGAGGTTAAACGATAGTTGCAGGCTTTATCCTTGCATTCTATTTTGAACAACTCTCCAGCTCTCTACCGTCTCACTATGTCTCTGCAGGATTAGAAGATCATAACCAGTCCCACTGCAATTTCCATCTTTACTTTCCTCAGTTTTCATGGATACATCTTATCTAGTCTTAGTAACTTATTGAAGTTAAGTACAGTCAACCTGTTGAATACCTCTCCTTTATATCAAAATATAACCCATCCTCTTTCACTATAGCTTGTATTTTCTGATTCTCCCCACCCCCTATGGCAGATTTTCACACGGCAGAAGCAGCTTGGCAGATCTTCCAGTCCCATCAAGGTTAGTGGCAATTTGCATTGTTCACTGATCCCACCTCATGGGTTCAACTCCAGCAGGACTCAGGCGTGGTGCCATCTTCTTTTTTGGTGAAGACAGATGCAAAGTATTCAACCAGTACCTCTTTCGTATCCACTGTATAAATATTCTTTTTGCCCTTAATCAACCCCACTTCTCCTTTTACTACCTGTTTGCTATTTATATACCTACAAAAGGCTTTTGGATTCCCTTTAATGCTAGCTGCCAGTCTCTTTTCATACTCTCTCTTTGCTTCTTATTTGTTTGTTTACTTCCCATTGAAACCTCTATATTCAGCCTGCTGCTCAAATGTATTATCCACCCTATATCTTGTGATCCACACTCTTTTTACTGCTTCACTTTACCTTATTTCTTTCAACTTCCCACATTCTCAGAACTTATTGTTACCCCCCTTCCACTTCATTGAATGTACCGTGATGTATGTGAACGATTTCCTTTTTAAAGGCAGTCCATTGTGCTGTTCAAAGTTTGCTTGCCCATGCTGTTTTCCAATTTGTTTGGGGCACCCTCTCCTAATTAATTTTTACTCTGGATTACTCATTGTTTTTTCCATAACCAACAGAAACCTTATGATACGATACTTCCACAATTCCCTGGCATCCAGAATTCCAATAGCTCACTACTCTCCAAGCGAGGAGATTTCTCCTCATAAGACACAAGACATAAGAACTAGGAGCAGGAGTGGGCAATTCAGCCCCTCAAGCCTGCTCTGCCAAAACTATAAGATATAGGAGCAGAATTAGACCATTTGGCCCATCAAGTCTGCTTTGCCATTCAATCATGGCTGATACGTTTCTCAACTTCATTCTCCTGACTTTTCTCTGTTACCTTTGATCTTCTTATCAATCAAGAATCTATCATTGTCTTAAATACATTCAATGACCTGGCTTTCACAGCCTTCTGCAGCAATGAAATCATGGCTGATCTCAACTCAGCCTCAACTTCATTTTCTTGCCATTCACTAAAACCTTTTAATCCATTACTAATTAAATACATGTCTATCTTCTCCTTAAATATACTCAATGTCCCATCATCCACTTCCACAGATTCACAATCCTTTGAGAGAAATAATTTCCCTTCATCTCCGCTTTAAATCTGGTATCGCTTATCTTAAAGCTATGACCATTTGAACTAGATTGCACCAAAAGAAAAAGCAGCCACTATACATCTACTTTGTCAAGAGCTTTTATCATCTCATATCTCTCAATTAGGGCTCCTGTCATTCTTTTAAACTCTATAGTCTACTGGCCTAAACTGCTCAATCTTTCTTCATAAGGCAAACACTTCATCTCTGGAATCAAGCTAGTGAACCTCCTCTGAACTTCCACCAATGTAACATATCCCTCCTCAAGTAAGGGGACCAAAACTATACACAATATTCCAGTGCTGTCTCACCAATGCCAATATTCAATTTGCTTTCCTTCTTGCCTGCTGTACCTGCATGTTAGTTTCATGCACAAGGACACTCAGATTTCTCCGCACCAAAGCACCCCAAAAACTCTCTCCATTAGGTCATAAGTTACCTTTTCATTTTTCTGACCAAAATGGATAACTTCATACTTCTCTATGTTAAACTCTATCTGCCACATTTTGGTTCACTCAGCTAATCTATCCATATCTATTTTATTATTTCCTCATTGCAATGTACTATTTCCGCTATTTTAGTGTCATCTGTAGATTTGGCTATAGCACCTTCAATCCCTGTATCCAAGTTATTAATATAGTTAATAAATAGTTGGGACCTGAGGGCAGAACCCTTCGGTATACCACTAGTTACATCTTGCTCCCAGAAAAAGATCCGTTATCTCAACTTTCTGCTGTCTGTCAGTAAACCAATCTTTGATCCAAGCTAATAAATTGCTTGTAACACCATGTGATCTTACCTTGTGTTAGCCTCTGTGTAGCTCCTCAGCAAATGTTTTCTTGAAGCCCAGATATACTACATCTGCAGAATGTAAATAGTCTCAGTCCTAATTGACTGTCTCCTTACCACGAAGCTGTGATTCCTGTTGTAAGGTTATATGTTGTATCATGTCTAGAGGCTTAAATGACTGAATACATACATTTCTAGAAGATATTGTCCTGACCACATCCTTCTTGCCAACTTTTACCAGGTTCACCATCCCACTCATGTGGCTCTCTATGTCATACATGTTTTCTCAATATCTCATGACCATAAATAGTGTCAAACACTCGAATAAGGAGGGGGGGGGGGGGGGGGGGGGGGGGGAGCTTGATCCACTTGATCCAGCCTTCAAAGAATGTGACAAGCAACAATCAGATCACCCCTCCTTTTTTTTAAGCTGCAGAAGGTATGGGCCCATTCCAATTAATCTCTCTTCATAAACTTGGTTGGAATCAGCTCGTGACCCTCCATTGCAACTTATCTAAAATTATTATACTCTTCCATAGATATGGAGACCAAAACCGTTCCTAGTACTCCAGATTAGAAGGGTCATGCAGGCTCAAAACATTAACTCTATTTCTCTCTCCACAACACTACAGGACCTGCTGAGTTTTTCCAGCATTTTCTGTTTTATTTCTGATTTCCAGCATCCACAGTATTTTGCATTATTTTGTATACTATGTGTGGTCTCACTAAAACCCTCAAGCTCCCAGAACTGTCCTGTGCCCTACCCAACCTCTTCCAGCTGTAGCTACTTATACTGTTTTGGAGATTGAGCCAATGATTGTCACCTGTGTTTAAATGCATTTGGTTTAATAATGTAATTGCCAAAGCATGAAATTGTTGAGACATCAACAGTTCAAAGTTTAGCTCAGTCGGTTGGGTGGCTGGCGATGCAGAGCAACATCAATGGCATGCGTTCAATTCCCATACCAGCAGAAGTTATGTATGAAGATCCTGCCTTCCCAACCTTGCCCCTTGCCTTGGGCATGGTAATCCTCAGGCTAAATCTTGTAGTCAGCTCTTCCCTTTGAGTCTCTGGTCATTTGGGACTACAGCAACTTTACCTCAGCTGAAAACTTATAACGTTAGAGCATTTGATTGCAGATCAAGAAGTCCCATACTCAAATTCAAGTGCCTCCTTTAGTGATTGATTGGCATGTTTTTTTGCCCAAAATAAATGTAAGCTAGCCTTTTGTAATTGTGCACTAGGACATCCAGAGCCCTCTACCTCTCAGAGCTCCGCAATGTCTCACCACTTAGACAAGAGGCATCTTTTTTGCCTTCCTGTCAAAATGGACAATTTCACAGCTATCCACATTATATTCCATTTGCCAGATTTCTGCCCTCTCTCTTAATCTACTTTCCTTCGTATCTGGCTTAAGCCATTTTCCCAACTTACTTTCCTATCTATCTTTGTGTTGTCAACAAATTTAGTAACCATATCTTCAGTCCCATCATCTAAGTTATTTTTTTAAACCGTAAATACTTAAAGTCCAGCCTCAGCCATGGGTTTCGAGCTGTGGAACGAGTGTCAAAGAGTATGTGGAAAATAAAAATCAGAATTTTATATAAGATTGAAAAGTGGCTAAAATTCATACCATACTGCCGGGCGTCCACACAGACATCATCGAAGCCTGTATTATTATCTGTCACATATTTGATAGTTTGGCATGTGGACCACATGGTGTAGTAAATATAGACAGGCAATGCGCAGAATGCAAAAACTCCCATCCAGATAACGCCAAGGACGTAGGTCAGGAAGATGAACTGTAAGAGGAGGAAAAGCCAGTAAGAAAAGAAAGACATCAATGAGAGTGAAAGACAAAAAGAGAGAGTTAGAGAGAGAAGAAGAGAACAATCATTCACAATCAGACATTTAACTGGCATCATGACCTAGGATGTGTCACAATCCATTTGAAATAGGTCAGTTATCAGATGAAATCTTCCATAGGGCTCATTGTTAAACTTGAGCACAAGGTCAATTACAATCTGCTCCAAAATTCTCAAACCAAACTTTGCAGATGGTACTACCCAAGGAGATTTTAATCAAAGGAAAAAAAGAACAACAGCCCACAAAACACAAGGGATAAAGGATTGATCAAATACATTATACATAGGAAATTCTCGGATGTGAAAAGACCCAAGACCCAAGCAATCACTTTCTATCGTGATAACTACATGATACAATAAAGTGGAGTTGTTACGTGATACAATAAAGTGGAATCGTTCATTCTTCTTAGCAAACAGGATGACTATAAAAGACACAAGATGAAGGAAGTCTCAAACTTCGTGGTTGGATTAAAGGGAATGAGTTATTCCTTGAAATATGTGTACTTACTCCTTTGCACCAGCTTGATACAAATCCCTAAACCATTCCTAACTTTACAAAGAAATCCAATGAACATTGATCACATTGATGTACAAGTCATTCTGCTCTGCTTAAAGTGGGCAATTTTGGTGCCCGTGAAGTTTCAATATGTGACAGCTGGTATAATCTGACACCTGAAAGAGATGACAGGCAACCTGGTGAGGAGCAAGGGATTTAGCTGCAATCACAGGGGGAGCCTTCATTCTGTGCTTCCTATATATCATCTGCTGACAGTGCTGTTGTTCCTCAGTGCCTTGTGTATTCAGGCTCTTAATTCTCAATAAGCTAAGAGACCATTCAAAGTACATGACAGGCAGAAAATAAATGCAAATGGGTGAGTTAAATGAACAGACTTCATCTCCGGAACTGAAAATGGAGTCTCAATGTGTTCCAACAAGGGATGGTGCAAATAGGATGGAAACCAAAGATACGTAGAGCTGCTCAGCTGTCCCAGAACAGTTGGTGTGCTTGGTATCTTTCCAATGGACATTAATGGATGGCGAATGCTTAAGGATAATAAATGGTGGGACCTGTATGAAAATCTGTAGGAAAACTGGGACAACAGAGATGGATGAAGCAGCCAAAGAGCAGGATAAAATCTGAAATAGAGCTAATCAGTGGATGTTAAAACATAATAAATGAAAAATAGAATATACTGGCAGCAACAATGAGTTATTTTAGATTCCATAGGGCGCAAGATAGTGAAAAGTGACTGAGGCCTTAAGTGGAGTGAATTTACAGCACTAGCCCATTAGATAGTAATAATCAAATCAAAACATGACAGTGAGTGCAAGTTAATGGCATCATCGTAAAACTGTAGTGATCATTTCTTCACTGCAATAACTAACTTATGTAGCACCTTTTATATAGGGAAACATTCCAAGACATTTCATGGGAGGGCATCCAGTCACAACTCAAAACCAACCCACATAAGGGAAATTGGAACAAATGGTCAAGAACCTCCTCAAAGAGCTAGGTTTTAAGACACATTTTAAAAGGAAGAAGAGAGTAGAGAGCTTTAGAGAGGGAGTCCCAGAGCTGGGCACTAGCCATCTGAAGTCACAGCCACCAATGATAGAGCAAAGAAAACAAGAGATGGACCAGAGTTGACAGAAGGTTAGATGGTTGGCAGAGGTTAAAGACACAGGGAAGGGAGAGGTAATGGAAGGATTTAAACATGAGATAGAGAAGCTTATATTGGAAATGTTGGGCATTGGGAGCCAATTAAGTTAGTGTCAGTTGTGGCTCAGATGTCAGCATGTTCCCCTCTAGAATCACAAAGTTCCAGATTCAAGTCTCATTGTAGGGATAAGGACAAAAATCAAAGCTGCCACTTCAGTGCAGCACTGAGTACTTAACTGTCTTTTAGACAACATCTTTAATCAAGACCCAAACTATCTGATTGGCTGAAGTTAAATGCATGGCAAAGAACTTCGACAAATACATAAAGGGCAAAAGAGTAACTAAGGAGAGAATAGGGCTTTTAATGATTAACAAGGTCATCTATGTGTGGATCCACAAGAGATGGGTGAGATCCTAAATGAATATTTCTCACAAGCATTTACTGTTCAGAAAGGCATGGAGATTAGGGAACTTGGGGAAATAAATAGTGATGTCTTGAGGAGAAGGAGATGCTGGAAGCCAAAAGCACATCAAGGTAGATAAATCCCCGGGCTTGATGAAGTGTATCCCAGGACATTGTGGGAAGCTAGAGAGCAAATTGCATGCCCCCTAGTAGAGATATTTGAATCAGTGACAGCCACAGGTGAGGTGCCTGAAGATTGAAGGCTGGCGAATGTCATGCCTTTGTTTAAGAGCTGCAAGGAGAAGCTTAGAAACTAGAGGCCAGTGAGCCTAACGTCTGTAATGGGTAAGTTTTTGGAAAGTATTCTGAGAGAAAGGATCTAGATGCATTTAGAAAGGCAAGGATTGAATAGGGACAGTCAGCATGGCTTTGTGAGTGAAAGATCGTGTCTCGCAAATTTGATTGAGTTTTTTTGATGGGGTAACCAAGAAGGCAGATGAGGGCAGTACAGTGCAGCCTACATGAACTTCAGTAAGGCCTTTGACAAGGTACGGAATGGTAAGTTGTTGCTTAAGGTTAAGTCTTAAGGGATCCAGAGTGAGGTAGCTAAATGAATACAACATTGGCTTCACAACAGAAGCCAGGGGGTGGATGCAGAGGGTTGTTTTCAAACAGGAGGCCTGTGACCAGCATCAGGGATCGGTGCTGGGTCTACTGTAACTTATCTATATTAATGATTTGGATGAGAATTTAGGAGGCATGGTTAGTAATTTTGCAGATTGCACCAAAATTAGTGGCGTAGTGAACAGTGAAAAAGGTTACTTAGGACTGCAATGGGTCTTGATCAATTGGGCCAGTGGGCAGATGAATGGGAGATGGATATCCAAATTAAGTGCAGGATGATGCATTTTAGTAGATTGAAATAGGGCATGACTTACTCAGTTAATAGTAGGGTGGCTCTGGAGAGTTTATAGGACAAAGATCTACAGGTACAAGATCATAGCTCCTTGGAAGTAGCGACACAAGTGAAAAGGATGGTGAAGAAGAGATTTAGCATACATGATTTCATTGGTCAGAATATGGAAAACAGCAGTTGGGACATTTTTTGAAGTTCTACAAGACCATACTTGGAATATTATGTACCGTCCTGATCACCCTATTACAGAAAATATATTATTAAACTAAAAAAGAGTGCAGAAAAAATTTATTAGGATGCTGCTGGGACTTGATGGTACAAGTTAGAAGAAGAGGCTGGATAGACTGGGATTGGGATCTTTTCCCTGGAACTTAAGGGTGCTCTTATAGAGGTCGATAAAATAATGAGGAACATACATAAGATAGATAGTCAACATTGTTTCTCAATGGTAGGAGAGTCTAAAACTAAAAGGCATAGGTTTAAGGTGAGAGGAGAGAGATACAGAAGGGTCCAGAGGGACCTTTTTTTTTTTATAGAGGGTGGTGAGTGTCTGGAACAAGTTGTCAGAGACAGTAGTAGAAGAGGTGGGTATAATTTTGTCTTCTAAAAAGCATTTAGACAATTTTATGAGTAAGATTAGTATAGAGAGATATGGGCCAAACACAGGCAATTGGGACTAGTTTAATGGTAAAAACTTGATGGCATGGACAAGTTAGGCCAAAGGGCCTGCTTCCATGCTGTAAACCTCTATGACTGAACAGAGGAGTTCTCCCTTGTTCCCTGGCCAATATTCATCCTTCAATCAATGCCAGGTTACCTCTATGTTCTATCTTTATCTCTTGCTGTGTTTGGGAATTTGTTGTGAACAAATTGGCTGCCACATTCCCAGCATTACAAAAGTAACAGCATTTCAACTTGAACTTCATGAGCTGTAAAACATTTGGAGACATTTGGTGGTCGTAAACAGTGCTATATAATTACAAAAATATTTCTTATTTTGCAAGAGGATAATTTGTGATGTTTTGGTGGTTAACATGCTGGGTAAACATCCAGTCCAGGGAGACGTTGATGAACAGGTCACTGATACTACATGAACTATAGGGGATGGGTGCGTTAAATTAGTCTTGAAATAAGCTGTTTGAGATAGTAAGAGGTTAATGTGGAGGACTACAAGATGTGTCATCTGATATTGGAGCAGGGGAACATGAATTATAATTGAGGAAATCAAAGTTCTGGACAAAGGTAAGAGGTTTGTGGGAGTTTGTGTAAACTGGCATTTCACCCATTATAACTGTGATGACAAATCATAAGTAATTCATTGGCTGGATTGCTTTGATGAAGGGGCAGTGCTCCGAAAACTTGTGCTCAAAATAAACCTGTGGAATTCAACATGGCATTGTGAGACTTCTTACTCTGCTTGCTTTGAACACCAGGATCATGAAAAGCGCCATAGAAATGCTGAAATAAGCAAAATACTACAGATGCTTGAAGCTGAATCAAACAGAGAAAGCTGGAAAAACTCAGCAGATCTGGCAGCGTCTGTAGGAAGAGGAAATAGAAATGCTGACTTTGTTTCATTCTGAATGGGCCATCAAACATGGGCTGAATAGCATCCCATTGTTAGCTATTACAGGAGCTGAGGGCAGGGAGAAACTTGAATTGTGAGGGGAATGTGGGGAAGGGAATGTTGCCAGACCAAATAGCTGTAAACAGAGATCAGTGTTCAGTTTCTAGACTCTCCCATGTGGTGCAAGTTTTGAGTGACTTACAGTTGCACTGACACATCTGCCACACATGGTGGTCCTGAATTCTCCAAAGAGGGATCTGACGGCGCTGGTGGTGTAGAAACCCTCAGCCAGGAGGAGAACCCCATACAGGAAGAAGAACGATGCAGTGCCATAGATAACGTACTGGAACACCTGGATTCTGGCGGCAACAGATACAGCAGCTCATATAAAAGATTCACAACTTCAAAATCTCACTCATACACACTCTCCACAAGAGGACAGATCACACAGCACAAAACATTCAAGCATGGTGTAGACTCAATACTCAAATGCCACAAGAGAAATTATAGAAACAGGAGGAGGTTACTTAGTTCATAGCTGATTTATATCCCAACTCTGTTTGCCCATTTTTGCCACATATTTCAATACCCTTAGCCAAATAAGTGACATCTGTCGTAAAAGTTTCAACTGTCCTCAGCATGCAAAACCTTTTGGGGCACAGAGTTCCACCTTTCTACAAGCTGTATGAGAAAAATGCTCCCCGACTACCCTACCAACTGGGCAAGCTCTAATTTTAAGATTATATCCCTCAGCCTTAACACTCCCTCAGATGAACTAATTCCTCTCTATCTACCTAACTGAATCTTAAAACATCTCCCACCTCTCAATTTTCCAAACTCACCCAGGGCCTATTTTACCATTTTGCTTCTAAGTGCTGGACGGACTTGAAACTAGGAATGTTTCAGATCCAAATTTTAAACCTGTTCTCCCATATGCAGACTGCCTGCAAAAATATCAGTGATTCTGAACCATGCTATAGAAGCTGATGGGCAGGCTTAACGCAATTGAAACCTTGCAGCCCCGAACAGTGCCTCCAACTGCGCGTGCGCAGAAAAATAATGATAGAATTCGGTTCCCCTGCCACATTGATCAGTAAATTTGCAGATGATACTAAAGTTGGTGGAGTGGTAGATAGTGAAGAGGGGTGTTTTAGTTTACAGAGTGACTTGGACAAGTTGCAGAGCTGGGCCGAGAGGTGGCAAATGGAGTTTAATGTGGAAAAGTGTGAGGTAATGCACTTTGGCAGGAACAATAAATGTGTAGAGTATAGGGCTAATGGTAGGGCTCTTAATAGTGTTGAGGAACAGAAGGATCTTGGTGTATGTGTCAATAGATCCCTGAAAGTAGGCAGTCAAGTGGATAAAGTTGTTAAGAAGGCATATGGAGTCTTAGCTTTTATTGGTAGGGGGATTGAATTTAGGAGCCGCAGCATCATGTTGCAACTGTACAAAACTCTAGTGCGGCCGCACTTGGAGTATTGTGTGCAGTTCTGGTCCCCACATTATAAGAAAGATGTGGAGGCATTGGAGAGGGTACAGAGGAGGTTTACCAGGATGTTGCCTGGTATGGAGGGCAGGTCCTATGAAGAGAGGTTGAAGGATTTGAGGTTGTTTTCGTTAGAAAGGAGGCGGCTAAGAGGGGATCTTATTGAAGCATATAAGATGATTAGAGGTTTAGATAGGGTGGACAGTGATAGCCTTTTTCCTAGGATGGAGAAAGCTAGCACGAGGGGACACAGCTTTAAATTAAGGGGTATGAGTTATAGGACGGATATCAGAGGTAGGTTCTTTACTCAAAGAGTGATTAGGGAGTGGAATGCCCTGCCTGCAGCTGTTGTAGATGCGCCAAGTTTGGTGGCGTTTAAGAGGTTAATTGATAAGTATATGGAAGAGAAGGGAATGGTTTAGTTTGGAGGGGCATTGCTTTTTATTTTGGTCGGCACAACATCGAAGGCCGAAGGGCCTGTTCTGTGCTGTATTGTTCTATGTTCTATGTTCTATTGCTCTTGGGCCAGAATAATACCTCCCCCCAACCCGACAGACATTGCTCCAGTCCCCCAACTTTACTGACCCCCTTATCCCCCATCCCTTCCACTTTCCAGACAAATTGCAAGCCCCTTACGACCACCCCCCTCTCTGATCTCAGGTAGAGTGGCAGCAAATCCCTCATTTGCTCCCCCCACTGAGCTCAGACAGATTGGCAGCAGACCCTTCCCCCACCCCCTCCTCCACTGATCTTAAGGAGAGAACTGTCGGATGCCAGGCACTTACCTCCTTACTAACTGGATCGCCTGAATCGGACTTTTATGGAGCATGTCTGTTATGCATCCGTTCTGGATGGGCGAATGCAGTGGTAAAAGGAGAAGTGCTGATAAGATTGGGCTTGCAGCATATTAAGTCAGTTTAAATGCATGTAAATGCATCCATTTCAATTGTGTCCCCATTTTTGGGTCTTGGAATCGGCATGGAGGCAAGATCGGATCGCGCTACTTGTTTTACCAAGTTTTCACGCTCAAAAATGGTTGCAACGCAATGATAAGATTGAGCCTCTATGTAACCTGTTCTCATAGTTTAAGCTTCTAAATCTTGGTATCATTCCCTGCACTGCACCCATTCCAAAGCCAATATATCTCTCCTGAGATGTACGGTGCCCAGAGCTGCATGCATCTGGTCCTATTTTATCGTAACCAAAACCTGGTAAATTTGGGGCACGAGACGATTAGTGCGATCCACATCCACGTTTGCGCATGGATGCCCATTTTTTTCAAGGCCTGAAAATTGCCGCAATCTGAACTGTGCCCAAAATGGGTGCAACATTTTGCATACATTTAAATTGACTAAATGAGATGGATGTCCAATCTTACCTGCATTTCCTCCTTTACCATCACATTCACACACCCAGATTTGGCGTGAAATAGACATATTCGGCAAAGGTCTATTGCAAGAGCTCCAGCTCTTGAAGAGCTACGTTTGGAGCTTCCAACAGTTCTCTGACTCAGATCAGTGGTGGACGGGAGGGGAGAGGAGGCAGGCCAGATCATTCTTTGGTGGGAGGGAGGGAGGGAGGAGGATGTGGGTCAGGTGACTCTCTAGTGGCAGGGTGAGGTGGTGGGGAAGACAGATGTATCTCTCTTGGAAGGAGGGGGAGGAAGGCCAGATGTTTCTCTGGTGGGGAGGGGAGGGGAGGGGCGGGGGGGGGGGGGTCTGCTGCCACTTTGCGGGCAATCGGTGAGGAGAAAGGGGACATAGGTCGCGATCGGTCTGGATAGCAGGGGGAGGCTGGGTGGATAAAGGCAGATACTTATGTTGTGGGGGTGAGGCAATGTCTGTGGGGGCCTTTGCTCCCTAGCAGCTTTATTCGCTTTTTGCGGCCTGGAGTAGTATAACAGGGAAACGTTTTCAATCTTTTTTCCGCTGCCTATGCACAATTGAAGTCTCTGATCTGAGCAGCATTAAGCCCCACTCATAGCACAGTTCAGACTTGTAATTTTTTTTCAGGCTAAGTGCATATGGGGGCACTTGAGGTTTACAGGTTGAGGTGAATTTCGCTCAGATTCAGCACTTAGAATCAAAATGGTAAAATAGCCGCCATAAAATCCCTACAGTGTGGAAGTTTGCCTAGTAATTTGGTCCATCGCGTCTGCACCAACTCTCCAAAAGAGAATCCCACCCAGGCTCTCTCCACCACTCTATCCCCATAATCCTGCACATTTACCATGGCTATTCCACTTAACCTACACATGGTTGGACTGTCTGAGCACCCAGAGGAAACTCATGCAGATATCAGGAGAATGTGCAAACTCCCCACAGGCAATCATCCAAGGCCAGAATTGAACCCATCCTTCGCACTGAGAGGCAGCAGTGCCAAACTTTCTGCCACCATGCCACCCAAAATACCTCTTTGCGATAAAGGCCAACTCATAATGAACCTTTTTGATTCCTATATTTGGTGCCCAAAATCTCCTTGTTCTGAGAAAATATCAGGTTTAGCTTTCTTGGGTCCTAAGTGACTTGCCCACACTGAACTCCATCAGCCAATTTTGTCCATATACTATCTGTGTTGATGCCCTTCGGCAACTTTCTGCCCCTATCTACTTAAATGCTCTTCCTTATTTATTATCATGTACAAGACTAGTTCTACACAGAAGAGAAAGATGTTGAGATACTTACACATTTGCCAGGAGAGCATAGTCCATAAAGTCATTGGAGAAGTAGCGCTCAATGAGTCTCTCAGTTCCAGTCAGGGCCTCATGGCCACAGCCACAGAAAAGGGCCACTCCCACAAAACACAGGATAGTCGCAATGAGAGAGGCAAAGGGAACTCCCCTGAGGCACCTCACACAGCACTCTGAACAACCTGCAGGAAAAATAAATGACTGAGTTAATACAGGGTATGCTCTATAACTCCCTCCATTATCACACAATTCCCCTTTACCACTCTCCTCATTCATTTCCATTTACCATTCTTCTCTCCCAAAGATGAATGGTTCCAGGATCAGGCCCAGGTGATTTTTCTTTGCCTAACACTCAGAAGCATATCCTATGAACGCAGAGTGGCCAGCTGGAGGTCTCACCTTGCAATCCCTGGTGTATTCATGGGGCTGTGTACACACATGTGCATATGAAGGCACGATCAGAGTCAAGTTAGTAGCTTCTATGATTCAATAGTTCATAGATAAATTTGCAAAGAAAGTAGGAGTGCAATGGAAAGAGAGATAAAGACACAGATAGGGCGTCATAGCACAATGGTTAGCACTGCTGTTTCACAGCGCTAGGGACGTGGTTTCGACTCCCAGGTTGGGTTGCCATCTGTATATTGTCTACATATACTCCCCATGGCTGTGTGGGTTTCCTCTGAGTGTTCCAGTCCGAAAGAAGTGCTGGTTAGGTGCATTGGCCGTGCTAAATTCTCCATTAGTGTAGCCGAATAGGCACTGGACTGTGGCCACTAGGGAATTTTCACAGTAACTTCATTGCAGTGTTAATGTAAGCCTACTTGCGACTAATAAACTTTAAAACTTTACTTTAGAAAGTTGGATTGAAGGAATTTCCTGAAGAGCAAATACTTCAGACTCATTAGTGAATGTATTTAAGGTTATTTTCTAGATCAATATGTAGAAGAATTAAATCAGGACCAGGCCTTTTTAGACCTGGCATTGCCCAGTGAGAAAGGACTGATTAATAATCTTATAGTAAAGGAACCTACAGGGAACCATGATCATAATATAATAGAACTGAATTTGAGCATGATCTAATCAAACTCAAAACTAGGGTCTGAGATTAGAGAAAAGCAAACTACACAGAATGAAGAGTGAGTTGATAAGGTAGACTGAAAAACTACACTAAACACTGTAGATAAGCAATGGGAATCATTTAAGTAATTAATTCATAATTTGCAACAAATATATACTCCCTTAAATAATAACATCATGGGGAAAATAGTCCAAATGATTAAAGGAAGAGGCTTATAATAAGTATGATTGCTATCAATAAACACATTACCAAGCTTATAGCCACCAGGTGGAGCTCGTGTGCTGCTACTCAAAGTAAACTCTCATTCTAAAATGTGGAAAATAACAATAGACTTGACAAAATGAATAGAAAATATCAAACTTGACCTTAAACCACTAACCAACTCCACCCTCAACACACCAAACCCCAAGACTCCACAAAGTCTTATGGTACCATACATCCCTGACCTCTAAGCTCCATTTTGAGCATGGAACTTTCGTGCTCCAGCTCTGCACAACCTTCCCCACCCTTTTCCTTAGGCTTTGGGGAGTTAGGTAATGAAACATTTAATATGCTACATATTTGAATACAGTTTGGATGAAGACAAGCAAAAGGTGGGGGTGCAAATTAGAGCTGAATTTTACCTCACAGAAATGAATTTACATTTATTAGGTGTCTTTCTCAGCATAGGACATCTCAAAATGCGTCACAACCAATGAAGTATTTATCTATGCTGTAGTCTAGAAAGAAAAGCAACCAAATTGTGCTCAGCAGGATCAGTCAAACAACAATGTAACATCAACCACATAAGGACACAATGAGGATTGTTGAGGTCAACTCTTGTTTCAATAGTGCTGTGGAACCTTCTACAAAAAGGAGGGCAAATGAGATCGGTTTAATACCAAATGTTTACACAGCTAATGGTCCAACACTCCATGAATTGCTGCGATTTTTGTGCTTAAGGCTCTAGAATGGGACTCAAATTGGTTAAAAATACTATTATGTGAATGAGTCATGAATAACTTTCTTTCAGAGGTCAGCCTCTACACTATCAGCAAAGAAAATATACAGGTGGAAATAAAGTACACTTGAATCATAAATAGATTCAGAAAAACACTTCATACCTCAAATTGTTCTGCATATGGATATTAAATGATTTACAAAGTGACATAAAACAATGTAAGTTAATGGACAAAGTTAGAAAAGAAAATTTAATTGGCCAAATGTGAAATTTTTCACTAGACTCTTCGTGACAAATGGCTAGCAACTACAGTAAAATTAATTGAAGTTCATGCACACCAAACAATGAACTATTAATAACCATAGTTAAAAGACTGTGAACCTTCATCTCAATTGATTGAAAGTCATGCTTTAGTTTTATGGAGCTGTGGTGAGACTCCACCTTGAGTAACTGTATTCAACTCTGGGCATCACAACAGGGGATGGAAAGATAAACACTCAGTTTACAGAATACTGATTAGAATACAACAGCACAGACTTGCTGAGCAGAAACATGATAGCGCAGTCGCTGAGCAGAAACTGATAGCCAAGTTTCGCACACGTGAGGATGGCCTCAATCTGGATCTTGGGTTCATGTCACACTATTTGTAACCCCCGTGACTTGCCCGGGCTTGCAACATCTCACTTACTGTCCTGTCTGGAGGCAATATATGTCTCTTTAACCTATGCTTAATGCTATCCCCACTCACATTGTCTGCACCTTTAAAACTTGATTAGCTGTAAAAACTCACATTCTAATCAGTATTCTGTAAACTGAGTGTGCGTCTTTACATCTCCTATTTGTGATCAGAACTCTCCATTCATCTGACGAAGGGTCAAAGGCCCGAGGCTTTTGCTACCTGTTGGACTTTAATCTGGTGTTGTGAGATTTCTTATTCTGTTTACCCCTATCCAAGGCTGGCATCTCCACATCATCGTATCTCACACAGGGGATATCTCAGAGGGAATCATAAGTAAACCACATTCCTTTGGGACTGGAGCCACATGAAGGCCAGGCTGGCTAAGTTAGGTATGTTTCCTCCCCTGAACTAGATGGCTTTATAGCAAAATCCAGTAGTTTATCTGGTCAACATTATTAAGATCAATCTCTTATTCCAGGTACATTTACTGAACTGAATTTAAGATCCCCAGTCACCAGGGAAACTCAGTTTTCCGGAGTATTAATCCAGATTTTTGCATCACTAGTCCTGTAACTTTTCCATTCTGCTATTTGTTCAATATTTGATATTGCAGCATCTGCAGTATTTTGCTTTTATTTCAATATTTGAACTAGCAAGGGCAACAAAAGATCGACTTCCCCCCAGCTGAGATCAGCCAGTTCATGGCAAACTAAAGTTTAAAGTTTATTTCTTAGTGTCACAAGAAGGCTTACATTAATACTGCAACAAAGTTACTGTGAAAATCCCCTAGTTGTCACACTCCAGCGCCTGTTTGGGCAGACTGAGGGAGAACTTAGCATGGACAATGCACCTAACCAGCATGTCTTTCAGTTAGTGGGAGCAAACTAGTGCATCCAGATGAAATCCTTGTAGACATGGAGAGAACATGCAGACTCCGCACAAACTGTGACCAAAATCAGGAATTGAACCTGGATTGCTGGCACTGTGAGGCAGTAGTGCTAACCAGTGTGCCACCCAGATGATGTCAGTCTGGAACTCCACATTATGAAAATGCCCAGAGGATGCCTCAGGTCTATTCTGGGATGTTTTTCTTGGAGTAAAGGAGGCTGAGGGGTGATTTTATAGCGGTCTATATAATAATAAGGGGCATAGATCAGCTAGATAGTCAATATCAATTCGCAAAGGAAGGAAAGTTTAAACTAGAGGGCATAGGTTTAAGGTGAGAAGGAGAGAGAGGAGATACAAAAGGATCCAGACGGGCTATGTTTTAGTACAGAGGGTGGTGAGTGTCTGGAAAAAGCTGCCAGAGGTAGGAGTAGAAGCAAGTACAATTTTGTCTTTAAAAGCTGTTTAGACATTTACATGAGTAAGATGGGTAGAGAGGGATATGACCTAAATGCGGGTAACTAGGACTAGCTTAGGGTTTAAAAAAACGTTGGCATGGACAATTTGGGCCAAAGGATCTGTTTCAGGTGCTCCTTGCTCTGCAGATCAAACAATGCAGATACAGAGAGACATACATCAATCCTTCAAGATAGCAGAACATATTGGGAAGACTGGTGAAATAAGATCCTTGGTTTTATTAATAGAGATGTGTACAATAGCTAGGAAATTATGCTAAATCAGAAAAGTAGATTAGCCTCAGCTGGTATACTATATTCAATTCTGGCCGTTGCGCTGTAGAAAGAATTTCAAGATCATGGAGAAGGCAGAGTAAAGATTTATTAGAATAATGCCAGGAATGAAGGACTTTTGAGAGAAACTAAAGAAGTTGGATTTGTTTTCTTAGACCAGGAGGAAAGATATCCCAGGTATTTTGAAAGAGCAAATAACTCTTTCCACTATTAGAAAGATGAATAACCAGGGGATACCATTTGAATGCAATTGAAAAAGGAACAGAGATAACATGGAGAAATCTTAATTTCTTTTATACCCTGGGTTGTAGCAATCTGGAACACTTTGCCTGAATGTGTGCTAGAAACTGATTCAATATTAACTTTCAAAAGGACATTAGATCCAACACTTGATAAGGGAATATTTTGCAGCGTCCTGGACAATGAGTAGGGCAGTGTGAACGTGTGACTAATTAGATGGCTCTTCTAAAGAGCTCGTCACAGGCAGTATGGGCTGCCCGGCTTTCTTCTGTGCTGTATGATTCAATGAGAATGACCACAGTCTGAACGGACAAGACTCGGGGAACAATTGGCGTTGTTCTGTGAAGAGTTGAGATTCAATAGAGCTCTGTTGAGTAGCGTAAACAATGCTCAGCGAGAGGAAGGCGGCTGATTCTGAACTCTGACCTTCAACAAAGGGATCATTCAGCACTAGCCAGGACAGCAGCTCCCATTCAATACTTGGCAAGAGGAGAAACAGCAAATGAACAACATCACACTCAGTGCAGTGCCAGTCACCACCTCAGTCATAGAGCTGGGAGAGTGGTGGAGACACGGAAATTCTCCGTTTTCAAGCACTGGAACTGCTTTCATCTCTTCAATCTTATTCACCTGACCGATCCAACCCTCTGAACAATTACATCTGATTCCTCCTGAAGAGATGGTTTCTTGGCAGCAGGCGGTCTTGTATGCTGTGTCACCTGTGATACCTCACCAGTGTCTATTGCTTTGGCTAGACCCTCTACTGGTCCGAGAGCAATTTGACCAACGTCCCATGCACTATCCTCAACCAATGCCACAGTCTCCACAGATGGTTGTGTGAGTGTGTGTGTGTGAAGTAGAATCTATTTTACAAGAGAGAGTGGAGAAGGGGATTCTGGATGGTTGCCGTGCCGAGTTGTAGCTGTAGCCAACCGTATCCATTTGAACACTGAAGGCTAGCTACAGTTACACGGGACACACTTAGAGTACTCTTGGACTCTTACCCAAAGAAGGACACAAATGTCCTAGGAGCACAACAGACATTCAATGTTGGTCAAAGGAATTGTTTTATGAAGGTAAGGTTTTATAGTAAGCATTCATTTATGGAAAGTGGGCAGTATTTATTGCTTGCGCCCAATTGCCCTCGAGAAGGTGTCGGTGAGCTGCCTATTGAACCACTGCTGTCCATGAGGTGCAGGTACATCCATAGTGCTGTTAGGAAGGGATTCCAGGATTTTGACAGCAAAGAAACATTGATATATTTCTGCTTCAGGATGATGTGACTTGCAGGGGAATTTGCACGTGATGGCATTTCCGTGCATCTGCTGCCCTTGTACTTGTAAGTAGTAGAGATTGCAGGTGTGGAAGTTGATGTTGAAGCAGCTTTGATGAGTTGCTGCAGTGCATCTTGTACACGTGGTGTGGCAGCTATGTGTATCATTGTGGAGGGAAAGAACTTCTAATGAATAGGGTGCCAATCAAGAGGGCTATTTTGCCTTCCATAATGTTGAACATTGAGCATGTTAGAGCAGTTACAGCATCTATGTAAGTAAAGAATGCTCCATCGTACTCTCCATTACAACAGACTTGGAGGGTTGGAAAGCGAGTTAATCACATAGAACATAGAACATTACAGCGCAGAACAGGCCCTTCGGCCTTCGATGTTGCGCCGACCAATTAGGAACAAGCAGTGACCCTCTAACCTAAACCATTCCCTTTTCATCCATAAACTTATCTACTAACCTCTTAAACGCCACCAAACTTGGCGCATCTACAACTGCAGCAGGCAGGGCATTCCATACCCTTACCACCCTCTGGGTAAAGAACCTACCTCTGACATCCGTCCTATAACTACCACCCCTTAATTTAAAGCTATGTCCCCTCGTGCTAGCTTTCTCCATCCTAGGAAAAAGGCTATCACTGTCCACCCTATCTAAACTTCTAATCATCTTATATGTTTCAATAAGGTCTCCTCTTAGCCGCCTTCTTTCTAACGAAAACAGCCTCAAATCTCTCAGCCTCTCTTCATAAGACCTGCCTTCCATACCAGGCAACATCCTGGTAAACCTCCTCTGTACCCTCTCCAATGCCTCCACATCTTTCTTAAAATGGGGGGAACAGAACTGTACACAATACTCCAAGTGCGGCCGCACTAGAATTCCTAGTTTCGAGCTGCTCTTAAAACTTCAGTGTTTCTATAACTAGTCCAGTTAAATTTCTATTAATGGTGACCTCAAGGTGTTGATAATGGCTGATTCAGTGATTGTAATCCTACAGTGTATCGAAGAGACATTGGGTCTGCTCATTGCATGGCATTCATATGGCACTGTTATGATGCTCACAGAGGCCAAGGGAAGTCACTAATAGGTCTCCATGTGAACTTTGTTGAGTAGAATGTTCCTTATTGAGTGAGCCGAGGTTCACCCAATGAGAAACAGCCAGCAGGAGTTTTTAAACCTGCTGCTCAACTTGGACTGATGTTGTAGGCCCCCAAGTATAGATTGTCTGACAGTGAGCCGTGAATGTGGCTTTTCTCATGGTAGACAATAAAGGGTGTTTGGTGATGGGAAAGTGGCATTTTGCTGAACTTCTACATTGGGCTACAGATTATTTTTCTCTATCTCTCTCCAGACAACCTCCATAAGCCAATAATCTTCTCCTGTAAGAAAAAAAGTATGCCTCTTTTCAGGAAACTTGAACTTTATGATTCCAATGGGGAAGACTGGGCCCAGTGTACAGAGTGCATGTGTTACTTTTTCTGTGCTACCAACATCGAAGGAGATGAAAAACAAAAAGTGGTATTGTTGATAGCATGTGTGGCCCCAACTTTGAATGTGATAAAAGTCAAACCTATGTGGATGTTAATTACCTGGTTAGACCTCTGTAACCTGAAGCCCTCTGTAATCCTCCACAGATATTGTTTTAACATGGCTGAGTGAACTCCTGGAAAATCTTTCACTGAGTCTTTGGTTAGGATGTGGAAATTGGAAGAACACTGCGAGTTCGGACTGCCCCTTAATGAAATGTTGCAAGATTGATATGTGGCACAAATGAGAATGCAGAAAAAGTGGTTCACGAAGTACAGAGGGCATCAAGAAGCAATATCCTCCAACTAGGGGGAGGAACCTGGTATAATCAGGTCCCAATGGAGAGTGCTTGAGTCAGTCAGGTGCTAAAGGGATCTTTTGATGAAAGAACCCTAATATCACCATCAGACACTCAAGGAAAAGCAGCAACAACCTCAAGAATGTGAAAGAAAATGTGCCAGAAAGATGCAGTTGCCAAACAACAAATTAATGCAAGCACATCAAAGGACACAGCCACAGCGACCTTTCAAGAACAGGCAAAATATACGTTGCCTAGGAAGAAAGCCAAGGAGTGTACCGTACAGCTGTCCCTTCTTCCAGCGACATAGGGAATAACTGAATTATATTGTAACAACAAAAGTTACCCCAATAATGGTAGAAATACTGGCAAACAGCCATCACTTGAAGATGGTGGTGGACACTGGTATTGCAGTCTCCATTGGAAAAGCTTCTTTTCCAATCTGGCACCCAACTCCTGGCACGAGGTTGGAAGATACGAAAGCCAGGATGGCCACCAACATGGGGGAACTGTACAAATAAAAGGTATTACATTGGCCCCAGTGACTTAGAGGCAGCAATCAATTTGACTCCCACTCATTGTTGTACAGGGGCATGGACCAAGCTCATGGGGAAAAACTGGGTCCAGCAGATTTGGGTCAATTGGTTGGGAGATCTTCAGGTCAGGCATGGGGGAACTGTAAGAAACTATCAGTAAATACGCTGATCATTTTCAAGAAGGTGTAGCAAAAATAAAAGAGGCCAAGCCCAAGACCTATGTCGACTTTAATGCTACACTTAGGCATTTTAAAGCAAGCCCAGTTGAATACCCCATACTGGAGAAGGTGGAAACTGAAATAGGGCACCTTGAAAGTTTAAATAAAATAAGACCTGTGCAATTTGCAGACAGGATCACACCCATAGTGCCTGATCCTAAGCCCGACAAGTCAGTTTGTCTTAGTACTATAAGCTAACAGCAATCAGGTCTCCAAACTTGACAGATACCCCAAATCGAAGATCTGTATACCAACAGGCAGCAAGATATTCTCCAAGTTGGACATAAGCAATACCCATTTTCAGTTTGAACTGGACAAGTGTTCATGGAAATGTGTGACGATCGACATGTAAAAGGGACTCTGCAACTGTACTCGCTTGCATCATTTTCCAAAGAGTTATGGAGAACATTTCTATTTTAAATATCCTCCAAGAGCTACTCAAGGTAGCAGCATACTTAGATGAGTAAGTAAATAAGCTTGCCTTGTTTATGGGAGCTTTAGAACAGGAACACCTAGGCAACTTAGAAGTCTTGCAGTGATTTACCAGTATGGGAGTTTGCTTGAAGAGGCTGAAGTAACCTATTTAGGCTACCAAGTAGATGACAAGGAGCTACACCCAGTAAAGGATGAGGTAAAGGTTACCAAAGAAGAACCAACCCAAAGAACACCACGGGGTTGAAATCTTTCCTGGTATTAGTAAATTGTGGAAATCTTATCCCAAACTTGGCTTCCATCCTGGCCCCCTTCAAAAATACCAGAAATGGTCTTGGGAAGCTCTGCAGGCAGAGGCTTTTTAACCTACTGGCCTATTTTTAACCTAGGAAAGAATTTCTATTAAGTGGTGACACTTCCCTAAATCGGTTTGAGACAGTGCTGTCACATTATTGCAAAGGTGGGCAGAAACACCCATTGCATATGCCCCAGAATCATTTTGGACATGGAGTGATAATATTCTCAGATTAACGAAGGATTGATGGTCATATTTGGTTTGAAAAGTTGAAGCTTTATTATAGTTATCAATCATAAACTGTTAGAGTCTTTTTAAAAAGGACAAAGTAATCCCTTCAATTGCCTGCTCAGACACAGCAATGGGCCTTATTTTTGATGCCAAATATCTTTTAGAACACCATCCTGGAATCCGCATAGTTAATGCTGATGCACTGAATCACCTCCCATTGCCCACAAGTTGGCTCCTTTACCAGCAGATGAGTCTGAATTTTTTGGAGACTTTGCCAGCATCAGCAAGGCAGGTTGAAGCCTAGACACAATAAGATCCAACTTTATTCAAAATAAGCATATGATCCGGTACGATGAATTCCAAGGATGACCCTTAGAAGAAATTAAATCCTATCTCATTAAAAAAGATGAACTTCATATTGAGAATGGGGTCATTCTTTGATGGTCCCAAATAATTGTTCCGTCTCCCAGAACAATGTCCAATATTAACAGGACTACATAATGGCCACTCAGGAGCATCAAAAATGAAGATGCCGGCGAGGAATTTGTTCAGGTGGCCGGATCACAAATCTGACATCACAGACTTGGTGAAGCAACATTACCTGTGCCAGGAAAATCAAAACCGTCCTCCTTCAGCCTCCATTCACTATGGGAGTGGACTGGCAGGCTATGGGTGCATGCACATGTAAACCCTGCAAGTCCTTTCATGGGTTTTATGTTTTTAATTACGGTGGATGCCAACTCCAAGTGGTCGGAGGTGGATGGCATGAGCTCCATGACTTCTCAGGCTATGATTGAGAAATTGCAGCAAAGCTTCAACACAGACAAAATATCAGAAGTCCTTGCTTCTGATAACGGCACGGCCTTTATTAGCAGTGATTTCCAAAACTTTGTGCTCTCCAATGATATCTGGCACATTTGGACTATCACTCATCATCAAATGCAGTAGCAAAATGGGCAGTTGAAACGTCCCAAAATGAAGATACAGCCATGGATTTTGGTTCGATGACAGGATCACACAACAACAACAGATGTTGACCCAATGGAGCTATTGATGGGATGATGGCTGTGACTTACAGCTAGACAATCTACACCCCGGGAACTACAACACCCATCCATTCAGAGCAGCGGGTTTAATATCCTCTGCTTCTCATTGGGTGAAATGTACCAGATTAAGCCTGCTATTCCCAAACTTCGCAGGGAGGGTAGAGTCACAACAAGAAAACCAAAAAAAAGGAAATTATGATTCTACAAGGACAGAAAGAACTTCGCAATGGGTGATCTGGGAAACTTCAAGGATGGTCCTAAATGGGTCCCTGGGATCATTATGCAGAAAATTGGACAAAGATCTTGCAAGGCTAATGTCCAGTTGGTTTACGTTGGACTATCTCAATGCCTAGGAGTCCATATTCAAGCAAGCCTCACTACCAGCCATGGAGAGAGCCACTGCCAGTGAGCATCAGCCCTCAGCTCAAAGCCCTCCAGATTGTGTAAGTATGGACTCAGAGATGAATGCTAAGAAGGGGCCTCTGGGATAAACCAGAACTAAGGAGGAACCCATATCCGTAACCCTGCGATGTTCCTCCCAAAAATGAAGTATAAAGTCAGGCAGTATAAACTGTTTAGTTTATACTGCCTGACCCATCTCTAGACCTTAGATGACCACTAAATGGTGGAAAGAGCCTTCTAGGCGAGACTTAGACCTAAAGGAGGAGGGATGTTACAATGGTCACAAAGGCCATGGGAGATCATCGATAGATCTCCCTTTGAGCTTCAAGGAGTATGAGCTTCCCTGAGTAAGCATAGGTTCACCCAATGAGAAGTGGTCAGCAAAGGTTATTAAACCTGCTGCTCTATGTGGACGTGTGTTGTAGTCCCCGGGGTGAAGATTATCTAGCCATTAGTCACAGTCATGGCCCTTCTCTTTAGTGCACATTAAAGAATGTTTAGTGTTGGGAAACTGCCATCTGGCTAAATTACTACAAACACCAAAATTACTCATCAGTTGTTAGCCCAAGCCTGAATGTTAACCAGGTCTGGCTGCATGTGGGCATAGGTTGTTTCAGTATTTGAGGTACTGAATATTGTACAATTACTGGCCATCCCCACTTCCGACCTTACGATAGAAGGAAGATCATTGAAGCAGCTGAAGATGCTTGGGCCTTGGACACTACATGTTGTACTCCTGCAATGATGTATTGGGCTATCACTCGCTTGGATTAGTCTTATATTCACTAGCATTCAGAAAAATAAGAGGCAATATTATCAATCCATGAAATTCTGAAGGGGATTGACAGGGTGGTTGTGGAAGGAAATGTTTTTCCTAGCTGGAAAATGTAGAATATAAAGTCACTGACTCAAAGTAAAGGGTGAGCAATTCAGGACAGAGATTAAATCAAATTTCTTCACTCTAAAGTCATGGATCTTTGTAATTGTCTACCCCTGAGAGTTGGGAAGGCTGAGCTGCTTCAAGGCAGAGGCTGGTAGTTCTTCAACTAAGGAAATGAAGGGTTCTAGAATAATGCAGGAGGTCAAAGATCAGACATAATCTTGTTAAGTGATGGAGCAGGTTCAAAAGGATGAATGATCTCCCGTTCTTATCTATTTGCTGCTTGGCATTCATCATCCCCGTCTGATCAGTCAATGTAACACAGGGAAAGATGAAACCAGAGTGTTGCTGTCCTGGGTGGATCAGTACTATTAAAGTAAGCTGCTATGGAGCAGGAGGCTGAGCTTAGAGATTGTTGCTTTGGGTACATTTCTGGCCAAGAGTTCTCAACATGAAACCCTAACTGTTTAAGGAAATAATTGCATCGACGTGGTTTGTATTCCCTTGAATGCCTTTTGACCAACGATAATCTATTCAAAGTGTTTGAAAGCATTAAAGATTCAGTCGGGAGTTAGTTGGAGATTTGAAGACTAGTATTGATAGATTTTTCTTCAGGATGAATATGAAGGAATATGCAGCAAAGGAAATAGAGTTGAGGTCTAGATTGACTTCATGCTGGATAATACACACCCGCAACAGCAAGCAGGTTAAACCCAATGGGTGTCTTGCCCACCACTCAACTGCCGACGCTACCCTACCTCAATTAAATGAAAGCTGTCACATGTCCCTGGACCTATAGATGCCTGAGGCCCAGGTTGCTGATGTGAAACATCAACTTCTTCTCTGTCCACAGAGGCAGCAGTTGTGTAGTGGTATTGTCACTGAACAGGTAGTCCAGAGACCCACGGTAATGCTCTGGGGATCAGGGTTCAATCCCACCATGGCAGATAGTGAAATTTCAATTCCATAAAAATCTGAAATGAAAAGTTGAATGTTGACTGTGAAACCATTGTTGTCATAAAAACCCATCTGGTTCACTAATGTCCTTTAGAGAAGGAAATCTATTGTCCTTGCATAGTCTGGACTGCATGCGACTTCAGATACACAGCAATGTGGTTGACACTTAACTGTGTTCTGGAATGGTCTAGCAAGCCACTTAGTAACAGGATAATTAGGGCTGGGCAATAAATGCTGACCCAGCCAATGATACATCTTCTGAATGAATAAAAAGGCTTGTTAAGTATTTCCAGCATTGTCACTTCTTAATTTCAGATTTCTGTAGTATTTTGTTTCACGTGTTTTAGTTCAGAATAAACAGGGCAAATTTGTCAATGTGCAAAAGATCACTGGGAGGTATACAAAATTAATTTAATGAGATCCAGTACCAAATTATTCCTCTAAGAGGGAAGTGCTTAATTATCAAAAAAAGTCTGGACACTAAGGCCCTTCGTAGCTCGTAAAATTTCATTCAAGATCCAAGGGGATGTCTGCGAACCTTTGCCCGCCCTGATTTCAGGGTGGCCATGCTGGTAATATCAGGCCTACAGTGGTGATAGAAAACTTAAATAAACATTCATAAAGACAAAATCAAAAGAGCATTGGAAATAGGAAAGATATAGAAAATCCAGCAAAGTGTGACTTAACTGATAATTATTACTCTAAAAAGGAATATGTAAGGAAACTTGCCAGGAATACCAAAATCAAGAGAAAAATTATTAGTTACATTCGCAAGAAGAGAATGGTCAAGAACAATATGAACCCTTCAAAATTGATCAAAATGATACTGCTACTGTAAAGAAAGAAACAGCAGGCACATTGAATAAATTGCAGTAAATGAAGAGATCAGCATGCCAGCATCCCAAGGAAACTCATACTGAATCAGAGCCAGGGGCTCAAACTCTGCTTCCACTGCCTTCTCAAGAAAAGAGTTCCACCCACGACCCTCTGAGAGAAAACAAGTTCTCCTCATCTCTATTTTAAATGGGTGATATCAAACCCCTCAGGATATTATATGTTTCAATCAAGTTATACCTACTCTTCCAAACTCCAGCAGATACGAGCCTAACCTGTTCCATTTTTCCTCACAAGACAACTCGCCCATTCCTGGTATTAGACTGGTAAATTATCTCTAAATTTACCTCTAATATATAAGATGATTAGAGGTTTAGATAGGGTGGACAGTGATAGCCTTTTTCCTAGGATGGAGAAAGCTAGCATGAGGGGACATAGCTTTAAATTAAGGGGTGGTGGTTACAGGACGGATGTCAGAGGTAGATTCTTTACCCAGAGGGTGGTAAGGGTATGGAATGCCCTGCCTGCTGCAGTTGTAGATGCGTCAAGCTTGGTGGCGTTTAAGAGGTTAGTAGATAAGTTTATGGATGAAAAGGGAATGGTTTAGGTTAAAGGGTCATTGCTTTTTCCTAATTGGTCGGCGCAACATCGAAGGCCGAAGGGCCTGTTCTGCGCTGTAATGTTCTATGTTCTAAACTGCTTTGAACAAATTTACATCTTTCCTTGAATAAGGTGATGAATAGTGTACACAATACCCCAGATGTAGTCTCACTACTGCTCTGAACAACTGAAGTATAACCTATTCTTCTATTTAATTCCACTTACATTGAATGATGACATTTTATTAGTTTTCCCAATTACTTCTGGTACCTGCATCCTAGCCCTTTGTGATGCACACACCCAGATCCCCTTGCATTTTAGAGCCCAGTAATCTCTCACCATTTAAATTGTATAGAGTATTAGTAGGCCACACCTAGAGTTTCAGATACAGTTTTTGTGTCCTTATCTGAGGAAGGATGCTCTGCCTACAGAGGGAGTAGAGAGAAAAGGTTTATCCGGCTTATTTCTGGGGTGGCAGAACTGTTGTATTAGGAAAGACAAAGTCAGTTAGGATTATGTTCATTGGAGTTTAGAAAAGTGAGTTCAAACAAGGGACAGCAGCATAGAAGTAATGCACTGGATTGTAATTCAGAGCCTGAGACAAATTCACTAGAGACAGAGACATAAGTTCAAATCTCAAATTCCACCATAAATTCAATTAAATATACCTGGAATAAAATGCCAGTTTCAGCCATGATGATCATGAACTTTTCAAACAGTCATTTTGAAAAAAAAAACATCTGGTTCTCTCAGGCTAGCCAGGGAAGGAGTTATCCCATCCTTATCCATTCAGGGCCATTGATGATTCAACAACATGGCTGAGTCTCGACATCCCTGTGAAACTGCTAAGTGAGCCATTCAATCATCACTGACAATTGCCAGTGACTTATAAGCATGTTTATCTGATGTCCATCTGGAAGCACCCTCCCTCCCTGGGCCAGGTCTCCTGGATCAGAATTGATCCCAGTATTCATTGTACAAACAGAAGGCTCCCGAACAAATCCTGGAATTTTGACATTGAACACTGAAAAATGGGTTTATTCTAAATAGAATCTTCCAACAGTAGAACTAGCCATGAGATATTTGTTCTCTCAGATGGGTGCTTCCAAGTTCATTATCTCTGAGACCACCCCCCCCCCCTTCAATTCAGGAAGAGAGGGGTTAAGCAGATGTCGAGGCACTCTAAATATGAAATCCATTGAACGATACAATTATTTGATTCAGTTTGTTCAGTCAGAGTCACTTTACGTCATGGGAATAAAGAGAGAACAAAAATGGAAAGACAAAAGGGATAGTCTGAACCAAAACACCACTGAGAGTCTGACAAGTTCAGAACGAGTCCAAAACAGGCTCTGAAGTTGAGCTCAACAAATTAATTCTCATCATTCTTCATCACCAATTAAAGACAAATAATTTCATTTTAAATTTCATCAGCGTACCGCTCATTAAAACAACTCCACAGCTGCTCTGAAGAAAGCAGCCAGGAAAGTACCTGCTCTCAATCTGAGATATACGCTGAAGAGAATTAACATGTTTCAATGATCTATGCTATATGGAGATTCAGCTATTTACAGTCTACATTACTGAATTAGATGGAGGGACCAAGACAATTTGTCCAAAGTTTAATGACAATAGAAAGCCAGAAATTAAGGCATAAAAAGGCTTCAAAAGAATACAGATAGGCTAAGTGATGGTGCTGAAGATGGGGATACAACAGCCAATACAATGTGGGAAAATGCAAGGTTCTTCCCTTTGATAGGAAAAAATGAAAATCAAAATATTTGTTGTATGGAGAAAGAGATTTTTTTTTGATGTGTACAGTGATCTGGGCATCACAAAACACAACATCCAGATGCAAGGGCAATAAAAATTTCAGTGAATGACAAAAGAATCAAAGGTATTATGAGGAAAAATGTTTATGCAGCAATTGTCTATGGTCTGAAATGCACAGTCCATGAGTGTGGTGATGGCAGATTTAATCAGACATGACGGGTTGAATGGAAATAAAAAAAGAGTAGGTCATTCATTCTTTTCAGCCTGCTTCATTATGATGATAGCTGATCATCTAACTCATTAGCCAAATTCTGCCTTCTACCCACAAGCTTTGATCCCCTTCGCCTCAAGTGCTATAACTAACTGCTTCTTGAAATCATTCAGTGTTTTGGCCTCAAATACATTCTATGGTAGTGAATTCCATTGGCTGATCACTTTCTAGATGAAGAAATTTCTCTTCATCTCTGTCCTAAATGATCTACTCTACACCCTCAAGACTGGTTGTGGACGCCTCCATCATTTGGAACATCCTCCTTCTATGCCTTGTCTAATCCTGTTAGAAATTTATAGGTTTCTACAAGATCCCTCTCATTCTTCTGAATTTCAATCCTAACAGACTCAATCTCTCCTCAGGTATCCATCCTGCCATCCCAGGAATCAATCAGGGAAATATTCTCTTATTGCAAGAATATCCTTTCTCAAGGAAGGAGACCAAAACTGCACACAATATTCCAGGTGTGGCCTCCCTAAGGGCCTGTATAATTGCAGCAAGACATCCCGGCTCCTGTATCCTCTTGCTATGAAGGCCAACATACCTTTGCCTTTTTTACTGCCTATTGCACTTGCATGTTTATCTTCAGTGATGAGGTGTCACTGCACATTCCCTTGTCCTAATTTTTGCCCACTCAATCGTAATCTGCCTTCCTATTTTTGTTACTAAAATGGATAATCTCACTTTCATCCATAATCTAACAGTCATTTGCCCACTCAACCTGTCTAAATCAGACTGAAGGATTTAGCCTCCTCCTGCGTGATAACCATTCAATGATTTGAAGATCAGTCTTTATTGGAGGGGATATGCTGGTGCCCATGCACAAGTAAAAAAGTCTTGCCATAATTATATTGGGCTTTGGTGAGAACATGTCTGGCAAGTTTCATCTCCTCAGCAATGGAAAGACACACCTCAAGAGAGGGTTCAACAAAAATTTGTTGTATTGATGGTTGTCCAGTGATGAGACATTGAGTAAATCAGACCCATACTCCCTAGAGTTTATAATGAGAGGTGCTCTCATTGTAATATTACATGCTAACAAAGCTTGACAGAGTAGATACCAAGGATTTCTTTTTCCCCAGACCAGAAGTCTTGAGCAAGGAACCCCAGTCTCAGGTAGAGAGTTTGATTATCTAATACTGCAACAAGAAGAAAGTTTTTCATTCAAAGATTGCAAATCTCTACCTCAGAGGATTTAGGGTGTTCCATCACTGATTATACAGAGGTCAACAGTTAATTAGTCTCTCAGAAATTCAATAGGTGTGGAAATCGAGTGAGAAGGAAGTAAGTTTGGAAATCAGCAGGATCCTGTTGAATGGTCAACCAGGCTTAAAGAGCCAAATTGTTTACTCCTGATGTTAAACTAAAACATCTCCCATTATTCTCCCAAATAATCTTGCATGATGGGTACTCCAATGGCATAGTGTCAGGATATATTAATGAGATAGTTTAATGCAAATATAAAATTCAGGGAACTTTTAATTAATCAGGATCTTGGAATAAATTAAACAGAAAGGAAAAACAGAGTGAATGGGACCCAAAGGTGATAAGGGGCATTGGCGGAGGGTGGGGCGGTTTAGAGAAACACAGTAGAGACAGTCAGTGCGGTTGGATACCCTGTTAACATTTTGAGAGATTGAAGGTCCCTGATGAGCTCACAGTGCTAGTACCCCAGTTAAGGAACTGGATGTGAGGGGAGAGAAAGATTGGCTATGAGGCAGCTCTTAGAAAGTGCCACAATCCACAGTCCATGAAAATTTGACAATGTGCAGGAATGATCACCCAGTCAAGCGGAATATTGGACCATAACTCTCAGTGACCACATCTACAAGAGACTCAGAAATGTTCAAGAGCTGAGAAAATCAAAAAAGGCCAGTAAAGCCAAGATCTGATTCAATAAAGAGTAATGTCATACTGAGAGACAGACCACATATATTTCAAATTCCATCACAACGCTACATCAAATGAAACTAACCCCAAAACAACAGGAAATTCAAACATCCAGTGTTCCTCCTGTTAATCAACAAAACTAACTGGAAATAGGAAGTATTAGTCAAATGTCACACTGGCAATGTCAGCTCTGGTGAAAGTGTGGGGGAGGTGGAGGGGCTGCTGAAGAATTTCAAGGAATAAGTCAAAGGAACACTAGAAAAATATATTGCATTCTCCATTTGAGCAAAGTAGTATGGACAGAAGGGCTGGAGAGGGCAGATCAGGAAAGGGACAGATCACAGAGAGGCGGGGGGAGGGGGGGGAGGTGGGTAGAGAGAGCAGGAGGAGGGGGGGGGAGGCAGGAGGAGGGGGGAGGGGGGGCAGGAGGGAGGGGAGGGAGGCAGGAGGGGGGGGGAGGGAGGCAGGAGGAGGGGGGGAGGGGCAGGGGGGGGAGGGAGGCCAGGGGGGAGGAGGAGAGGCGGGGGAGGAGAGGAGGAGGAGGGGGGGGAGGAGGAGGGGGAGGGGGAGGAGGAGGAGGAGGGGGGGGGGAGAGGAGGAGGAGGGGGGGGGAGGGGAGGGGTGGAGGGGGAGGAGGAGGAGGGGGGAGGAGGAGGGGGGGGAGGAGGAGGAGGAGGAGGGAGGGAGGGAGGAGGGAGGAGGGGGGGGGAGGGGGGGGGGGAGGAGGAGGAGAGAGGGGGGGAGGAGGAGGAGGAGGAGGGGGGGAGGAGGAGGAGGAGGGGGGGGAGGAGGGGAGGGGGGGGGGGGGAGGGGGGGGAGGAGGAGGAGGGGAGGGAGGAGGAGGAGGAGGGGGGAGGAGGGAGGGGGGAGGGAGAGGGGGGGAGGAGGAGGAGGAGGAGGAGGGGAGGAGGAGGAGGAGGGAGGAGGGGGGAGGAGGAGGAGGAGGGGGGAGGAGGAGGAGGGGGGGAGGAGGAGAGGAGGAGGGGGAGGGGGAGGAGGGAGGGGGGAGGAGGGGGGGGAGGAGGAGTGGGGAGAGGAGGGGAGGAGGAGGGGAGGAGGGGGAGGGGGGGGAGGAGGAGGAGGAGGAGGGGGGAGGAGGAGGAGGGGGGAGGAGGAGGAGGGGGAGAGGAGGGGAGGGGGGGAGGAGGGGAGGAGGAGAGGAGGAGGGGGGGGGGAGGAGGAGGGGGGGAGGGAGGAGGAGGGGGGGAGGGAGGAGGAGGGGGGGAGGAGGGAGGAGGGGGGGAGGAGGAGGAGGGGGAGGGGGGGGAGGGGGGGGAGGGAGGGGAGGGAAGGGGGGGGAAGAGGGGGAGGGAAGGGGGGGAAGGGGGGGAGGGGGGAAGGGGGGGGAGGGGGGCGGGGGGAGGGGGGGGGGGGGGGGGGGGGGAGGAGGAGGAGAGGAGGAGGGAGAGGGGGGAGAGGAGGGGGGGGAGAGGGGTGGGGGAGGGGGGGGGAGAGGAGGGGGGGAGAGGAGAGGAGGGGGGGGGAGGGGGGGGGGGGGAGAGGGGGGGAGGGAGAGGGGGGGGGGGAGGGAGGGGGGGGAGAGGAGGGGGAGAGGAGGGGGGGGAGAGGAGGGGGGGGAGGAGGAGGGGGGGAGAGGAGGGGGGGGGAGAGGAAGAGGGGGGGGGGCTAGAGAGGGTGCGGGGGGGAGAGGAGGGAGGGTGCGGGGGGGAGAGGAGAGGAGGGTGGGGGGGAGAGGAGGGTGGGGGGGGGGGAGAGGAGGGAGGGTGGGGGGGGAGAGGAGGGTGGGGGGGAGAGGAGGGTGGGGGGGAGAGGAGGGTGGGGGGGGGAGTAGGAGTGGGGGGGGGAGAGGAGGGGGGGGGAAGAGGAGGGGGGGGGAAGAGGAGGGGGGGGGTGAGGAGGGTCTTGAGTAGTAGGGGCCAGAGCAGTCGGGAAAGGCGGAGACCACCATTAGCAGGGGAGTAGAGTGTGCCGGAGCAGGGGTGGAGAGTGCCCGGGCTGGGGAGCAGGGGGGGGTGGAGGGTGTCCGGGGCGTGGTGGGGTAGAGAGTGTTTGGGGCAGTGCGAGGGTTAAGTGTGTTTGGGGCAGGGTGGGGGTAGCGAGCACCAGGGCAGGGGTGTGAAAAGCACCAGGGAAGAGGGGAGTGTGCCCACAATAGGGGGAAAGTGTGTCACAGGTTGGGGGGGGGGAAGAGCGATCGGGGTGGTGGGGGGGAAGAGCGATCGGGGTAGTGGAGCGGAAGTGCCTGGGGTAGGGGCGCAGAACGTCTGGGGAGGGGGGGAGTGCTGGGATGGGGGAGATCAGGAAAGGGGTAAGTCGGGGACGGGGGAGATCAGGAAGGGGTAAGTCGGGGACGGGGGAGATGGGGAGTGGGCGAGATTGGAGAAGGGATAGATCAGGGAAGGGGTTGGAGAGCACACAGTGAGGGGGTAAAGCACCTTGTATAGAGGGGGGCAGCGCCACAACTAGAGTGGGGGGAAAGTGCCCGGACTAGAGGGGGGAACCGCCCAATGTAAGGGGTGGAAAGTGCCGGGATGGGGAGGATGGTGCATCCGGGGTAGGGGATGAAGAGCACCGGGGTAGGGGATGAAGAGCACCGGGGTAGGGGATGAGCATTCACAGAAAGGAGGAGCACTTGGGAAAGGGAGCAACGCTCAGGGAGGGGGGAAGGAAAGAGCGTCAGGGAGGGGGGAAGAGCGCTCAGGGAGGGGGAAGAGCGCTCAGGGAGGGGGAAGAGCGCTCAGGGAGGGGGCATGAGATTGCTTGGGAAGAGGGATATCATTGAGGGGGGAACGGGGAGAGGAAATCAGGAAGGGGGAAATTTGGGGAGGGAGGAGATGGGAGGAGATTGGGAGGGGAAGCGAGATCAGGGGGGAAATTAGGGGAGGGGGGGAAATTCAGGGGAATTGGTGGGATGGGGAGCCTGGAGAAACAGAGAGTAGATGTTACAAACTGGGGACAGATGGGGAAAATTGGGGAGCTGGAATTAGAGAGAAGGAGCCAGTTTCCGGACAGTGTTCCTCAGTCACAAACTAGGCAAATCCCGCTATCGAGTGAACAAAACGTTCCCGGATTTCGGAGTAAGTGTGCGGGGAAAACACCTTCTACAGGTTTCAGCAGCGCCACGGTTTACCCCGAGAGTTTGAGCCCCAGTTATCCTGTCTATAACACACACTGTTACACTCTCTATAACACAGAACTCTCACTCACCCATCTCCTGTGCTCTCTGCTCCAGACACACTGTGTGAAACTCCCAAACTGCCAGCTGCCGCTTGTTAAAACCTCGCAGTCCGACTCAAAGCACAGAAAACTCCGCTCCTTAAAGTACCATTAAACAAAAGTTGACACCAAGCAGCAATGAGTCCGCTCCTGCTCCAGCACCAGCTTAACTCGATACCGACACAACCCAAATGAAATACAGTCCTGCACCGGCACAGCTTTGTACCAGCAGAATTCTGTTCCAATAGAACCGTGCACCAGCAGAATCCGGTTATCATCACAGCCCTGTACCAGCAAAACCATGCACTAGCGCAGTCATGTACCAACACAACCCTATACCAGCACAGACCTGTAAGAGTACAAATCCCGGACCAACACAGGCTTGTACCAGCAGAATCCAGTACTGACAGAACCTTGTACCAGCAGAACTCTATCGGATTAGCCCTATACCAGCACAGCTCTGCACCAGCAGAACCCTGTCCCAGCAGAACTACGCACCAGCACAGCCCTATAACAGCAGAACCCTGTACCAGCACAGCCCTGTTCCAATATAGCACAAGAACAACCGAACAAAGGAAGAACACAGCACAAGCAATGGTGCAACCAGAGCATAGTATTAAGCTAAGATACACTCACCACCATCACAGCCCAGCACAGGAATAGCAGAGCTCCCAAACTGGTAACCACCTGAGAATGAGACTGTTCGCAAACTTAATATTATATTTCACCCTGACATGAGATGCTATGTAGCAATCTGAGCTGTCACCAGGATCACCAATTTGCTTCTTTGTCTCGCATTCTGCTCACCTTTCCTGTCGCACCACAACCCCATTCCCCTCCATATCTCACCCTTCTGCTCTTCCACATCCCAATCTTCTTTTCTATTCCACCACAACTCCGTGTCCCTCCATATGACACTGGTCTTCTCTCCCATATCCATCCCACTCCTCACCTGTATCCCACCCTGCTTCCCTTCCATTCATATCCCACTCCTTTCCTCTCCATGTCCCACCCACTTGCCTTCCATATCTGTATCTGTGACCCATACCTGCTCCATAGTCCATCCCAACCCCTATTTTTATCCCACCATCTCCTCCCCCTCCATATCCTACCCATTCGCCATCTGTATCCCACAACTATGCCCTTCCATATCCCACCCTATTACCCCTCTAAAAGCAACCTCACTCCCCTTCTCCTCCATATCCTATTTCACTCTCCTTCCCCTCAATATTCCACCTCACACCTCTCCTCCTCCATATCCCTCCACAGTCTGTATCTGTAGCCCACACCTCTTCCTTAATATCTTACCCCAATGCCCCTCCATATTTGACACCTCACCCCTCTCCATATCCCACCCCATACCCCCTCCCCCTCAAAATCCTACTCTACACTATCCATCACACATCCCCTCCCTCTCCATATCTCAGCCCAGTCTTCCATATCCCACTCCACTCTCCGTCCTCCTCCATATCCGTTACCATCCACGTTGGCATGGTGATTAGCATTGCTGGCTCATAGCGCCAGACACCCAGGTTCGATTCCTGGCTTGGGTCACTGCCTGTGCAGAGTCTGCACATTCTCATCATGTCTATGCATGCTTCTTCCAAAGACCAGTTGAGGGAAATATCCATACTGAGGGAGGAAGTGTTAGAGCTTCTCGGTAGCATAAAAACTGATAAATCTCCGGGGCCTGATTGCATTTATCCCAGGTGAAATTGCTGGGCCTCTGACGCAAATCTTTGTCTCTTCCTTGGACACAGGTGAGGTCCCAGAGGACTGGAGAATAGCTAATGTTGTACCGTTGTTTAAAAAGGGTAGTAGGAATAACCTTGGAAATTATAGGCCGGTGAGTTTGACATCAGTGGTAGGGAAGCTGTTGGAGGGGATTCTTACAGATAGGATGTATAGGCACTTAGAGCATTGCAATCTGATTAGGGATACGCAGCACAGATTTGTTAAGGGGAGGTCGTGCCTTACAAATCTGGTAGAATTTTTTGAGGAGGTGACGAAAACGGTGAACGAAGGGCGAGCCGTTGATGTCGTCTATATGGATTTAGTAAGGCGTTTGACAAAGTCCCTCATGGGAGGTTTGTCGAGAAGGTCAAGGCTAATGGGATACAAGGACAGGTAGCTAGATGGATAAGTAACTGGCTTGGTAGTAGGAGACAGAGAGTAATAGTGGAAGGGTGTTTCTCTAGCTGGAGGTCGGTCACTAGTGGTGTGCCGCAGGGCTCGGTACTGGACCTCTTCTATTTGTAATATATATAAATGACTTGGAAGAGGGAGTAAGTGGAGTGATCAGCAAGTTTGCAGACGATACAAAGATGGCTGAACTTGCGGATAGTGAGGAGCATTGTCAGGCGATGCAGCAGGACATAGATAGGCTGGTAGCTTGGGCAGACAGATGGCAGATGGAATTCAATCCTGATAAATGTGAGGTGATGCGTTTTGGGAGAAAGAATGTAGGGGGAAGGTATATGATAAAGGGTAGACCTATTAAGAGTATAGAAACGCAGAGGGACCTGGGGTGCAGGTGAACAAGTCTCTGAAGGTGGCAGAGCAAGTGGAGAAAGTTGTGAAGAAAGCATATAGTATGCTAGCCTTTATAGGAAGGGGTATAGAGTACAAGAGCTGGCCTTTGATGTTGCAGTTGTATAAAACGCTGGTTAGACCTCATTTGGAATACTGCGTCCAGTTCTGGTCGCCTTACTACCGGAAGGACGTGGAGAGTCTGGAGAGAGTGCAGAGGAGGTTTCCCAGGATGCTGCCTGGTATGGAAGATTTGAGTTACTAGGAGAGGTTAGGCAAATTGGGACTGTTTTCCTTAGAAAGACGTAGACTTAGAGGAGATCTAATAGAGATGTACAAGATTATGAGGGGTATAGATAGAGTAAACAGGGTTAAGCTTTTCCCTAGGATGGACTCAAATAGTACGAGGGGTCACGGGCTTAGGGTGAGGGGGGTAAGGTATAATTTGGATGCTAGAGGGAGTTTTTTCACACAGAGGGTGGTGGGGGTATGGAATGCACTACCAAGTAAAGTGGTGGAGGCAGGTACTCTGGAGTTATTTAAGAAATACTTAGATGGGCGCATGAACAGAATGGGAATGGAGGGGTATAGAAAACTGATTTAAAATAGGGAGCATGAGCCTTGGGAGTCCCTGCAAATTGTGTAAATAGATGATGATATTGATGTACTTGTTTTTATCCTACAGGTGCTTTGGTCCACCTTGTTGTCTAACAAGGGGCATACACACGATAGGTTGTGAGAGGGCTGCTCTTGGATCATTTTTTGAGAATATCCTAGTGCTTCACGTCGTTAGTGTACGCTTGACCTGGACCATTTGATGGGCAACACAACAGCTCAGTGATTATTGCTGTGCTGTGCAGATACATGGATTTGGGCCTGTGAATGTTGGAGTTTGCGCATTCTCCCCATGTTTGCGTGGGTTTTCTCTGGGTGCTCCGGTTTCCTCCCACATCCCAAAGATATGCTCTTAGGCTAATTGGCAAAACAAATTCTCCCTAAATTGTCTCAAATTTGGTTTTTAATCCATAGATCTATAAACATGGACAGGGATCGCGGGTAGAGGTGGGAACATCGGGGTGGCGGCGCGGGCTCGTTGGGCTGAAGGGCCTGTTTCCCATGCTGTTTTGTTCTTTGTTCTTTGACGTGCTGGTTAGGTGCACTGGCCATGCTAATTCCCCCTCAGTGTACCCAAAGAGGCACTGAAGTGTGGTGACTGTAGGATTTTCATAACAGAGTTAATGTAAGCCTATTTTTTACATTAATAAATAAACTTTAACATTCTCCACCCCCTTCCTTATCACTGTCCCCTTCTTATCCCATTTGACTCTCCATCCATGTCCCACCCCAACCCTTCCCTCTCCGTGTCTCATCTCATTCTTCCTCCCTCTCCACATGCCATCCTATTCTCTCTCCGTCTCCATATATCATCCATTCTCCCTTCCTTTCCATGTCCCACGCCATTCTCCTTCCTCTCCATATACCACCCCTTTCTCTCTCCCTCTTCATATCCCACCCACTCCTCTGCCTCAGTTTATCTATTGCCAAAATGCTTACCTGAACTTTTGTAACCCATCCTCACCTTCTGTAAACCTGAGCTCATCTGAAGCTCTGTAATCCATTTCTTAACTTAAAATCAAAGATCTCCTTGATTTTAAAATTCTCATTCTTCTTTTCAAACTCCTTCACCCCTTATCATTGTAACCTTCTCTAGCCTCACGATTCTGGAGATATCTGGCTCCTCTAATTCTGGCTTCCCCAATTTTAATTGCTCCAAATTGGTGGCCATGCCTTTAGCTGCCTGATGCTCTGAGATTCCTTTCCTCTCTGTCTCTTTTCTGGATGGCGGGACTGATGCATGAGGAGATTGACTAGGTTAGGATTGTTTTCATTGGAGTTTAGATAGACATTTATACAATTTTAACAGGATTAGACAGTAGATGCAAGGAGGATATTCCCGATGGTGGGGGAGTCCAGGAACAAAGATCATAGTTTGAGAATTCAGAGTGGACCACCTAGTCAGGAGACAATTCTTCACCCAAAGAGTAGTGACCCTGCGGAATTCATTATCACAGGAAGTAGTCGAACCTAAAACATTGAATGTATTCTCGAGACAGCTGGATAAAGCACTTGGGGTAAACGGGATCAAAAGTTATGGGAAAATGCAAGATTAGGCTATTGAGTTGGACAATCATCCAGGATTGTAGTGAATGGCAGAGTAGATTCCAAGGGCCAAATGGCCTCCTTCTGCTCCTATTTTCTATGTTTCCATGTATCTATATCTATCCCTCATTCTCCCCTTTTAGACTCTCCTTAAAATCTATCACTTTGACCAAGCCTTCGGTCATCTCACCTGATAGATCCTTATTTCATGCAGTGTCAAATTGTGCTTTGAAGTTTTCCTGGGAAGCAAGTTGGCATCTTTTGTTAAGTTAAAGGTAAATATAAGTGCAAGTTGTTGTTAAATGTCCATCTCCGCCATGACAGAATGATAAGTAAACAGCATTTTGTACAAATTAGTGCAGGAATCGAGAGGGGTTTTGTGAGGTAAATCTGAATGCGGTTAGGGTACCATATGAAAAATGCCATTGTACTAAGATCACAAGACCAGGAACAGAAGCAGGCCACTCGGCCACTTGAACTTGCTCACTATTCAGTAACATCATTTCTTTTTAATCCATTCATGGAACATGGGCATAGCTGGTTGGCCAGCAATTTTTACCCATCCCTACTTGCCCTTAAGAAGGTGGTGGTGAACTGCCTTCTTGAATTGCTGTAATCCGCATGCTGTGAGTTGACCTACAATACCATTAGGAAGGGAATTCCATGGTATTGACCCAGCAAGTGTGAAGGATTGGTGATATATTTCCAAGTCAGGATAGTGAGCGGCTTGGAGGGGAACTTGCAGGTAACAGTTTTCCCAGGTATCCGCTGCCCTTGTCCTTCTAGATGGAAGTGATCATGGCTTTGGAAAGTGCTGCCTAAGGATCATTAGTCAATTGCTGCAGTGCATTCTGTAGATACTACAAATTGCTGCATCAGTGGTGGAAGGAATGGATGTTTGTTGATGTGATGACAGTCAGGTGGGCTTCTTTGTTTAGGTTGGCATTAAGCACCCATCCAAGCAAGTGATGAGAATTCCAATATACTTCCGACTTGTGTCTTGTAGGTGGTGGACAGGCTTTGACGAATCAGGAGGTGAGATACTCACCACAGTATAGAACATAGAACATAGAACGTTACAGCACAGAACAGGCCCTTCGGCCCTCGATGTTGCGCCGATCAATATAAAAAGCAATGACCCTCCAAACTAAACCATTCCCTTCTCTTCCATATACTTATCAACTAACCTCTTAAACGCCACCAACTTGGCGCATCTACAACTGCTGCAGGCAGGGCATTCCACTCCCGAACCACCCTTTGGGTAAAGAACCTACCTCTGATATCCGTCTATAACTATCACCCCTTAATTTAAAGCTGTGTCCCCTCGTGCTAGCTTTCTCCATCCTAGGAAAAAGGCTATCACTGTCCACCCTATCTAAACCTCTAATCATCTTATATGTTTCGATAAGGTCCCTCTTAGCCGCCTCCTTTCTAACGAAAACAACCTCAAATCCTTCAACCTCTCTTCATAGGACCTGCCCTCCATACCAGGCAACATCCTGTTAAACCTCCTCTGTACCCTCTCCAATGCCTCCACATCTTTCTTATAATGCGGGGACCAGAACTGTACACAATACTCCAAGTGCGGCGGCACTAGAGTTTTGTACAGTTGCAACATGACGTTGCGGCTCCGAAATTCAATCCCCCTACCAATAAAAGCTAAGGCTCCATATGCCTTCTTAACAACCTTATCGACTTGACTGCCTACTTTCAGGGATCTATGCACATATACACCAAGATCCCTCTGTTCATCAACACTATTAAGAATCCTACCATTAGCCTATACTCTACACATTTATTATTCCTGCCAAAGTGCATTACCTCACACTTTTCCACATTAAACTCCATTTGCCACCTCTCGGCCAAGCTCTGCAACTTGTCCAAGTCTCTCTGCAAACTATAACACCCCTCTTCACTATCTACCACTCCACCGACTTTAGTGTCATCTGCAAATTTACTAATCCATCCTTCAATACCCTCATTCAGATCATTTATAAAAATTACAAACAGCAGGGGCCCCAAAACAGACCCCTGAGGTACACCACTTGTCACAGTTGAGTTTCTGGTCAATGGTGCTCCAAGAATATTAATAGTCAGGGATTCAGTGAAGGTAATACGATTGAATGTGAAGAGATGATGGTTAGAGTTTCTCTTCCTGGTGATGGTCATTGCCAAGCATTTGTGTGATATGAATGTTCAGTTTTACTTGTTAGCTTAAGCCTGGATATTGAGCAGATGTTGTTGTATTTAAACATTGTCTGTTTCAGCATCTGAGAAGTTGTGAATGGTGCTAAACATTGTGCAATCACCGGTGAACATCCAACTTTATACGGAGGGAAAGTAATCAATGAAGCAGCTGAAGATGGTTGGACCTAGAACATTATCCTGAGGGACTCTTGCAGAGACATCTCGAGCTGAGATGACTGACCCTTCACAACCACAACCACCTTCTGATATGCCAGGTATGACTTCAACCAGCAATGAGTTTGCCCCCGATACACATTGATTCCAGTTTTGCTAGAGTTCCTTGGTGCCACACGCAGTCAAGTGCAGCCTTGATGTCAAGGACTGTCACTCGAACTTCGTCTCTGGAATTCAGTTGTTCCATCCATACCTGAACCGTGGCTATAATGAGGTCAGGAGCTGAGTGACACTGGCGAAACCCAAACTGGATGTCATTGGGTAGGTTATAGCTGAGCGGGTGCTGCTTGCTAACACTGTTGATGACCCTTTCTTTACTTTACTAATGATCGTGCGTAGGCTGATTGGGTGGTAATTGACTGGGTTTTTTTGCGTACAGGGCATTCCTGGGCAATTTTCCACATTGTTAGCTAGATGCCAGTGTTGTAACTGTGCTGGAAGAACTTGGCTAGGGGAGCAGCAAATTCTGGAACACAAATCTTCAATACTATTGCTGGAATGTTATCAGACCCCATTGCTTTTGTAGAATTCAGTGCCTCCAACCATTTTTTGCTGTCACATGGAGTGAATCAAATTGGATATAGATGGGCATTTGAGATACTGAGGACCACTAGAGGAGGCCAAGATGGATCATCCACTCAACACTTCTGGCTGAAGATTGCTGCAAATGCTTCAGCCTTGTCTTTTACATGAATGTGCTGGGCTCCTCCATCATTGAGGAGAAGCCCATCACTGCTGGTTGGACTTTTCTTCAACTCCACTTTTGCTGTCTGTCCCTCATAATCCTTAACTTCCTTGAAAATAAAATAAAACCTCGCCTCCACAATTGTGGAAGAAATGAAGAAGCATAGAAAATAGTAGTAGTAGAAGATCATCCAGCCATTTGAGCCTGCTCTGCTATTCACTATGATCATGGCCTGATTTCACCTTCCTGCTATATCCTTTGATCTCCTTCACCTCAAGTGCGATATTTAACTGCTTCTTGAAAGTTTTCACTCTTTTGGCCTCAACCACTTCCTCTGTAGCAAATTCCATAGGCTGACCATTCTCTGGCTGAAGAAATTTCTCATCTCTGTCCTAAATGGCCTACCCTGTATCCTCAGATTTTGATCCCAGATTCTGGCCACGCCCACCATTGGAAATATGCTCCTTGAATCTAACCTACCTAATCATGTTAGAATTTTATAGGTCTCTGTGAGTTACCCTTAATTTTCCTGAACTCCAAATAATACAATCTTAACCAATTCAATCTCTCCTCAAAGATTAATCCTACCATCCCATCGGTCTGGAAACCTTCTCTGGACAAAAAGGGAATCGAAGGCCGAAGGGCCTGTTCTGCGCTGTAATGTTCTATGTTCTATGTTCTCTGCGCTCCATCCAGAGCAAAATCATTCTTCTTCAGATAAGGAGATCAAAACTGCACAATATTCCAGGTGTGACCTCAACAACACTGTATGTGAATACAACAAAACTTCCCTGCTCTTGTTCCCAAATCCTCTTATTGTGAAGACCACATACCATTTGCTTTTTTTTTAACTGCCTACTACACCTACATGCTTATCTTCAATGACTGGTGGATGATGACACCCAGGTCTCATAGCACATTCCCCTCTCCTAATCTATGGTCATTCAGAAAGCAATCTGTGTTTGCTATCAAAGTGAATAGAGTCATAGAGGTTTACAGCATGAAAAGAGGTCCATACTGCCCTTTTTTTTAAACCGCTAAGCTAATCCCAATGACCCACATTTATCCTATATCCCTCTGTACCCATCATACTCATGTAACTATCTAAATGCTTTTAAAAAGACAAAATTGTACTTGCCTCTACTACTATTTCTGGCAGCTTGTTCCAGACACTCACCACCCTCTGGACACTTTCGTATCTCTCCCCTCTCACCTTAAATCTATACCCTCTAGTTTTAGACTCCCCTACATTTGGGAAAAGATATTGACTATCTAGCTGATCTGTGCCTCTCATTATTTTATAGACCTCTATAAGATTACCCCTCAGTCTCCTACGCTCCAGAGAAAAAAGTCCCTGAATATTCAGCCTCTCCTTTTAACTCAAACGATCAAGTCTTGGTAGCATCCTTGTAAATCTTTTTTTACACTCTTTCTAATTTAATAATACCCTTGCTATAATAGGGTGACCAGAACTGCACACAATATTCCAGATGTGGCCTTATCTTGTACAACTTCAACAAGATGTCCCAACTCCTGTATTCAGTGTTCTGACCAATGAAATCAAGCATACTGAATGCCTTCTTCACCACTCTGTCTACCTGTGACTGCACTTTCAAGGAGCTATGAACATATATCCCAGATCTTTTTGCTCTGAATCTCTCCAATGCCCTACCATTAATTGAGTAAGTCCTGCCTGATTCAATTTACCAAAATGCATCAGCTTGCATTTGTATAAATTAAACTCCATCTACCAACTGTCAGCCCACTAGCCCAACTGATCAAGATTCCGTAGCAATTAGAGATAACTTTCTTCACTTGGTCTCATCTGTAAAGTTACTAGCCATGCCTCCTATATTCTCACCCAAACCATTAATATGAATGACAAATAACAGTGGACCCAGCACTGATCCCTGAGGCACACCACTGGTCACAGACCTCCAGTTTGAAAAACAACCCCCTTCAACTACTCTCTGGTTTTTATCAAAAAGCCAATTTTGTATCTATTTAGATACCTTAGCCTGGATCCCATGGGATCTAATGTTATGCAACAACCCACCATGTGATACCTTGCCAAAGACCTTGCTAAAATTCATGTAGACAACATCAACTGCACTATCCTCATCAAAAAACTCAAATTTGTGAGACATGATTTTCTACTCCCAAATCCATGCTGACTGTTCCTATTCAGTCCTTGCATCTCTAAATGCCTATAGATCCTATCTCTCAAAATACCTTCCACAACTCACAGATGTGAGGCTCACTCATCTGGAGTCCCTAGGTTTTTCCCTGCAGCCTTTTTAAACAAAGGCACAACACTTGCCACTCTCCAATCTTCAGGCACCTCAAACGTGACTATCAATGATTCAAATATCTCGGCTAAGGGACCAGTAATTCCCCCTCTAGCCTCCCACAATGTCCTGGGATACACTTCATCAAATCCTGGGGATTTATCTACCTTGATGCGCTTTAAGACCTCCAGCACCTCCTACACTGTAATATGTACACTTCTCACTATTTCCTTAAGTTCCCTAACATACATGCTTTTCTCAACAGTAAATACTGATGAGAAATATTCATTTAGGATCTCAGCCATCTCTTGTGAATCTGCACATAGATGACCTTATTGATTCTTAAGAGGTCCTACTCACTCCTTTGTTACTCTTTTGCCCTTTATGTATTTGTAGAAGCTCTTTGGATTCTCCTTTGCCTTATCTTTTGAAATAATCTGCCAAAATAGCATCACATTTATTCAAACTATACTGCAATTGCCATTCATTTGCCACTCATTAAACTTGTCTAAATCATGCTGAAAGACCACTGTATCCTCCTCAGAGCTCACCCCCTCACTAAGCTTTGTTTCATTGCAAATTTGGAGCTACTACATTTTTGATAATGGATTCTAGAATTTTCCTTGCTGCTGATGTTAGGTTTACTGGTCTATAATTCCATTTTCTCTCTATCTCCCTTTTTAAATAGTGGGATCAAATTGTTCTAGAGTCTATAGAATCTTGGAAGATGACCACCAATGCATCTACTATTTCTTGAAGCACTTTCTTAAATTCTCCAGGATATATATTATCAGGCCTTGGGAATTTATTGGCCTTCATTCCCAAGAGTTTCCCCAATACCACTTCTCAGCTACTACTGATCTCCTTCCTCCCTTTCACTAAATCTTCTCCTGAAGCTACTGGAGGAGATATGATCCGAAAAGAGTCCAAAAAAATACATATTTGTCATTTGACGATCTTGATCTCTCTCACAGATTATAATATAGTATACCCTGGAAACTATACTTGAAATTATTTTAAAAATTACGTTTAAGATACATTAATATATATACAAAATGTTAACAAAATAAGTAACCAGGACCACTTTTATTAATATAAGTAATAATGAAATCATTTGCAAAATCAGAAAACTGATATCAGATACAACTTCAAAATTTTCTTTCTTGATTTTCAAAAACAAATCATGAATTATGTCCTCAAATGATATGCTACACAGCTTATCGCTTTCTATGCGCATGATGCTAAGTACAGACAGTTTGACTTGAGACATAGTTGCTCTCAGTTCCTTTGTTCCATATTGTTTTATGTGGTTGGAAAGAAGTGGATCAAACATAGCAATTAATTCTAACAGGCCAAGGTAGTTGCCATTATTTGGTGACCCAAAAGTTTCATTGTCTCCCCTAAAAGCTAGTCCACGTTCTGCTAATGCACATATCATTGCAACAACACACTCAAGTGCATAGAACATAGAACATTACAGTGCAGAACAGGCCCTTCGGCCTTCGATGTTGAACCGACCAATTAAGAAAAAGCAATGACCCTCTAACCTAAACCATTCCCTTTTCATCCATAAACCTATCCACGGACCTCTTAAACGCCCCCAAACTTGGCGCATCTACAACTGCAGCAGGCAGGGCATTCCATACCCTTACCACCCTCTGGGTAAAGAACTTACCTCTGACATCCATCCTATAACTACCACCCCTTAACTTAAAGCTATGTCCATTCGTGCTAGCTTTCTCCATCCTAGGAAAAAGGCTATCACTGTCCACCCTATCTAAACCTCTAATCATCTTATATGTTTCAAAAAGGTCTCCTCTTAGCCGCCTCCTTTCTAACGAAAACAACCTCAAATCCCTCAGCCTCTCCTCATAAGACCTGCCCTCCATACGAGGCAACATCCTGGTAAACCTCCTCTGTACCCTCTCCAATGCCTCCACATCTTTCTTATAATGTGGGACCAGAACTGTACACAATACTCCAAGTGCGGCCGCACTAGAGTTTTGTATAGTTGCAACATGACGTTGCGGCTCCGAAATTCAATCCCCCTACCAATAAAAGCCAAGACTCCGTATGCCTTCTTAACAACCTTTTCGACTTGATTGCCAACTTTCAGGGACCTATGCACACATACACCAAGATCCCTCTGTTCTTCAACACTATTAAGAGTCCTACCATTAGTCCTATACTTTACACATTTATTATTCCTGCCAAAGTGAATTACCTCACACTTTTCTGCATTGAACTCCATTTGCCACCTCTCGGCCCAGCTCTGCAACTTGTCCAAATCTCTCTGCAAACTATAACACTCCTCTTCACTATCTACCACTCCTCCAACTTTGGTGTCATCTGCAAATTTAGTAATCCATCCTTCTATACCCTCATGCAGATCATTTATAAAAATTACAAACAGCAGTGGCCCCAAAACAGATCTGTGAGGTACACCACCTGTAACCGAACTCCATGATGAATAATTTCCATCAACCACCACCCTCTGTCTTCTATCAGCTAGCCAATTCCTAATCCTATTAGCTAAATCACCCTCAATCCCATACATCTGCATTTTCTGCAGAAGCCTTCCATGGGGCACCTTATCGAAAGCCTTACTAAAGTCCATATATACCACATCAACTGCCTTACCCCCATCCACCTCTTTGGTCACTTTTTCAAAAAACTCAGTAAGGTTAGTAAGGCACGACCTACCCTTCATAAAACCATGCTGACTATCCCCAATCAATTCATTTCTCTCTAAATAACTATAAATCCTATCCCTAATAATTCTTTTCAATACTTTGCCCACAACAGAAGTAAGACTCACTGGCCTATAATTCCCTGGAAGGTCTCTCTTCCCCTTCTTGAACAATGGGACCGCATTCGCTATCCTCCAGTCCTCCGGAACCACACCCGTAACCAACGACGACCTGAAGATCAGAGCCAGAGGCTCTGCAATCGCCTCTCTTGCCTCCCAGAGAATCCTAGGGTAAATCCCGTCTGGCCCAGCGGACTTATCTATTTTCAAACCCTCAAGAATATCTAGCACATCCTCCTTATCTACTTCAATACTTTCCAGTTTACAACCCTGTATCCCAGTGTTCTCCACAACTACATTTACGTCTCCCTGCACATGTCTCCAGTACTGATATTCTGTTTTCATTTCTTCTGCTAGTCTTGAGTCGAAAGTTGAACCATGCTTTCTTGTCAAATATGTTAGCAAAGCTGTTCTTCAGAGTTTTCATGACTTTTAACTGCAGCCCCTTCTCCTAACACACACCACCTCAACAACCAATTCCCTCCACCACCTAAAATAAGACAGAAGCAGACCAACACCCTCTTTGCCTTTGTTGTTTCTTTTTCCCCCCACCTCCAACTTGCCCCTTCTCTTCTGCCACACTGTGGTACCCGCTCATGAACCACCCGACACAAGGCAAAAACTAACATGGATAATAATATATAACATATAAGAAGAAAAAGACCTAGGAGGCAAGAAGGAGGCAATAACCAGAAGATGAGGGCAAGGCATCACAGGGAGCAACAATGGATGGATGTGATCTGAAACACAAATGGCAGAGCAACTAAGATAAAGGACACGTCCTTTCTGTCCGATTCCAAAAACCTCTCACTAAACCCTGTGCCCCACATCATTTCTGAGTTCTTATTTATGTCCAAAGTATTTATTCAGTCAATCAGCGATTTCTTTGTTCCCTATTATAAATTCCCCTGCTCTTGACTGTAAAGAAACAACATTTGTCTTCAACAATGTCTTTCTCCTCACATATCTATAGAAACATATCTGCCCATGGAAGACTTCTACAGAAAATGCAGATGTGTGGAATAGAGGGTGATTTAGCTAGTTGGATTAGGAATTGGCTGGCAGATAGAAGACAGAGGGTGGTGGTTGATGGGAGATATTCATCGTGGAGTTCGGTGACGAGTGGTGTACCTCAGGGGTCTGTTTTGGGCCCCTGCTGTTTGTAATTTTTATAAATGATCTGGATGAGGGTATTGAGGGATGGATCAGTAAATTTGCAGATGACATTAAAGTCGGTGGAGTGGTAGATCGTGAAGAGGGGTGTTATAGTTTACAGAGTGACTTGGACAAGTTGCAGAGCTGGGCCGAGAGGTGGCCAATGGAGTTTAATGTGGAAAAGTGTGAGGTAATGCACTTTGGCAGGAACAATAAATGTGTAGAGTATAGGGCTAATGGTAGGGCTCGTAATAGTGTTGAGGAACAGAAGGATCTTGGTGTATGTGTCAATAGATCCCTGAAAGTAGGCAGTCAAGTGGATAAAGGTGTTAAGAAGGCATATGGAGTCTTAGCTTTTATTGGTAGGGGGATTGAATTTCGGAGCCGCAGCATCATGTTGCAACTGTACAAAACTCTAGTGTGGCCGCACTTGGAGTATTGTGTGCAGTTCTGGTCGCCACATTATAAGAAAGATGTGGAGGCATTGGAGAGGGTACAGAGGAGGTTTACTAGGATGTTGCCTGGTATGGAGGGCAGGTCCTATGAAGAGAGGTTGAAGGATTTGAGGTTGTTTTCGTTCGAAAGGAGGCGGCTAAGAGGGGATCTTATTGAAGCATATAAGATGATTAGAGGTTTAGATAGGGTGGACAGTGATAGCATTTTTCCTAGGATGGAGAATGCTAGCACGAGGGGACACAGCTTTAAATTAAGGGGTATGAGTTATAGGACGGATATCAGAGGTAGGTTCTTTACTCAAAGAGTGATTTAGGGAGTGGAATGCCCTGCCTGCAGCTGTTGTAGATGCGCCAAGTTTGGTGGCGTTTAAGAGGTTAATTGATAAGTATATGGAAGAGAAGGGAATGGTTTAGTTTGGAGGGGCATTGCTTTTTATTTTGGTCGACACAACATCGAAGGCCGAAGGGCCTGTTCTGTGCTGTAATGTTCTATGTTCTATGTTCTATGTTCTAAACTTCTACAGTCAGTTTTTACATTCCCTCAAGCTTACTCTCATACTCTATTTTTGTTTTCTTAATCAGTCCCTTTGTCCTCCTTTGCTGAATCCTTAATAACTCCAATCTCACATCTGTTGTTTATCTTGGCCAATTTGTATGTCTCTCCCTTGGATCTAATACTATTGTACACTTCTCCATTGGATCTAATACCACCTCTAATTTCCCTTGTAAGCCATGGTATGGCCACTTTTCCAGTTTTACTTTTGCACCAGACAGGAATGAGCAGTTCAGCTATGTGCTCCTTGAATGTTTGCCATTGATTAACCACTGTCATCCTTTTCAGTAATAATTCCCAATCCATCAAAGTCAATCTGTGCCTCATATCATCACAGTTTTCTTTATTAAGATTCAGGACCTGAGTCTTAGAATCAACTATATCACTCTCCATCTTGATGAAAAATTTTTCATTTTATGGTCACTTATTCCCCAAAGGGTTTCACACAACTGGATGGCTAATTAATCAAATCTCATTTCACAATATCCAGTCTAGAAAAGCTTGCTCTCAAGTTGGTTCCTCAATGTATTGGTCCAGAAAACCAACTTGTATACATTCCAGGAATTGTGACTAATTTAGTTTGCCCAATCCATATCACCCATAGTTACAGACATTCCTTTATCACGTGCATTTCTAATTTCCCATTTAATGTTTTTCCAAACATCAGCACTATAGTTTGGGGTCTCTATACAATCCTCTTAGGCGGATTGGCAAAACAAATTCTCCCTAAATTGTCTCAAATTTGTTTTTTAATTCATAGATCTATAAACATGGACAGGGATCATTGGTAGAGGTGGGAACATCGGAGTGGCGGCGCGGGCTCGTTGGGCCGAAGGGCCTGTTTCCTGTGCTGTTTTGTTCTTTGTTCTTAGAACATAGAACATAGAACATAGAACATAGAACAATACAGCACAGAACAGGCCCTTCGGCCTTCGATGTTGTGCCGACCAAAATAAAAAGCAATGCCCCTCCAAACTAAACCATTCCCTTCTCTTCCATATACTTATCAACTAACCTCTTAAACGCCACCAAACTTGGCGCATCTACAACAGCTGCAGGCAGGGCATTCCACTCCCTAATCACTCTTTGAGTAAAGAACCTACCTCTGATATCCGTCCTATAACTCATACCCCTTAATTTAAAGCTGTGTCCCCTCGTGCTAGCTTTCTCCATCCTAGGAAAAAGGCTATCACTGTCCACCCTATCTAAACCTCTAATCATCTTATATGCTTCAATAAGATCCCCTCTTAGCCGCCTCCTTTCTAACGAAAACAACCTCAAATCCTTCAACCTCTCTTCATAGGACCTGCCCTCCATACCAGGCAACATCCTGGTAAACCTCCTCTGTACCCTCTCCAATGCCTCCACATCTTTCTTATAATGTGGGGACCAGAACTGCACACAATACTCCAAGTGCGGCCGCACTAGAGTTTTGTACAGTTGCAACATGATGCTGCGGCTCCTAAATTCAATCCCCCTACCAATAAAAGCTAAGACTCCATATGCCTTCTGAACAACTTTATCCACTTGACTGCCTACTTTCAGGGATCTATTGACACATACACCAAGCTCCTTCTGTTCCTCAACACTATTAATAGCCCTACCATTAGCCCTATACTCTACACATTTATTGTTCCTGCCAAAGTGCATTACCTCACACTTTTCCACATTAAACTCCATTTGCCACCTCTCGGCCCAGCTCTGCAACTTGTCCAAGTCACCCTGTAAACTATAACACCCCTCTTCACTATCTACCACTCCACCGACTTTAGTGTCATCTGCAAATTTACTAATCCATCCTTCAATACCCTCATCCAGATCATTTATAAAAATTACAAACAGAAGGGGCCCCAAAACAGACCCCTGAGGCACACCACTTGTCACCGAACTCCACGATGAATATCTCCCATCAACCACCACCCTGTCTTCTATCTGCCAGCCAATTCCTAATCCAATTAGCTAAATCACCCTCTATCCCACACATCTGCATTTTCTGCAGAAGCCTTCCATGGGACACCTTATCAAATGCCTTACTAAAGTCCATATATACCACATCAACCGCCTTACCCCCATCCACCTCTTTGGTCACTTTTTCAAAAAACTCAATAAGGTTAGTAAGGCACGACCTACCCTTCACAAAACCATGCTGACTGTCCCCAATCAATTCATTTCTCTCTAAATAACTATAAATCCTATCCCTAATAATTCTCTCCAATACTTTGCCCACAACAGAAGTAAGACTCACTGGCCTATAATTCCCTGGAAGGTCTCTCTTCCCCTTCTTAAACAATGGGACCACATTCGCTATCCTCCAGTCCTCCGGAACCACACCCGTAACCAACGACGACCTGAAGATCAGAGCCAGAGGCTCTGCAATCTCCTCTCTTGCCTCCCAGAGAATTCTAGGGTAAATCCCGTCCGGCCCAGGGGACTTATCCAACTTCAAACCCTCGAGAATTTCTAACACATCCTCCCTATCTACTACAATACTTCCCAATTTGCAACCCTGTACCTCAGTGTTCTCCATAGCTACATTTCCAGCACTCTGCGTGAATACCGAAGAGAAATATTTATTCAGTGCCTCACCAATCTCTTCAGGCTCCACGCACAACTTCCCACTGCTGTCTATGACTGGCCCTAATCTTGCCCTAACCAATCTTCTATTCTTAACATATCGAAAGAAAGCTTTAGGATTCTCCTTAATCCTATCAGCCAACATCTTCTCGTGTCCCCTCTTAGCTCTCCTCAATTCACTTTTTACCTCCTTCCTGGCTAATCTATAGCTATCCATTGCACTATCTGAGCCTTCAAGCCTCATCCTGACATAAGCCTCCTTTTTCTTCTTAACCAGCAAATCAACTTTTTTCGTACACCAAGGCTCTCTTACTCGTCCATTTCCTCCCTGCCTGACAGGGACATACTTATCAAGGACTCGCAGCAGCTGCTCCTTGAATAAGCACCACATTCCAGATGTTCCCAGTCCCTGTAGTTCCCTAGTCCAATCTATGCATCCTAATTCTCTCCTGATGGCCTCATAATTACCCTTCCCCCAGCTATAACTACTGCCCCCAGCTTCATGCCTATCCCTGTCCATCACTAAGGTGAACGTAACCGAATTGTGGTCACACAAATGTCTTCTTCTTTGTTTTTACTAATGTTTTTTTGCCCCTTTGTTTTCTTAGCTCTATACATGTAGATTCCATGTTGTCAGAGCTAATATCCTTCCTCAGTATAGTGTTAATTCTCTCTTTAAACAGCAATGCAACTCCACCGCCTTTTTACTTTTTTGCCTGTCCTTCCTAAATACTGAATACTCCTGAATGTTCAGTTCCCATCCCTGGTAACCTTGCAGCCATTCTCTATAATCCTGACTGTGTCATACCATGTACATCTATTTGCACAATAAATTCATCCACTTTATTATGAATGCTCCACGTGTTAAGGCACAAAGCACTTAGGCTCTTCTTTTTAACATTAATGGGCCCATTCCCAGTATTTTTCATTGAGGTCCTGTTTGAATCTGGCTAAAAACCATCTTCATCTCCATCTGAAGTGGAGACCCCTCATTTTGAAACTGTGCCCCTACAAGGGGAATCTAGAATTAGCAGAATCCACCCCTGAGTCCAGTCTCTGAGTCATATAGGTTCCAGCAATTTCTGAATTCCACTAAACCCAAATGAGTACAGATCCATCCAGCTCAACCTTTCTTTATAACCAACCCTTCATCCCAGGAATCAGCTGAGGGAACCATCTCTGAACTGTTCCTAACACAAGTACAGTGCAATATGTCCAAAAACCAGTTCTGTCCAAAATCAGACAGTTTTATAAGCAGGTCATGCAAGAGTTCTTGAGTGAAATGAGTGAAAGAAAACTTGCTGGCTCTGTTGAGAGGTTGCGTGCTAACTAGCTATGTGCTTAGCACGCTTGATATTTTTCACACCGAAAGTGGTCAGGGTGATCCTTGATCTTACTCAATGCAGGCCGGTCCAATTTACCTGACCCAAGTCAGTCCTAATTGCCCAATCTGTGTCATATATCCAACCTAAATACAAAGGCTCGTAAAATGGATAATTCTGCTGAGTAAGAGCAAAAGATCCTTGCAAAATCCAATTAGAAGGAATATTTAGCTGCGTATACTTTTTGGGAGCATATTTTCAATCAAGATAAAAATAGGTGACATGTTGGCACGGTAGCTAGCAGTGCTGTCTTGCAGCACCATTCCAGCCTTGGGTGATTACTTGTGTAGAGTTTGCATGTTCTCCCCACATCTGCATGGGTTTCTTCTGCATGCTCCAATTCCCTCCCACAGTCCAGAGATGTGCTGGATTGGCCATGTAAAATTATCACTTAGTTTTCAAGGGTGTGCAGATTAGGTGTATTAGCCATGTTAAATGAATGAAGTTGAACATAGAACATAGAACATAGAACATTACAGCGCAGAACAGGCCCTTCGGCTTTCGATGTTGCGCCGACCAATTAGGAAAAAGCAATGACCCTCCAAACTAAACCATTCCCTTTTTGTCCATAAACTTATCTACTAACCTCTTAAACGCCACCAAACTTGGCGCATCTACAACTGCCGCAGGCAGGGCATTCCATACCCTTACCACCCTCTGGGTAAAGAACCTACCTCTGACATCCGTCCTATAACTACCACCCTTAATTTAAAGCTATGTCCCCTCGTGCTAGCTTTCTCCATCCTAGGAAAAAGGCTATCACTGTCCACCCTATCTAAACCTCTAATCATCTTATATGTTTCAATAAGGTCTCCTCTTAGCCGCCTTCTTTCTAACGAAAACAACCTCAAATCCCTCAGCTTCTCTTCATAAGACCTGCCCTCCATACCAGGCAACATCCTGGTAAACCTCCTCTGTACCCTCTCCAATGCCTCCACATCTTTCTTATAATGCGGGGACCAGAACTGCACACAATACTCCAAGTGCGGCCGCACTAGAGTTTTGTACAGTTGCAACATGACGTTGCGGCTCCGAAATTCAATCCCCCTACCAATAAAAGCTAAGATTCCATATGCCTTCTTAACAAACTTATCGACTTGATTGCCAAGGATCTCTTGAAACCATGACATTTACATACATAATCCAGTTCAATTTCTGGTAAATGGTAACCCCCAGGATATTGATAATGGGGAATTCAGTGATGGCAATGCCATTGAGTCTCAAGTTGTGATGGTTAGATTCTCTCTTGTTGGAAATGGTCATTTCCTGACACTTGTATGGCATCATGTTACTTGCCACTTGTCAGCTCAAGCTTGGATATAGATCCGGTCTTCCTGCATTTAAACATGATTTGCTTAACACTTAGTTCAGTTAGACCTTCCCCACCAAAGTAACACAGATTTCCCACTAATTCTCTATCTGAGCAGGCACCTCAATTTGTCCCATGGGTTAATATTTCTTTTTGTTCAGGTACTATCCCTTCTCTTTCAAATCTGCCATCATCACCCTTCGCAGAAAATAAATTTTTGTCCCCTCTTCTTACAAACTACGACTCCATCTCCACCCTTCATTTTCTCTCCAAAGTCCTTGAATATGTTTTCACATCCTCAATCCACAGTTCTTTCCCTCAGCTCTCAGATTAAACCCCTCAATGTCCTCAATCAATCAAGTGGGGAGAAAGCAGGAAAGTGGAACTGATCCACTTCAGATCAACCATGATCTTATTGAAAATGGCGGGGTAGGCTCGAAGGGTTAGATGGCCTACTCCTGCTCCTATTTCTCGTATTCTCTTATGTTCTTAGTTGTGAGGATAGGGCAGGGAAAAGTGGGCTGAATGGCCTCCCCTTCTGCGCTCTAGGGTTTTTATATTTCTATGACACTATGACAATGGTATTGAAGAAAATACTTCAAAAGTTGAAAGTCATCCAAAGAGTGAGAACTCATCAGCCTGCATTGAAAGTAAGAAAAACCTGCCTGGAAATAAAATCTAATTCTCAGATCCTGCTTTGTTAGAATGAAGAGAAAAAAACAGGTGATACAGGAAGGTGTTCTGGAAAGATTAGAAACTCAGATGAGTAGATATATCTATATTAGAAATCCTTGATTTCATATGCTCCGTATTCATTGAATTAACACTTTGATCTTTTTTTCCAAAATCCATCAAGATCAGAAATCCGGCCCGATTCTGTGCTATGGTTGCTGGTTTTGAGATAATCTACTCTGTATATCCCGGCTTGTGGCGAGATCAAAATGGTACACAGTACTCCAGGTGCAGTCTCACCTATATCCTGTACATTTTAAAAAGACTTTCCTACTTGAATTTTTTTTAATTCACTTATGTGTGTTTCAGTAGCTAGGTCAGCATTTATTTTATTTATTCAATTATTTGTGTCACAAGTAAGTTTCAGTTAACACTGCAATGCAGTTACTGTGAAAATCCCCTAACCACCATACTCTGATACTTGTTCAGGGACACTGACGGAGAATTTAGCATGGCCAATGCACCTAACCAGGACTTCTTTGGACTGTGGGAGGAAACTGGAGCACCTGGAAGAAAACCACACAGGCAGGGAGAGATTATGTAATAGAACATAGAACATAGAACACTACAGCACAAACAGGCCCTTCGGACCACAAGTTGTGCCGAACACATCAAAACTTACCCAGCCACAGACCTATCTATAACCCCCAATCCCATTGGATCCCATATACTCATCCAGAAGTCTTTTAAAAGACCCCAGCGAGTTCGCCTCGACCACCACCGATGGCAGCCGATTCCATTCACTCACCACCCTCTGAGTGAAAAACTTTCCCCTAGCATCCCCTCTGTACTTGCTTCCCTGCACCTTAAATCTGTGCCCTCTCGTCGTGACCATTTCAGCCCTGGGAAATAGTCTCTGAGAGTCCACCCTATCTATTCCTCTCAACATCTTGTAAACCTCTATCAGGTCGCCTCTCAACCTTCGTCTCTCCAGGGAGAACAGTCCCAGCTCCCTCAACCTGTCTTCATAAGGCATGCCTCCCAATCCAGGCAACATCCTTGTAAATCTCCTCTGCACCCTTTCAATAGCTTCCACGTCCTTCCTATAGTGAGGCGACCAGAACTGCGCACAGTACTCCAAGTGTGGTCTGACAAGGGTCCTATAAAGCTGCAGCATTACCTCCTGACTCCTGAACTCAATCCCTCGATGAATGAAGGCCAGTACACCATAAGCTTTCTTAACCACATCCTCCACCTGGGAGGCCGATTTGAGAGTCTTATGGACCCGGACCCCAAGATCCCTCTGCTCTTCCACACAGCTAAGACTCCTACCTTTGATAGTGTACTCATTCATCCCGTTGGATCTGCCAAAATGGACCACAACACATTTATCCGCGTTGAAGTCCATCTGCCACTTCTCCGCCCAGTCTTGCATCCTGTCGATGTCATTCTGCAACTTCTGACATCCCTCCAGACCATCCACAACACCACCGACCTTCGTGTCATCGGCGAACTTACTCACCCATCCCTCCACTTCCTCATCCAGGTCATTTATGAAAATGACAAACAGCAAGGGTCCTAGAACAGATCCCTGGGGCACTCCACTGGTGACCGACCTCCATGCAGAAAAAGAGCCATCCACAACCACCCTCTGCCTTCTGCAGGCAAGCCAGTTCTGGATCCACAAGGCCAAAGCCCCTTGGATCCCATGCCCTCTCGCCTTCTCAAGAAGTCTTGCATGGGGGACCTTGTCAAATGCCTTGCTGAAGTCCATGTACACCACGTCCACTGCTCTTCCTTCGTCAATGTGTTCAGTCACATTTTCGAAGAACTCAATTAAGCTCGTAAGGCACGACCTGCCTTTTACAAAACCATGTTGACTATTTCTAATCAACCTAAACTTCTCCAAATGCTCATAAATCTTGTCCCTCAGAAGCCTCTCCATCAGCTTACCAACCAGTGAGGTCAGACTCACCGGTCGGTAATTTCCAGGACTATCCCTGTTCCCTTTCTTGAAAATAGGGACCACATCCGCAATCCTCCAATCCTCCGGAACCTCTCCCGTCTCCATCGACGACGCAAAGATCATCGCCAGGGGCTCTGCAATGACATCCCTCACCTCCCACAATAACCTGGGGTACATCCCATCTGGTCCCGGAGACTTGTCTATCTTGATAGCATTTAAAAGTTCTAACACATCCGCTTCCTTAATATCTACATACTCAATCTTTTCAGTCTGCCGCAAACTTGTAGTGCATCCTCCCAGATCACTTTCCACCGTGAATACTGAGGCAAAGTACTCATTAAGCACCTCTGCCATTTCTTCCAGTTCCATACAGACTTTTCCCCCTTCACCTTTTATAGGTCCTATCCCTTCTCTTCTCATCCTTTTACTTTTCACATATTTGTAGAAGGCCTTGGGATTCTCCTTAATCCTACCAGCCAAGGCCTTCTCATGACCCCTTCTGGCTCTCCTAATTTCCTTTTTAAGCTCTCTTCTATAAGCCTTATACTTCTCTAGATCCCCAACATCTCCTAGCTCTTTGAACCTTTTATACACCTTTCTTTTCTTCCTGACTATGTTCACCACAGCCTTCGTGTACCACGGTTCCCGCGTCCTACCAAAACCTCCTTGTCTCACTGGAACGTTGTCATGCAAAGCTCCAGACAAGCATTCCTTGAATATCTGCCACCTTCCTTCTGTGCTTTTCCCCAAGAACACCTCCTTCCAGTTTATTCGCCCCAACATCTGCCTGATGTCTTCATATTTCCCCTTATTCCAGACAAACACCTTCCTAGCCTGCCTGATCCTATCCTTTTCCAATGCAAGGGTGAAGGAGATAGAATTATGATCTCCATCCCCAAGATGCTCTCCTACCGAGAGATCCATCACCTGTCCTGGTTCATTAGCTAGTACCAGGTCCAGTACAGCCTCTCCTCTCGTAGGCTTGTCCACGTGCTGCGTCAGGAAACCCTCCTGAACACACCTAACAAACTCCTCCCCATCCAAACCCCTTACCCTTGGGATATTCCAGTCGATGTTTGGGAAATTGAAGTCTCCCATCACAACAACTCTGTTATTTCTACATCTCTCCAGTATCTGTTTCCCTATCTGCACCTCAACTTCCCTGTCACTATTGGGCGGCCTATAGAATACACCCAGCAATGTCACCGACCTTTTGCTATTCCTAACTTCCACCCACAGAGACTCCGTAGACATTCCCTCCTCGGTATCCACCTTCTCTGCAGCCGTGACACTGTCCCTGATCAACAGTGCCACTCCACCACCTCTTTTGCCTCCCTCCCTGTCCTTCCTGAAGGATCTGAATCCCGGGACCTGTAGTACCCAGTCCTGTCCCTGAGACATCCAAGTCTCTGTAATGGCCACTGTTTGTAATCTCTGCACAAACAGTGACCCAAGCTGGGAGTTGAACCCAGGACCCTGGTGCTGTGCTAACCTTTGTGCCACTGTGCCACCTCTATTTATTAGCCATTCCTTGAGTGAGCTGCCTTCTTGAACTGTTGCAATCCTTACGATGTAGATCCATTTGGATAAAAAATAGGGGAGTGAGGTTCAATTCCAGAGGGACGCCAAAATAATGGTGTGGAAATGTAAAGAATGCTCCTAAATTTAAAATATTCCAGATTATTTTATGAAGCATTTTGAAGCAAAATTTGACACTGAGATATTGTGGGTGATGTTTTTGGTCCAGTTAGATAGATAAGAATGGAAAGAGGTGAGCACAGTTACAGCTAGACAATGACAGAGTGAAGTTGGATGAGGATAATGTATTATACTCTGTAATAAACTGAAGTGATGTCAAAAAATAGATTTTCTTGCTTTTATGTGTGCCATTCGGAACCACTGCATATCTAAATAGTTTACAGTGGATGAAATATTTTGAAAGGGTAGATGTTGTTGTAAATAGCAAATATGGAAGCTAATTAGCTAACTTACACACACAAACAGCAACGTGATGATGATAGATAACCTGCTTTATGTGACGTTGAGTAAGGGATACAAATTGACCAAGACACCAAGGATAACTCTCCTGCTGTTCATCAGAGCAATGCATGAGAGCTTAAGTATCCATCTGCAAGGATAGCTGGGGCCTCAGGTTGATGTCACATCTGAAAGATGGACCTCCAACAGTGCAGCACTCCCACTGTGCTGCAAGTATGTGTCACCCAGACAAAGAAGAAAAGACAGTTAACCACAGGAATAGTCACAGGGGATCTCATCTGTAACTTTGATAAGATTTATTTTGTTACTGTAATGGAGGTAGAAACAGGATTGGAGGGATTTAACCTGAGAGTTGAGGGAAAGAACTGTGGATTTGGGCCTGTGTCTGGGAGTTTGCGCATTCTCCCTGTGCTTGCATGGGTTTTCTCCGGGTGCTCCGGTTTCCTCCCAGATTCCAAAGATGTGCTCTTAGCTAATTGGCAAAACAAATTCTCCCTAAATTGTCTCAAATTTGGTTTTTAATCCATAGATCTATAAACATAGACAGAGAAAATGGGTAGAGGTGGGAACATTGGGGTGGCGGCACGGGCTCGTTGGGCCGAAGGGCCTGGTTCCCGTGCTGTTTTGTTCTTTGTTCTTTGTTTTGTTGATTGAGGATGTGAAAACATATTCAAGGACTTTGGAGAGAAAACAGAGGCTGGAGATGGAGTCATAGTTTGTAAGGAGAGGGGACAAAAGTTTATTTTCTGAGAAGGATAATGATGGCAGATTTGAAAGAGAAAAAGAAACATTAATCCATGGGACAGATTGAGATGCCCTGCTCAGATCCTGCCCTTTACTTGGAGAACTAGTGGGAAACCTGGTTTAACTGAACTAAGTGTCAAGCAATTCATTTTAAATGCAGAAAGACTGGGACTATATTCAGGCCTGGGCTGACAAGTGGCAAGTAACATGACACCATACAAGTGTCAGGAAATGACCATTTCCAACAAGATGGAATCTAACCATCACAACTTGAGATTCAATGACATTGCTATCATTGGATTCCCGACTATCAATATCTCAGGGATTACCATTCACCAGAAATTGAACTGGACTATCTATATAAATATTATGGTTACAAGAGAAGGTCAAAGGCTAGAAAACTTGTTGTAGACAGATTAGTTCAAGACTAGGTCATGGGGCAGTTTTAGAGGATGTTTGGCCTTTCAGCCAGGGGAATGGAGTGAAGTGATAGAGGTATCTGCTTGAAGGGTCTTAGTCTCAGTGGCAAAGATGTGCATGAGTGTCTTACAATTGTTGGAAGTGAGGTTAAAAGAGATGGTGAAGGGGGTTTTCAGAAGACAATTTGCAATAAGCCAGTGTTTATTGTTGGATGAGCAGCTCTGGAAGTGGAGACTGAAACCTGAAAATGCTTTATGTGGTGCAGTCAGATCTGACAGTAAATGGCTAAATCAATTAATCTGTTCAAGTCTGCAGCTCTTGGATTCAAAGGAATAGAAGTGAAGGCTATAGCAGCAGTGAAACAGCCTGAGTAAGAAAGAGTACATAGAACAGTACAGCACAGTACAGCACAGTAATGTTTTTAATACAAAAAAAATCAAAGACAGAGGGGAGGGTGTTGCTAAGCAGATTGGTAGCTGCAGGAATGTTGTTGTGAATGGATGGCCAAAGGCCCAGTTGGGGTTTTGAAAGTGCAGTTATAAATGAATTGAGAGAAAGGATTTTTCTGGGGTTTGCAGGGGGATTAGAGTTTAGTGTAGGAGGGGTGTGGGTGGAGAGTAATATAAGGAAGGGAGGAGAGAGTGAGACATTGTTCTCAATAGAAATGCCACGGAAAAGCTAAACACAAGGGCTTCTTAGGGGACTATGTTTCATCGAGGTCTGAGGCAAGAGGCACTTCTTTTACTTCAAGCCTCATTCTTCCTCTTAAATTGTAATGTTACCATGACGACTTACTTTATAGCCCTCTTCACCACAGACTCCCAAGAACTGGACGAAAGTTACAGACAACAAAAGTACCCCCAGGTTACACTGAACAAACTACCATGGAAACAGCGACTAAACAGTCCCAACACGAACTCAAGCCAGCACATTTCCATCTCATCAGACTATTAACTCTTCACTACCAACATCTTGCTTCATTTCTGACAGCATTACATAACCTAGCTGCAGAGTTCAGTTACAAGAATTAAACTCAGAGCTGTGGGCATTCAGACCAAATGCTGGAAAGAGTTAGGAATTGTCCAAAAGACAGAAAACAGCAAATATCCTTGAAGCAATTGCTTCAAATTCATGGAGATAATGAGGGTTTGGGCAGAGGTGAAACAATGATTTCTGTGTATTTCTTTCGATTTAGTGTACTGTATTCACTGCTCACAATGTGATCACCTCTACATTTGGGTGACTACTTGGCAGAATTGTAGCTCTCTGCTCAGTCCACAGGCATGATACTGAGCTTCTTTCTTGTCTATTATTTTAATTCTTACTCTGTCCTCTCTAACCCTGATTTTCTGACAAACTCCAATGCAGTTCAAATTTGCCTCAAGGAATAGCACCTTATCTTTCAGTTAGATACATTGCTGCCTTCTAAACACAAAATTGTTGTGAGATCGCACTTCTGAGACCTGTTCTATGTTCATTATGACAGGCTGTGAATGATTGTCAGATACATAAATATGTCTGAAAAGAAACTGGTTGATTGGATGAACATAACTCTATGCAGATGTTGAGGCACAAAGTAATGAAGGATTATAGTTACATTCAGGTATTCATTGGTCCTGTTAGTTCATTATCTCTGTGGTGAGGGAAAGTTTACCCTCTGTCCTCAAGATACCTTCCTGGAAAAGGGTTGGACTATCAGTCTCTGTGAAGAGTATCAGAAAATCAATGCTAATGTCCCAATCCAGATAGTCAATGCGGTTAAACAGTTTGAGGGACTCAGATTTGGTATCATTGATGATCATTTGTTCATTGACATCCTTCGCTGTTTGTTGAGGTTGAGGTTAGCACAGATGTTTAAGCTCAGAAAAGTTTTTATTGTAAATAACAATATTTATGGTATCTGTAATTCTTGTGTAGGAGCGCTGCTTGCAACATGCCTATGACTTGTAACTTGATCCCTCCTGGACCATATAACTGGATTTCAATTGTCTTCAGCCATTAATTTACCAACTATGGTTCCTAGTCAGATAAGACAGATCATAATTGCTCCTATATCCAATTTGAAATTAGTTTTATGTCCATTAATACAAATATCCAAAATGTATATCTGAGGTCTTTGATCTCATATTGGAAACATAGAACATAGAACATTACAGCGCAGAACAGGCCCTTCGGCCTTCGATGTCGCGCCGACCAATTAGGAAAAAGCAATGACCCTCCAAACTAAACCATTCCCTTTTCGTCCATAAACTTATCTACTAACCTCTTAAACGCCACCAAACTTGGTGCATCTACAACTGCCCCAGGCAGGGCATTCCATACCCTAACCACCCTCTGGGTAAAGAACCTACCTCTGATATCCGTCCTATAACTACCACCCCTTAATTTAAAACTATGTCCCCTCGTGCTAGCTTTCTCCATCCTAAGAAAAAGGCTATCACTGACCACCCTATCTAAACCTCTAATCATCTTATATGTTTCAATAAGGTCTCCTCTTAGCCGCCTTCTTTCTAACGAAAACAACCTCAAATCCCTCAGCCTCTCCTCATAAGACCTACCCTCCATACCTGGCAACATCCTGGTAAACCTCCTCTGTACCCTCTCCAATGCCTCCACATCTTTCTTATAATGCGGGGACCAGAACTGTACACAATACTCCAAGTGCGTCCGCACTAGAGTTTTGTACAGTTGCAACATGACGTTGCGGCTCCGAAATTCAATCCCCCTACCAAGAAAAGCTAAGACTCCGTATGCCTTCTTAACAACCTTATCGACTTGATTGCCAACTTTCAGGGATCTATGCACATATACACCAAGATCCCTCTGTTCATCAACACTATTAAGAGTTCTACCATTAGCCCTATACTCAACACATTTGTTATTCCTTCCAAAGTGAATTACCTCACACTTTTCCACATTAAACTCCATTTGCCACCTCTCGACCCAGCTCTGCAACTTCTCCAAGTCTCTCTGCAAACTATAACACCCCTCTTCACTATCTAACATATAGAACTATCTAACTATCTAACATTATTATTCATCTTCATGTTGAGACTCCTCAACTTAATTAATGGTCTTGTGTGTGAAAATTCTCTCGTTATTCTCTGTGTATCTAGAGATTTTCGCTCTGCATGTCTTTCCAAAGTATCCAAAGCTTTTACAATGACAGCAATGTGCAATGCTTGCAGGACAATGTTCACAGTGGAGGCTTTCTGTGGGGCTTTCTGGTTCCATGGTGCTGGCTGACAGTTCCACAATTTGATGACATCTTGAACTTTGCTCCCATAAGATGTCTTCTTTTCTGCAATTCTTGGCATTCTTTTGTTTAATACGCTGCACCACCATTATGGGTTTCTGAACCGTGATTTGCCTTTTCCTTTGATTATGCCTCTGTTTTGTTTATGGACCTTTGTTTGCCTCACTTTGTCCAAAGTTAAATCCTCTTCGGATTGCAGTAGGTCAGATAGGGTGCTGTCAGCAAGAATGACAATGATGTAGTCTTGCATTGGCTCAGCATTAAGATCACCAAATTCAAAATTTTCAGACATTTGATACTGTTAGGGTACCAGAGCATAAACCTAAAGAATGTAATGAAGGCCAACTGGACCCCAATAGTTTTTCTACTTTGGCATTAGTCTGAGGATAAGGTGTTTCACTTCAGGTGTGGTTCTATTAACATACTAGAAAACCTTTATCAAATAAATTGCATTTAACAATATGGGTGGCACAGAGGAACAGTGATTAGCTCTGATGCTTCACAATGCCAGGGACCTGAGTTCAATTCCTGGCTTGGATCCCTGACTATGCAGAGTTTGCACATTCTCCCCATGGCTGTGTGGGTTTCCTCCAGTGCTCCAGTTTCCTCCCAAAGTCCAAAAGATATGCTGGTTGGATGCATTGGTTATGCTAAATTCTCCCTCTGTGTAGTCGAATCGTGCCAGAGTGTGGCCACTAAGGGATAACAGTAACTTCATTGCAGTGTTAATGTAAGCCTATGCATGATACTAATAAGTAAACTTTAAAATTAAAACTTGACAGTTTGACTCTAACGAATGACTTTGCTTAACTTTTACCAGTTGAAATACTTAAACAAGATAGGACACAGTACTTAATTGCTTATCTATCTACATTATTTCCAATTTAAGCAATATTTCTCTTATAGACTTAAATCTTGAGTTGAGGAATAGGAAGGGAGTGGTTACTCTGTTGGGTGTTTACTACAGACCGCCCAACAGCCTGCGGGCTGTGGAAGAAGGGATATGCAGGGACATTTTAGATAAGTGTAGGAAAAATAGGGTAGTAGTAGTGGGAGATTTCAATTTCCCTGGAGTAGATTGGAGAGTGCCCAGAGTGGTAGGAGTGGACAGGGAGGAATTTGTACATTGTGTTTTGGAAGGATCCTTGGACCAGTATGTGGATGGCCCGACTAGAGAGGGGGCTATACTGGATTTGGTTCTGGGGAATGAGCCAGGGCAGGTGGTTGACGTCGAGGTAGGAGAGCATTTGTCAAATAGTGATCACAACTCTGTCTGTTTTAGGATATTAATGGAAAAGGACGAGACCTGCCCAAAAGGGAAGGTATTTAACTGGGGGAGAGCTAGATACAGCCAGATTAGGCAAGATCTTAAAGATACCGACTGGGATAAGCTTTTCGAGGGCAGGTCGACGAGGTACATGTGGGAGTCTTTCAAGGGAAAACTAAATTCTCTGCAGGAAAGATACGTGCCAGCAAGGAGGAAGGATGGGAAAGGTAGGATTAGAGAACCGTGGCTTACCAGGGATATTGAGGACTTGATCAGGAAGAAGCGAGAGGCTTACATTAGATCTAGGCAACTGGGGACTGAGACAGCGCTGGAAGCTTACAGAGAGTGTAGAAGGGATCTTAAAAGGGGTGTTAGAAAGGCAAAAAGGGGCCATGAAGTGGCTCTGGCAGGTAGGATTAAGGAAAATCCTAAGGCATTTTACTCCTATATAAGGAGCAAAAGGATGGTTAGAGGCAAGATTGGACCTCTCAGGGACAGAGGAGGGAATGCTTACAGCCTGAGGGAATGGGGGAGATCCTGAATGAATACTTTGCGTCGGTATTCACGCAGGAGACTGGCCAGATGTCTGTTGCTGATTTTGACAAAGTTGAGGATGCGTTGAGGGAAATAAAGATTACGAGGGAAGAGGTGTTGGGGCTGTTAGGCAGCTTAAAGACATATAAAGCTCCGGGGCCTGATGGCATTTACCCCAGGCTGCTAAGGGAGTTGAGGGAAGACTTGGCTGGGCCTCTGACGCACATCTTTGTCTCTTCCTTGGACACAGGTGAGGTCCCAGAGGACTGGAGGATAGCAAACGTAGTATCATTGTTTAAAAAAGGTCAGAGGGATAATCCAGGGAACTATAGTCCGGTGAGCTTGACTTCAGTTATAGGTAAGCTAATGGAGAGGATCCTTAGGGACAGGATGTATGAGCATCTGGAGCGCTGCGATCTGATCAGGGATACGCAGCATGGCTTTGTCAAGGGGAAGTCTTGTCTTACAAACCTAGTGGAATTTTTTGAAGAAGTGACAAAAACAGTTGATGAAGGACATGCTGTTGATGTCGTCTACATGGATTTCAGTAAGGTGTTTGACAAGGTTCCTCATGGTAGACTGATAGAGAAGGTGAAGGCGCATGGGATACAGGGCTGGGTATGTAGATGGGTCGAGAACTGGCTCGGGAGGAGACAGAGGGTAGTAGTGGAAGGCTCTTTTTCCGACTGGAGGCCTGTCACTAGTGGAGTGCCACAAGGCTCAGTACTAGGTCCTCTTCTATTTGTGGTTTACATAAACGACTTGGAAATTGGGGTAGGGGGTGAGATCAGCAAATTTGCTGATGACACTAAGATGTTTGGATTGGCGGGTACAGAGGAGCAGTGCCAGGCAATACAACAGGACATAGACAGGTTGGTAGACTGGGCAGATAGATGGCAAATGGAATTTAATCCGGATAAATGCGAGGAGATGCATTTTGGCCGAAAAAATGTAGAAGAGAGTTATAGGATAAAAGGTAAAACTATCCGGAGTACAGAGACGCAGAGAGACCTGGGGGTGCAGGTTCACAAGTCTCTGAAGGTGTCTTTACAGGTGGAGAAGGTGATAAAGAAAGCATATAGTATGTTAGCTTTCATAGAAAAGGGTATAGAATACAAGAGTAGGAGTTTGATGTTGCAATTGTATAGAACGTTGGTTAGGCCTCACTTGGAATACTGCGTCCAGTTCTGGTCGCCGTACTATTGTAAGGATGTGGAGTCCTTGGAGAGAGTGCAGAGGAGGTTTACCAGGATGCTGCCTGGTATGGAAGGACTGTCTTATGAGGAACGATTGAATAGATTGGGGTTGTTTTCCCTTGAAAGACGTCGGCGTAGAGGGGATCTAATAGAGGTGTATAAGATTATAAGGGGTATAGATAGAGTAAATGGTGGTAAACTTTTTCCACCTTCAGAAACGGATAGGACGAGGGGTCGTGGCCTTAGGGTGAGGGGGGCTATGTATAAGACGAATATTAGAGGGCAGTTTTTCACACAAAGGGTAGTGGGGGTGTGGAATGCACTGCCGAGTAAGGTGTGGGAGCAGGCACGCTGGGGATGTTTAAGGGTCTCTTGGACAGCCACATGAGTGGTATGCAGATAGAGGGATATAGTAGGACTGTTTAACTATGACTTTTTTTTTCCACAGGTAATTCGGTCCAACTTGACCAACAAGGAGCATGCATTCAGCAGGTGGTGCGAGGACAGCTGTTGGATGTTGATTCATGGGTTGCCTGGTGCTTCATGTCGTAAATGAGTGCTTTATGTGGACCATCTGAAGGGCACCATGACAGCTCAGAGACTATCGCTGTAGCTGTGCAGACACTTGGGATTGGGCCGGTGTCTGCGGGAGTTTGCGCGTTCTCCCCGTGGTTGCGTGGGTTTTCTCCGGGCGCTCCGGTTTCCGCCCACATCCCAAAAATTCGCTCTTAGGCTGATTGGGAAACAAATTGTCCCTATATTGAGATTCTTCCATATTAGGAATAACCTAAAATTAGAATAGGAAAATGGAATTGTCACTATAAAGTTATGACAGCGGCGCGGGCTCGTTGGGCCGAAGGGCCTGTTTCCCGTGCTGTGTTGCTCTTTGCTCTTTGCTCAAAATCCATCTTCAACATCAGTTAGCAAATAATTTAGGCTGATGTATTTGAACTTGTTAACAGTCCTAGAGCCTTTAGTCATCTCTGGAGAGACAGAGAGACACTGATCTCCCAACATTCAATCAGTAGCCTTCAGAGAGAGACAGAGACAGAGAGAGAGACTTCTTGCTTCTTCCAAACCAAGGCAGAAAACTGCTTGCTTTTCTCTGTAAGCCTAGCACGTTAGCACCTGTTATTATCGCTCCTATTAGCACATGGTATTATCGCTAGTCAATCAACCTAATCAAACTCTATTCCAAACCTCAAGAGGAAAACCAAAATAAGCAAAAATGCATTAAATTAAAACAAACATCCCATTTTTAAAACCTTTCTTTCTCCTGCATTCTCAGCATGGAGTTGCCTGCTTTCCAGACAAATCAACACTGAGTAGACCAGAGCTGATTTTTAAACATACTCCTCACAGGAAACATGACATATATTTCTTAAAGACACAGCATCATCACAATGCAAGACCATAAGACCATAGACATAGGAGCAAAATTAGGCCACGCAATCCATCAAGTCAGCTCCGCTATTCAATCATGGCTGATATTTTTCTCATCCCCATTCTACTGCTTTTCCTCATAACCCTTGACCCCCTTATTAATCAAAAACCTATCTATCTCTGTCTTAAAGACACTCAATGACCTGACCTCCACAGCCTTCTGCAGTAAAGAGTTCCACAGATTTACCACTCTCTGGCTGAAGAAATTTCGTTCTCATCTCTGTTTTAAATGATTGTCACTTTAGCCTGAAGTTGTGCCCTGTGATTCTAGTTTTTCCTACTAATGGAAACATTTTCTCCACGTCTACTCTTTCAAGCCTCACAGTATCCTATAAGTTTCAATAAGATCCTCCTCTCATCTCTTAAACTCCAACAAGTACAGACCTAGAATCCTCAACAGTTCCTCATATCACAAGCACTTCATTCCAGAGGATCATTCTTGTGAACCCCCTCTAGGCACTTTCCAAGGCCTGCACGTCTATCCTTACATATGAGGCCCAAAATTGCTCACAATACTCCAAAGAGAGTCTGACCAGAGGCTTATGCAGCCTCAGAAATACATCCTTGCCCTTGTATTCTAGCCCTCTCGACATGAATGCTAACATTGCATTTGCTTTCCTAATTGCCAACTGAACCTGTATGCTAACCTTCAGAGAATCAAGTCCCTTTGTGTTTCTGATTTCCTAAGCATTTTCCTCATTTAGAAAATCGTCTACGCCTCCGTTCACCTTTCCAAAGCACATAACCTTACACTTTTCCACATTGTATTCCATCTGCTACTTCTTTGCCCACTCTCCTCACCTGTCCAAGTCCTCTGCACCACCGCCCCCGCTTCCTTAATACTACCTGTCCTTCCAAATGTCTCCATATCATTGTCAAACTTAGCAACAATGCCTTCAGTTCCTTCTTCCAAATCGTTAATGTACATTATGAAAAGTTGTGGTCCCGGCACTGACCCTTGAGGCACACCACATTCCTGAGAATGACTTCTTTATCCCCACTCTCTGTCTCCTGCCAGTAAGCCAATCCTCTATACCTGCCCTTACGTTACTTTGCCCTTAAGAATCTTTATAAAGGTGTCTACCAATTCTCCTGGCATCTGGATCATTTTGTTAAACTTGGCTCTTTATAATACCTTCTTACCCTTCTCCTCCCATAAATTGAAATAATTATCAAAGGCTTTTAAAACTTCTCTGCATTTGTCTGATGCTTCATCAATATCTTGTCTTGCTATCACCTCATCAGCAATTTCTCCATTAGAATATAATAATGTATTCACTTGTTCATCCTCTAACTTATTGTTGAATCCAGATGTAATTCTGAATCTTAAAACTCTCCCTCATAACACCAAATTCAATATTTGATTTGGCCCTGCCATATGCCCATATTGATCTTTCAATGTGAATCCAAAATTATTCTAAGCTTTTAGGGGATTAACTTTGATTTTTCGATCTTCCATAGTGGTAACAGCGTTTTCCTGAACTGATCAGTTTTGTGCTGATAACTTCTGAACTCGCTGAGCCTCTTGGTAATTTTTCCTTAACTTCACAGAATGTATAAATCAATCACTCTACTTCTATTTCATGCTCTCCTCTTGCTGGGGAATAATTTTAAGCAGCCTATTTGTTTTTTTCAATTGCTGCCGCGCCAAATGTAATGGGCCTGTTGCTGCACTCTTCAGTTGCAAGCTATCAACCCCATATTTGCTACAATGGAATTTGTTTAGTGCTACCTCTTTAGTGAACAAGTTCATTGGTTCCACATCTGAGACCAGATTATATGTTGCTTGTAACAAGTTAAGAAATGATTGCAGAGATATAGAGATTCTGCACAATGCCTGGTTTATTGAATAATTAGACACTTGGGATTTTCTGGCCACACTCGCCCCAAAACTGGAAAATTCCACCCAGCTCAAAGGACCTTTGCATCGTCCATCTCCCACCCACAATGATTCCTGTGGCAGGATGGATAGGGAGATTTCTTTTTAAGTGTGTCGAAATGATGGATCTGGAACACCATCGCCAAATAGTGGAATTTAAATTAGGGGAGGAAGCCATCAAATGTCTGCACTTGGCAGGACAAACTTTGAGAACAACTTCCAGTTCCAGTCACTGAGAGCCAGGAGAGACCTTCAAATGCTGAAGACAATGAGAGAAAATTGCAAGGCTAATTCCCACTGTAAAAGGCCTTAATTATAGAGTCACAGAGGTTTCCAGCATGGAAACAAGCCCATTGACTCAAATTGTCTATACTACTTTTTCTTTTAAAACCCCTAAGCTAATCCCACTTGTCAGTATTTGGCCCATATCCCTCTATAATCATCATACCCATGTAACTATCTAAATGCTTTTTAAAAGACAAAATTTTATCCGCCTCTACTACTATCTCTGGCAGCTTGTTCTAGATACTCACCATCCTCTGTGTGAAAAAATTGCCCCTCTGGACACTTTTGCATCTCTCCCCCCTCATTTTAAATTTATGCCTCTAGTTTTAGACTCCCCTACTTTTGAGAAAATATATTGAATATCTATCTTGTCTGTGCCATTCATTATTTTATAGACCTCTATAAGATCAGCCCTGAGTCTTCTATGCTCCAGGGAAAAAATTCCCAGTCTATTCGGCCTTTCCTTATAACTCAATCCATCAAGTCCTGGTAGCATCCTAGTAAATCTTTTCTGCATTCTTTCTAGTTTAATAATATCTTTTCTATAATAGGGTGACCAGAATTGCACACAGTATTCGAAGTGTGGCCTTACCAATGTCTTGTACAACTTTAACAAGTTGTCCCAACTTCTGTGTTCAATGTTCTGACCGATGAAACCAAGCATGCCTTCTTCATCACTCTGTCCACAAGTGACTCCACTTTCAAAGAGTTATGGACATATATCCCTCCATCTCTTTGTTCTGTAACTCTCCCCAAAGCCCTACCATTAACTGCATAAATCCTTCCCTGGTTCAGTCTACCAAAATGCATCACCTCACATTTGTCTAAATTAAAATCCCTCTGCCATTCATCAGCCGACTGGTCCACTTGATCGAGATCCTATGGACTGACCAGGGAACTTTGTTTCTTAATCTAGAAGGAGGCAACTAAGAAAGAACAGTGTAATGATTTAAAAAAAAAAACCCAAATAGTACTTTCAAATACATTGGGAATGGAACGAGAGGGCATGGATCCAAGCAAGGAAAAGATCAAAATCAGGAAGAGATCAAGAGTTTGTCCTTCATCCATAAAGGTAATTATAATATGGAAGATAACGTTAAACTGTCTGGGATCATTTAAGAATTAGGAATTGCTCAATTGACTGGAAGGCCAGAATCTTTTTGAATGGCTGAATTAAGATTGTCCAAATAGTTCACTTCAGTGAAAAATGCATTGTAATCAATGACGGTTGGCAGTGAGTCATTTATCCATATTGTGAAAAGACAGTTTACACCATGCCTCAATTGTTGCAGAGATTGGATTGAACACCGATGGATAACTCATTATGGTGTTGAGTAAAGTACAAAGAATCTATTTTTACTTATTTGAATTTTTGAGTCATAGGCAAGGCAATATTAGAGGGCAGTTTTTCACACAAAGGGTAGTGGGGGTGTGGAATGCACTGCCGAGTAAGGTGGTGGGAGCAGGCACGCTGGGGCTGTTTAAGGGTCTTTTGGACAGCCACATGAGCAGTATGCAGATAGAGGGATATAGTAGGACTGTTTAACTACGGCTTTTTTTCCACAGGTAATTCGGTCCATACTTGACCAACATTGAGCATGCATTCGGCAGGTGGTGCGAGTACAGCTCTTGGATGTTGATTCATGGGTTTCCTGGTACTTCATGTCGTAAATGAGTGCTTTATGTGGACCATCTGAAGGGCACCATGACAGCTCAGAGACTATCGATGTGGCTGTGCAGACACTTGGAATTGGGCCGTTGTCTGCGGGAGTTTGCGCGTTCTCCCCGTGGTTGCGTGGGTTTTCTCCGGGCACTCCGGTTTCCTCCCATAACCCAAAAATTCGCTCTTAGGTTGATTGGGAAACAAATTGTCCCTATAGTGAGAGTTTTCCATATTAGGAATAATATATATATTATTATATAGGAATAATATAATAGGATAATGGATTTGCTATTATATAGTTATGACGGCGGCGTGGGCTCGTTGGGCCGAAGGGCCTGTTTCCCGTGCTGTGTTGCTCTTTAAAAAAAAAAAATTATTATTCCCATAAAATAAAAGCAAAATACTGCAGATGTTTGAAATCTGAAATAAAAACAGAAAATATTGAATAAACCCAAAAGGTGTAACAACATTTGTGGAGGAAAAAGTCTAATTAATGTTTTGAGTCTGTATGATTCTTCTTCAGAACTGAAGCGATTATACTCCCATCCCTTATTGCCTTTGAGAAGGTTGGTGAGTCACCTTCATGAATCATTGCAGTTCATGTGATGTAAGCACATCTCCCTCAACTCCAATGCTGCAAAAGCTGCCATTTCCTAAAACATACCCAAATATGTGTCCCCTATTCTTTCTGCTTATGTGATTGTACGCTTTTACCAAATCTTCCTTTGATCTTCTTTATAGGACCAGAATCCCTTCCAACTGGACATTATGTAATACGAAAATCCCAATGTCACAATGGCCGGCATTTTACTGCAATTTTCCATTAGCCTTGGGTGGGATTTTACGAGCCATGCCCAAGCAAGTTCATAAAATACCAGCCATTTACTGTAAATAAAAAAAACAAATCTCAGCACAAAACACACAAAGGTGGGCTACACCATCTCCATTACTCCATAAGGAGTTAATTTCATACATTCCAACATTGAAATCGAACCAATAATATTAAGGTCTAGAAATGGGGATATTATCATAAAAATGTTGCAAAGATAAGTGCCATCTAATAAACTAAGTTGAGGAAGCCATTGTTACAAAGGGCCCCAGATAACAGCCATCACATGACCATCCACAATGGTCTGTCTGTTTGGAGTTTGGGCGTTCTCCTTGTGGCTGTGTGGGTTTCCTCTGGGTGCTCAGGTTTCCTTCCACAGTCCAAAGATGTGTGAGTTAGGTTGATTGGCCATTCTAAATTGACCCTAGTATCAGGGGGATTAGAAGTGTAAATATGTGGGATAGTGGGAATAGGGCCTAGGTGCGATTGTGGTCAGTGTAGACTCAATGGGCCAAATGGCTTCTTCTGTACTGTAAGGTTGTATGAATGGTCAAGGAAGGAGAGCGAAGCCTTTATATGTATATCAAACTGGGAATCAGAGTTATCTCACTGTAATGGAGTGCATTGCTTTAGATTATGGAAATAATATCAATACTGAATGAGTGTGTCTGGACCAGGACATGGAGCAGACTGAAAAGACCAGAAAGTGCTAAACACTGACCATCCAGCAGGATGACTTCAGGGAATGAGTTTTTAATAATCATCATTAAAAGGAAAAGATCAAATGGCTGTAGTCATGGAGGGCAGTCAGAAATGGTTACCCTGACTTGTAGACCTACAATTCACACTGTAAGAACCAATCATTTAGGAAGCTATAAATCATCAGCCAAAGCCAAGAGGTATTGGGGCTGAGGTTTTCAAAGCAACTTAAAGCTAGCAACCAAATCCTGGAGAGATTTGTGTTTGAATTGAAGTTAAAGTTTTGGATAGAAATGTGGATTTTTGTGTTTGGTTTTTAAATGAGGTTTTCTAATCAGTCTTGATGATTTATTGTTTAACGTTTTTCAGTTAAATCTCCTCTATACTCTCTCTGGAACCCTCAAATCCTCCCTAAAATGTGGTGACCAGAATAGGATAGAGTGGACTACTTGAGCCTAATCAAACTTCTATATGACTTTTCTGCTTTTATTTTTAGTGCCTCTATTTACAAAACCAAGATCACATATGCTTTGCTAGTTATTCTCTCAATATGTTCTGCCACATGTGAAGATCGATCTATTCCAGCATATTCTTTAAAGCTGTGCCAATTAAGTCTATATTGTTTCTACTTATTACTTCTGCTTATCACTACTTCATCACCATCCAGCCAAACCTGTGCTGATTAAAGCTTCAGACAAAAGAGAAGGTCCAAAAATGTTTCAAATTACAAGAGCAGCCATAAGAAATAACCCAACAGCAAACTTGTAAGTGCTCCATGACATCTTTGCTGCTACTTTTCATTCACTTAACAGGTGAATAGTTCCCTTCTCAGCTAAGAGAATAGAATGGTGCAAACATCTAAACCATTGATGTAACACTTCAACTGTTCCTCACTCTTCCAGCAAGAGTAGACAGGTTTCTCCAGTATGCCACCTACTATTTACCCTTCAAACCATTTCAACAGGTTATCTCATCTTTATATCTTTGCTTTTTGTGGGATCGTGCTGTGTACACAGAAGGTGCTACGTTTCCTGCATTACAAGAAGGAAGCACTTCAAAAGGTCATAAAAGTCCTTGGAATGTCCTGTGGTTGGGTAAGGGACTACATAAATATGTTTGTCTTTTATATGCCGTGTTGGAGATTCTTTGCTGAAGTTTATTGATAAATGTGACTCTGTGATGAGTTAGATTTTGACTGAACATCAAACATCTCTAAACTTGCTGACAACTTGGAAATGGTCCCAAACCCTTAATTTGTTTAATATTTAAGCAATGGGAACACTCCCTGGAAACAGTGTGTTGAGATGCAAAGTTCGGTGGCAATGTTGGGAGATTGTTTAGAGATTCACTGGGTTCAGAAATTCCTTCATGTTTGATATGAAAGAATGTTTCTGACCATTTAGTGACATCCTTTCCACTCATAATGCTAATCAGGCAAACCTTTTATGCCATTGTACGATTAATACATTCCATAATGTCTGATCTGAATTATAACCCTTTTTACTTGTCAATTTCCATATTCTATTGATATTCCTTACATAAAATTCTCTCCTCAACCTCAGTTATGAAAGTTCCTCAGGGTATAATCTTAGGCCCAACAGTTTTCATTTTCAATGATCTTCCTTTTATGTGATCAATACTCGGGTGTGTTGACAAGTGACAAATAACATTCACACCACCCAAGTACCAGGCAATGACTATCTCCAACACAAGAGAATCTGGCCACTGCCACTTGATATTCAGTGGCATTACTATCACAGATCCCTCGTTATCAACATTCTGGGGTCATCATTAGAAACTGAATTGGACTAGCCACATAAATACTATGGCTGCAAAAACAGGTCAGAGGTTAGGAATCTATAATGACTAACTCACTTCCTGACCCTCCAAAACCTATTCACTGCCAATAGGTAACAAGTCAAGAGTATGATGGAACATCTCCACTTGCCTGAATGAGTGCAGCTCAACAACACTCAAAAAGATCAACACTATCCTGGGCAAGGCAGCCCACTTATTTGGCACCTCATCCACAAACATTCACTCCCTCTACTTTTGGTGCACAGTAGCAACAATGTACTATCTAGAAGATGCACTGCAGGAACTTATCAATGTTATTGAAACAGCGCCTTCCAAACCCACAACATTACCATCTAGAAGGGAAAGGACAGCAGATACACGAGAATACCACAACTTGGAAGTTCCCCTCCAAGTCACTCACCGTCCTGACTTGGAAATATATTGCCGTTCCTACACTGTCACTGAGTCCTGGAATTCTCTGACAGCACTGTGGGTGTACCTACATGATGTAGAGATGCCGGCATTGGACTGGGGTAAACTCAGTAAGAGGTCTGGCAACACCGATTTTAAATCCAACTGATTTATTTGACAGTAAATCTGCAAGCTTTCGACTTTCGTCTTCGTCAGGCAAATGCAGTGTTCTGGTCCCAGAATTTCCATTTGCCTGACGAAGACGAAAGTCGAAAGCTTGCAGTTGTACCTACACCTCAGAGACTACAGGAGTTCAAGAAGACAGCTCACCACCACTCTCTCAGGGGTAATTAGGGACAATAAATGCTGGGCTAGCCAACGAAGCTCATGCAGATGAACTTATGGCTGGGGGAGAGATTTTCCTTTGTGTGCAACAATACTCCATAATTTCACTTCTAAATAGTCTGGTTCTAATTTAAAGAATATATCCCAGCTATTTTTTCGCACTTAATATCACAAGAAATTATGTACTCAATCAAATCCTTTCATTATTTAAAACATTTTAATTATGTTAACCCTCAATCTTTACCACAGAAGAAAATATAAGATAAATTTATCCTTCCCACATCCACACTCCTTCCCTCTTTCCCACCTCCCTTCCCTACTTCTCTTTTCCATTTTCTCCTCACACATGCACATCTATCACTCTCACACCCACCTTTCTCCTCCACCCTACTCTCCCAGAATTCCCTACCTTTTCTCTGCCTTTCTGTTACCACTTTCCCCAACTTCCTTTTTCACCTCCACTGCGATCCCCAACACAGTTCTCTTCCAAACCTGAATCTTTCACACCCCATCCTCTATCCCAAATCTTAGACAACCTTCCCATCCACATCCCTCAGTTGTTGAATATATTTAAGATTGAGAGTGACATAAGTTTGGAGAGAAGGGATGTGAGTCTCTGACCTCACTCTGCCTGACACAGATTGCACCAATTCTGGAGGATAGCATATGCCTGAAAATCAGTTTTACGCCTGGTGCCAAACAGGTTTCAATTGTGCCAGATCCTTTCCAATGGCACAAACCAACTTGTACCCAGAAAAGGCAAGAGGTCGGTTTTCAGGAGATTAACTGGATTTCAATCTCATTAGCAAGTTCAGCACATGATTGTCCCTTCCCAGGATGCTCCCACTGTTCTAGCGGGAGGTCACTTTGGAACAAAGCACTACTGGTCTCCTGAAGTAATGGCATGCTAAAGATTTGGAGGTCATGGAAATCGTCAGTGGCTGAAAGGATGTCTGGGTAGTGTCTTTGGGCAGTATCCACCTGACAATGCCCACCCAATACACTGGCAGTGCCCACTTGATGCCCCAACAGTGCCAGTTTGCATGCCCATTTCACCAAAAGCAGTGCCAAGGGTGAAGCCTAGATGGGGTCTATGATGTGATGGGAGGATGAGGGGGGTGTGCTGGGGACAAGGCAGGGTGGATCAAGTTGGGGCGGTCATGAAGTGGGGGCATGTCAGGGGTCATGATGGGGGTAAATTGGGGTCGTGATGGGAGGGCATGTCGAAATCATGATGTGGGAGGCATGTGGAAAGTCTTGATGGGAGGTCCATCGGCAGGACTTTGATGTTCCAATGCCAGCAACATGCCTCTGATGGGTGATGGGATCCTGGTGTCCATGGGGGTTCCCCTGTGCACTGTGAGATTGGAATGCCCTTGTGCAACAACATCTAAGTGCTATAAAGCTAGGATTACCAGTGTGTTTAGCACACCTGCCTACCTCCACCCCTCCCCACCCCAGTATTGGCACAAAACTCCCAACTCTCCCAAAAAATGGAAGAGAGCACCTAACAGACCAAGTTAGATCAGTCCTGTTTTCTCAATGTTATGAGTGTCATCTTTTGGGAGAGCCCTGCCTCTGTGTTTCTCAGAGGATCAAAGAATAGGGCAAAACAGTAGATTTGAAGCAAAGGATCAAGTATGATCATATTGAATGATGGAGCAGGCTTCATGGGTCGAATGGTCTACTCCTGCTTTTATTATTTTAAATTCTTATGTCATTTAATTCAATTAGTGCAAGACCTTTCTTCTTTTCTTAGTCTTCCTTTTCATTCACTTGTTCTCACACAATGTCCTCACACACTGCAAAATAAATGACAGAGTTTGAGCTGAAATTTGTTTAATTTGTTGGCTGTGAAATTCTCAGTCGACCAGTTGATCCAATGATTTGCATAAAGTGTTCATACAAGCTGAATATAAGCTGCAGAAAGAATAGTGCACTTATAGAGTACAGTCAGATCTTTAAAACCGTCCCTTCCCTGAAGGTGCATGCCATCCTACCTACCTACTCCTCCACAACTTGGAGGATCCTATTTCTATTCCTTCCTTGTAGGTGCTGACACTCTCTCCTCCTCCTCTGAAGGTGCTGACTCTCTATTCCCCTCCCTAAAGATGCTGACTGTCTCTTCCCCTCTCCAGAAGGTGATGACTTTCTACCCCGCACTCCCTCCTCCATCACTCCTCCACTAAAGGTGCCAGCTTTCTCAGTTCTTTTGTAATTCTTCTCCCATTTTCCAGTGTTTCTCTTTTTTTCTGGCATTTCTCAAAGTCATGATGTAGAGATGCTGGTTTGACTTTAATCTGGTGTTGTGAAACTTCTTATTGTATTTCTCAAAGTCAGCCAGCAGAGGGACTATTTGTGCAGCTGATGAAGCTTTTGTGAATTTTGACCAAATCCTGGATTGTAACTGAAGGGCAACATTCAAAACTCTTTGTCCTACCTCATACTGTTGGAGCTGGTGGGACACTATGCCAGCTTGTGCCCTTTCCCTTGTTAAATTCTAACCTCTACTAAATGGGCAAAAATAATGTGTCAAATTGGAACAAAAACAGAAGGTGTGGCAAAAGATTCTGCAGTTTTGGCAACATCTGTGTAGGGAGAAATAGTTAACATTTCAATTTCCAATTCTCCCAGTTTCTCCATCTCTCTCACATTGGTTCTGATGATGCCATCTTCCATAACGTTGCTGCTCACCTGACAGGCGAAGACATCTCTTCACATTTTCCTTGTCAAAAACTTTGACAACCTTATCAATTTCAATACTGAGGACTGTGGTGCAGTAGGTAGCATCCCTGCCTCTGCGCCCAAAGCACTGCATGCAAGTTTCACCCTAGGACTTGATAGCCAAGGAGGGTGTATTCATAATATAGTCAAACTGGTTGAGTGTCAATGGGTTGGTGGTAAGAATGGGAGAGACTTCTGACCCTCAGAATTTGGTATGGTATGGTGTCACTCAAGTCAATGACTTGCTTCAGAAATTACTAGCTGTGGAATCAGAAAAATGTCTCCCTTAATGCACCACTAGTTCTGGGATGAGAATTGGAATGGAATGCAAAACTTCAATCAATTCACCCCATGTTCTTCTAAACTCTAGCTTTAAAATTCACTTATTAGCGTCACAAGTAGGTCTTCATTAACATTCAATAAGTTACTATGAAAATCCCCTAGTCACCACACTCCAGCACCTGTTTGGGCACATTGAGGGAAAATTAACATGGCCAATGCGCCTAACTTGCACATTTTTCAGGATGTGGGAGGAAATTGGAGCAGCTGGGGGGAAACCCATACAGACAAGGGGAGAACGTGCAAACTTTGCATAGACAGTGACCCAAGCAGGGAATCAAACCTAGGCCCATAGTGCTGAAAGGGAACAGTGCTAACCAGTTTGTCACCATGCAGTGACATCTAGTCAAAACAAGATTGGCACAAATATAGTCCTATATTGTAACTTCACCAGTTTAGCATCTCATTTTCAGTTATATTTGTTGTTGCTCCTGGCATGCTCTCTTGCACACTTCACTGAACCAGAGTTGATCCTGTGGCTTGGTGGGAATGGTAGAATGCAGAATATGCCATGAGATTGCAGATTATTGAGTACAATTCTGCTGCTGCTGATGGTCGACAACACCTCATGGCTGCCCAGTCTTGAGTTGCTAGGTCTATTTGTAGTCTACCCCATTTAATACAACAGTCATACTACACAACACGATGCAGGGTATCAATGTGAAGACAGAAATATGTCTCCACAAGGGCTGTGCAGTCTTCACTACTACTGATACTGTCATGGTCAGATGTATCTGCGGCAGGCAGGTCGGTGAGGATAAGGTCAAGTATGTTTTTGTCCCCTCACCCCCTGCCGCAGACCAAGTCTGGTCATTATGTCCTTTAGAACCCAGCCAGTTTGGCCTGTGATGGTGTTACTGAGCCACTCTTGATGATGGACATTGAAGTGCTCCAACCAGATTACATTCTGCACCCTTGCTACCCTCAGTGCTTCCTCCAAGTAGTGTTCAACTTGGAGGAATAGTTTCATCAGCTGAGGGGAAATGGTATGTGGTAATCAGCAGGAAATTTCCTTGCCTATGTTGACTTGGTGCCATGAGACTTCATGGGATCCAGAATCAATGTTGAAGATTTCCAGAACAACCCTCTTCTGACTTTATATCACTGTACCATGACTTCTAGTGTGTCTGTCCTATTTGTGAGACAGGACATAACAGGACATATCCAGGGATGGTAATAGTGGCGTCTGAAGTGTTATCTGCAAGGCATAATTCCATGAGAATGACCACGTCAGGCTATTGTTGACTAGTCTGTGAGACAACTTCCTCTGTTTGGCACAAGCCTCTAGATGTTAGTAAGGACGACTTTGCAGGATCGACAGGGCAAGGTTTGTCATTGTCATTTCCAGGGCCTATGTCAATGCTGTGGTCCGTCCGTTTTCATTTGTTCATTTTTAACATGGCGGACTATTGATTCATCAACTGAGAGTAGGCGCTGGGGAGAGAGTGGGGACAGAGTGGTTCACCAATCCATTCAGAGGGTATTTAAGAGTCAACCACTTTGCTATGTGTCTGGAGTCACAGGTAGGCCAATACAGGTAAGGACAGCAGATTTCCTTTCCGAGAGGACATTAGTATATCAGGTCAGGTTCATGATCATCATTAGACTTTATAATAAATCCAGAGGCCAGCATAAAGGAACAGTGCTTTATTGCACAAAATAAAGTAAAGCAAAACCACGTGACTGTTGTGAACATTAACAGGTCCAAAATGGGACAATGCAATAGTGAACCCACTCAGAAGCCTGCTTTATATAAAGCACAGTACACAAGCTTTACCCAATGAGTTAATTACTAATCCCCAGAGAGCTCGTATTCAATGAGTTCTACAAGGAGGTCAATCATTGATTCCCCATGCAAATCTTGGGATTTATCACAGATTTCTAATTTCAAGTTTTTTCACTGAATTCAAATTTCATTCTGCCATTGTGGGGTTTGAACCTGCGTCCTCAGAGCATGACCCAGAGACTCTGGATTATTAATCTAGTGACAATACTACTACACCACTGCCTTTCCAAACTATATCAAGGTCCATTCCGTAATAGCACAGTCTGAAATTTGTCGACATGATCAGAGCCAGAGGGAGATTCACTGGCTTCCAAACCTGTGCTGTCACATTAGCTAATGTTACTCAGGATAAATGATTGCGTGAAGATGACAAATAACCTCATTGTTCCAGGGAGAACATGGCCAAAATGATGGAAAAATTAAAACTAAAAGAGAAACTGCTGGAAAATCTCAGCAGGTCTAGCAGGATCTGTAAGGAGAGAAAAGAGCTGACGTTTTGAGTCCAAATGACCCAAGGTCACCTCAATTCGAAACATCAGCTCTTTATCTTTACTCTAAGTTTAGCACAGCCCTGATAGTCATTGCATAATCCTGCTGGAGGGTCGGGGTGCAGGGGTGTTGGGAGGGTGCGGGGAGTGTGGTGAGATGAGTATCAGGGGGTGTAGATATGTGGTTGTGTGATGGGGGAGTTGAGAAACAACAATTACAAAAATAAAGGAGAAGAAAATTCTCCCAGGCAGATTTTAGGAAGTCATGGTCTTGTCTGCATTGGAACATTGTTGAATGTTCCTCAGATCACAACTATAAACTTAATGAGTCTTCTCATTAATGTGACTTTGAGAATCATAATGGAAAGAAATAATAAGACATTTGAGGCTGAAATGAGTGCAATAGTACCTGGAGAGAATGGAAGAATTCTCCAGACCCTCTCCATCATCTGTCTTTTCCCTCTTCCCTGAAGGTGCTTACTCCCGCTGGGCTTAAGTTTCACAGTACATTAGTGCCCTCTGCCACTTTTTCCACAGAGCTACCCACCTATATAAGCCAATGGCAGGCTACTTGACTGCTATAGACGTCAAATTCAGCTCAGTGCGATCCTGTTAGAGATCAAACTTCAGGACTCCTCACTCCAGGATACTGCCTGATCAAAGAAACATAGATTCATACAATTTTACAACGCTGAAAGAGGTCATTAGGCCCATTGGGCCTGCACCAACAACAACCCTACCCAGGCCCTATCCTCGTTACCCAATGTATTTACCCTAGCTGTGACAAAGGTTCATCTGGACTCAAAACATCACCTCTTTTCTCTCTTACAGATGCTACCACAACTGCTGAGATTTTCCAGCATTTTCCCTTTGGTTTCAGATTCTAGCATCTACAGTAATTTACTTTTATTTACCCTGCTATTTCCCCTTATACTAAAGAGCAATTTAGCATCACCAATCAATGCAACCTGCACATCTTTGGAATGTGGAAGGAGACAGGAACATTCAGGGGAAACCCACTCAGACAGCGGGAGAATGTGTTACTTACCACACAGTCACTCAAGGCAAGAATAGAACCCAAATCCCTGACTCTGTGAAGCTGTAGTGCTAAACTCTGTGCCACCATGCCACCTGTGAAACCTGGATGGTAGAATTCTCCCCAATGGAGGGTATTCTCCCTCTTGGTCACAATCTCAGAGTTTATTGGCCGCAGCATTCAACTTGGACACTTTGTACAGAGCTGACCAGAATTCTGTGCTGTAAAGCACTCAGTTGAAGCTGGTGAAAACCCATGATCAATGGGTTGAACATTTAATAGACACTGTGGGCCATCAGCAGCAGCAGAATTGTACTCGACCACATTCTATAATCTCATGTCCTGGCTTATCTCCCACTCTATCATTACCACCAAGCCAGGGCATCAACTGGTCCAATATTGTATTGCTCTACTAACTTTGTGGAATTGTATTAGTGAGATATGTTCCTGGGGAAGAGAAAGCACTCTCCATTTTGGGCGCAGGGATCCCAGAGATGCTGTAGATTGCTTGGTGATTTAGATTTGGACATGGAGGTAGGTTTTGATTCACATCATGCGCAAAGGAATCCTCAGTGAATATCCGAGAGACTTGAACAACTGATCCATTGAAACCAGTAATTAATGGTAGGATCCTTTTTGGATCTAAGTCAATCCAGCCACTTGGAAACTCTTAGTAAGTGAATATCTCACCCTTGTGACTTCAAAATACACTTTTATAAAAATGAAAGTCCACTCATCTACTAAAATAAGGAGTCTGCAACATTCCAATGCAGCTCTTAACAGCTGGAACATCAGCAATCTCTGGAGCTCAAAGAAAGGGATACACATTCTTTGTCAAAGCCAAAGTGGAAATGCAGGAGTTATGTAATATAACCCTGCTATCTGGGGGAAACAGTAATATTGCCTTGTGGAGCTACAGTCTGCCATCTCCCATATACCATGCAGCAGCCCAAAAAAGTGATCTCTGTCTAGGTTTAAATGCTGGACCCTATTTAAACTTTTTCTACTGGAATTCCTGACCTTCTGTGTCATTACCTGCAAGACCAATTCATTTCTGCATGAGTCTTTGGAAGTTATCTCTATTGGAAAAGTGAATTATCCAGCATCAGTTTTCAGCCTGCTGAACTCAGTGAAAGAATGTACCTCTGTTTTGGGATGATCAGATTTCACAGTCAGGTGGAGAGGTGAAGAGATTTAGAAGAGAATTAGAAGAGGATGTTGCCTGGTATGGAGGGCAGGTCTTATGAAGAGAGGCTGAGGGATTTGAGGTTGTTTTCGTTAGAAAGGAGGCGGCTAAGAGGGGACCTAATCGAAACATATAAGATGATTAGAGGTTTAGATAGGTGGACAGTGATAGCCTTTTTCCTAGGATGGAGAAAGCTAGCACGAGGGGACACAGCTTTAAATTAAGGGGTGATAGTTATAGGACGGATATCAGAGGTAAGTTCTTTACCCAAAGGGTGGTTCGGGAGTGGAATGCCCTGCCTGCAGCAGCTGTAGATGCGCCAAGTTTGGTGGCGTTTAAGAGGTTAGTTGATAAGTATACAGAAGAGAAGGGAATGGTTTAGTTTGGAGGGTCATTGCTTTTTATATTGGTCGGCGCAACATCGAAGGCCGAAGGGCCTGTTCTGTGCTGTAATGTTCTATGTTCTATAATTCCAGGGATTAGGACCTCAGCAGCTGAAGGCACAGCCACCAATGTTGGAGCAATTAAAATTGGGAATGTGCCAGGATTGGTGGAGCACAGTTACCTGAGGGATAGAGAGGTGGAGGAGATTGCAAAGATAGGGAGAGGTATGTCAATGGAAGGGTTTAAAACTAACATTACAAGAACCTTTTTGATTTTTTTTATTATGATGCTATCCTCTGTTTTAATGGTGTTGTTAAACAACAAATAGAGGAGAGGGGTAGTTCTTTATAAAGTTATTGCATATCTGCATCATGACAGGACTAAATTAATCTCAATTTTTAGATGATTCAATGTGTAAATTGTAAATTTTGCTCTGAATATAGTCTTTCAGAGCCAAGCTGGGGCTATCTGTCTTTCTGTCCTTCATCTAGAATTTAACATCAACCCACGTCCAGCTCAAAATGAATGGCTTTTATTCTGAGCCAGAGCAGCTGGTATGTGATGCCAACACAGATAGGGTGCCAATTACCTTTGGCAGTCATCCATCATTGGTTTCTTTATCCTTGCTGGTCCTGGAGTTGGCAAGAAGTATGGGCCAGAATTCAGCAGAGAGTCAAATCCAGGCAAGAGTTTGACAGAAAACGCCCCATTCTGCTTCACAGATATTAGTTATTGTCTCTGTGCACTCAGGACCAACCTCTTTGAAGGGAAATGTGAAAGTGATTCCTTAGCATAGCTATACATCTATCATATTTTGCAGTGACCAGCACAGATCTCATCAAGACAATGTGAGCTATCAGATGACATGACTTGACATGACTGTCCCCTGGCACGCCCAGTAGTGGCAGATGGATTGAAGCACAGAGGGTAGCCAAACAGACTGGAGAACCCATAGGGGACCTGAGGACTGACATCATTCATTAAGGCTCAGTACCATAGTTAACAGTGTTGTACTGGACACTCTGTACAACGTATGTAACAAATTCATAAGAGAAGCAATTGGCAGGATTTTATGCTTATCGGCAGGCTGAGTGGGATAGAACTGCAACTGAGGGCCCAATTTTACTATCAAATTGAGCTGTTTTCGGGTATGAAAAATTGGTGAAGTCAGATGTGAAGTGAGCAGCATGATCTGCGCTTGCCTCCATGCCGGGTCCTCCTTTATTATGAGGACGAAAATGACCTCTGTTGGAACCACGCCCATAATGGGAACAACATCAATTTACCGGCACTTTCCCTTTTACCACCACATGCGCCCGTCCAGATTCAGCACAAAATAGACATGATCCGCAAAAGTCCAATTTGGGCACTCCATCTTCTGAAGAGGTACATTCTGAGCTTCTGGCAGCTCTCTGCTCCAGATCGGTGGAGCAGGGCGATGGAGAGGTGGGGGAAGATGGATCAGATAGCTCTCTGATTCAGATCAGCGGTGGAGAGGAGAGTGGAGGTGGGTCAGATGACTCCACTCAGATTGGTGGGGGTGGGGCTGGGGGAGTGGGGGGAGTTGTGGGTAGGGGTGTGGGGGTTGGTCGGGTGAAGGGAGATGGGTCAGATGGCTTTCTGAATCAGATCGGTGGTGGATTGGAGAGTGGAGGTGGGTCAGATGGCTCCACTCAGAGCAGTGGTGGGGATAAGCAGATCAGATGGCTCTCTGACTCAGATTGGTGGTGGGGGATGGTATGGGGGAGGTGGAGATGGGTCAAATGGCTCCACTCAGATAAGTTGGGAGGTGGTAGGGTGATTGGTGAGGGGGAAGGGAGCCTGCAATTGGTCTGGTAAGCTGGATGGGTGGGAGGATAGAGGGTCATTAATGTTGTTGGGATGGAGCAATATCTATGGGGGCCAGGAGAGGCATTTTCCAGCCCAGGAGTGACGTGGCAGAGGATGTTTTTGTATCTTTTTTTTTACTGTGCTCGCATAGTTGGAGGCACAGATTGGAATGAAAATGGTAAAATAGGACTCTATGTGTCCCACTAGCTCCCATCTACTTATCCAGTGAATTAAACATCAGATACCAACCAGAAGCCACTTAGTGGGAAGACAGATAATTAACTCAAAATCCAACTGAACATTTAGGCTGAAGCATCATGTGGGGGAGGGGTCAGGCTGTGAACAGAAAGCTACTCATTGACTCCAATTTAATGGCCTTTCAGTCTCTTTTGATTTTTCATTGTAACCTCAAGGCAGGGAATAATGTTCACCCAAATCTTCACCAGGGACTCTGCAGGCAAGTCTTTTCTTTTACCCTTATGGCACCTCCTCACACCTGGTATAAAGCACTCACAAACATTACTCTGTCCAATGCCCAAAAAGATGAAATGAATAGCAAGACATAGCATACAATTGCCTCATTAACAAGCTCAGGACTTTGTTAATTGGTTATTTATGACAGGCAGTTTCTACATCTGCTCGCTTCTGTAATGTCAGAGTTCGGATTGAGAATGTCAGAATGCTGACCCAATGTCATAGAATCCTACAGTGCAGGAAGAGGCCCTTTGGCTCATTGAGTCTGCAGTGAACACAATCCCACCCAGGCCCTACATATTATACCTACTAATCCTTCTAACCTACACATCCCTGCACACTAAGGGACGATTTCTTAGATGGCCAATCAACCTAACCCACACACCTTTGGACTGTGGGAGGAAACCGAATACCTTGAGGAAACCACACAGACACGAGGAGAATGTGCAAACTCCACACAGACAGTGACCTGAGCCGGAAATTGAACCTAGGACCCTAGAGATATGAAGCAGCGGTGCTAACCGCTGTGCTACCATGCCCCCCACGCAATGTCATCACACAATATTTCAAATGGGCTAAGGACAAGGGAAGAGACCACCCAATTTGTGGCCGTAAACTCCAGTTCAATATACCAAAAAATCTCCAAGACTCAAAATATTTGAACTTTGCTCAAGTTTAACACTTAATTGGACTACAAAGCAACAGTGCTTCCAAAGGCAATCCTAATGCTACGGACCTTTTGATGTCCTTTTTATTATTCACTTATATCCTGGTGTGCTTAAACTCAGTCATTTCACTTTGCCTGCTCAGAGCAGCACATCATTTCACCAACTTAACAAAGATAACCTATCCTTCTCCATCAGTGCACTTCCTCACATCCCATCTGCTCATCCAATGCTACAGGAAGATGAGGAAGAATGTCATAACTCCCCACCATTGTACCTTCAGCAAATGTTATCCATCCATCCATTCAACATGTTCATTTCTCTGTTTTCCCTCCTTGCAGAGCCCAGAACATGAGGGAACACAGGGAACTGAAACATCTCAACACTGACAGCTGTAGAGGAAAGAACTGAGTTACAATCTGCTAGTCCACTGCAAGTGGAATAATTGAAATGGGGAACTTCAGGTGATAAAATTACACTAGAAAAATTATTACTTTTTAAACTTTGCTTATCAGATGTGGGCATTACTGTCGGGGCCAGTATCTATTGCCTATCCCTGGTTGCCCTCAAGGTGGTGATGGTGAGCTGTTTTCTTAAACTACTGCAGCCCCTGGAGTGAAGCTACACAGTAAGAAGTCTCACAAATATCAGGTTAAAGTCCAACCAGTTTATTTGATAGTAAATCCACTAGCTTGTGGGTTTACTATCGAATAAACTGGTTGGACTTTAACCTGATGTTGTGAGACTTCTTACTGTGTTTACCCCAGTCCAACGCCAGCATCTCCACATCATGTAGCTACACCCACAGTGCTGGTCTTGAAATTGGCAGTTGGTCATAAATTCACAATGGAGTTCCAGAACCCAATGACAGTGAAGGAATGGCAATATATTTCCAAGTTAATATGATGAGTGACTTGGAAGGGTAACTCTAGGTGGTGGTGTTTCCATGTGTTGTTGTCTTGTCCTGCTAGATAGTAGTAGTTGTGGGTTTGGAAGTAACTGTTGAAGGAGTCTTGGTGAAATGCTGCAATGTATCTTGTAGATGGTACACATTGTTGCCACTGTTTGCTGGTGGTGAAGGGATTGAATATTTGCGGAAGGCGTAGCAATCAAGCAGGTTGCTTTGTCCTGGATGGTGAAAAACTTGTTGAGCATTTTTGGAGCTGCAATCATTCATCACATTCCTGATTTGGGCCTAATAGATGAATGAAGTGAGTATTCCAAGCCTCTAATCTGTTCTTGAAGTTTCTGAATTAATATGGTTAGTCCAGTTCAGTTTCTGGTCAATGGTAATCCCCAGGATCTTGAGAAGGAAGATTCAGCAATGGTAATGTCATTGAACGTCAAGAGGTGACAGTTTTTTTTGCTGGAGATGGTCATTTGCTGATATTTGTGTGGCGTAAATATTACCTGCCACTTGTCAGCCAAAGCCTAGATATTGTACAGGTTTTGCTGCATTTGGATGTGGACTGCTTCAACGTTCAAGAAGTTGTGAATGATATAGAACCTTGTGCAGTCATCTGCAAGAATCTCCACTTCTGATCTTAAGTTGAAAGAAAAGCTATTGAAAAAGCTATAGGTCGTTGAACCTGGGACACTATCCTGAGGAACTGTTGCTGTGATGTTCTAGAAGCGGGATGATTGACCTCTAATCATCATAACAATTCCTTTGTGCCAGATATAACTCCAAAAAATGGAGAATTTTTCCCAGTTCCCATTATTTTTTTTGTGAGGGTTCTTTGATGCCATACTCAGGCAAATGCTGCCTTAAGAACAAGTGCAGTCATTCTCTCTGTACCTATTATCCAGATTTGAACCTGCTTTCAGCTGCCAAGTTTTGTTATTTGTATTCATAAATCACAGGTCTAAGTGACTGCAAAAACCTGGGTCTATATTCCAGACTGATGTTCCAGTGCAACGCTGACTGAGTTTTTAATTTATTCATGAAATGTGGGTGTTGCTGGGTGGGCCAGCACTTATTGTAGGCCAGACCAGGTAAGGATGACAGATTTCCTTCCGGAAAGGACATTTAGTGAACCAGATAGATTTTTATAACAATCAACAATGGTTTCATGGATATTGTTAGACTTGCAATTCCAGATTTTTTTATTGAGTTCAAATGTCATCATCTGCCATAGTGGGATTTGAACCTTGGCTTCCAGTCCATTACTCTAATTCTCTGGTTTATTAGTCTGTAACACTATGCCACTATCTCCATCTTGGAAAACTCTCCCCAATGTACTGGCCAGTATCAGTTGTTCAACATCACAAGAGAAAAATGGCACCTTTGACAATATAGAGGTGCCTCAGCCTGATTATATGAGTGGAAGTGTCTGGATTGATTCTTGAGGGATCATGTCTTTCTGACTTTGAAACACCACGATTAATGCTGAGAATTTATTTGCTTTGCATTAGCTCCTCTGCCTGTCTTTTTAATTAATGGGACTTTACACTGCAGACGTAAACTCCATTCCTCCTGCTAAGTTGCTGGAAGCAAGATAATAATTCTCACATAAACATCATGCTTTACAAATGTTAAGCAGTGCTAAAGGCTTCTCCCTAATGACAATGAACGAAACAGCTTTCGAATCACAAGAGGAGCATCAAGTTCAATCAAACTCATTTGTAAAACTGAGCACCAAACATCATGCTTTCCAGATGGTTTATAACTTTAGGATATTCCCTTTTGCCTGTTCAATTGTAATACAAAATCCAAATCCATGATACTCATGTGTATCTCTGCTGCATGCCTCAGACAAAGATTTGGCCAAATCCTGGATTTGTTTGATGCCATTCAGTGGTGACATCAGGAAACATTGAAGGAAATGAAAATCTGTAACCCTGTTCACAAAAGGTCAGTGACACTGGGGTTAATTGAATATTTCAGAATCAAGATAGATCTTAGTTGATTAAGAGCATTAATGGTTATGGAAGCCACCTGGTAAAAAATGAATACAGATTCATAGTGACCAAACTAAGTAATACAGCATTTCACAAACAACTAATTTGTGGACAGCAAGATCATTCCAGCTGCTGCCAAGGTGAATTAAGTGGTTAATGAAACAAGTTGAAAGAAGTCTTCAACTTGTTTGAATTGAAGAAAGATGGTGGTCCAGTCATGAGGTGAATAGCCTATACCCAAGTAAAAAGAGCCACATTGAAGGTTCCATTGTAAGTTGTTTTTATAGTCCAGTCAAAGTCACTGGTTGAATATGTCACCTAACCAATGAAAAACTTGGTACTTGGACACATTTAAGGATGAAAATATGATAGAAGAAAGGACTTGTATCTACATTGCACTTTTTGCATCCAAAAGCAGTTACAGCTGATGAAGTACTTACAGAGGATAGATGCCGTTGTAATGAGAAAAAGACAAAGGTCTTGAAAATGAGAAAGATGCAGATCTTTTTACATCCAACCTACCACAAATAATACACTATACCATTTCTTGCCACCACAGGCAGTGGGTGGGCTTAATTCACTAGCTAGCAGCAGAGGGAACTATTGCAAATGTGCTGACCTCTATGTCTGAACTTGCATAATAGCAACTGTATAGGGAGATATTGCGCATGTGCAGATCTCTGTTGCTGCTCATGCAGAATAGCAACAACAGAGATCTAAAAGAGAGAGAAAGAGAGAAAGAGAGCTATAAAGCCTATGCTGTTTCAGCCAGTCTGAATACAGCCCCTTCCCGGCACAATTGCAGGGCCTATGGTCAATCACAAGCTGCACACTGCTTGTAAGTGGAGCCCTCATCGCTCCTTCCCTCCCCAGTCTGGTTGAATTCTCAGGCCACAGCCATCATGTCTTGCCCCAATAAGCCCTGCTGCCTCAGGACCCCAGACACCACATTCCTTCAGGCTCCACCTAGTGAGCAGTGTCAAGGTGGCTAATAGGCATTACAGAAGTACCAGGCTGGCACTGCCAGGTTGGCACTGTCTAAGGAACACCCCTACTTGCTCTTGGAATCCTCAGGAGCCTCAATGGCCTCCAATTCTACCTGACAAGTGTGACACAACTGTTCCCTGTTCACGATATTTTCCTCGCCAGAGAGAACCTATGCTGGTCATAATGGCAAGCGAGTCTGGATGATTGTGCGCCAGGCTTGATAAACAGATGCAGTTGTTTATTTGAAGAAATTTAAATAAATTATTTAGTCTCTTGCTGGAATTGGGTGAGAGGCTGATCTGACCAGAAATCCCACTCCTGTAAGATCGGGAGAGCCAAGAAATCAGGCTTGATCCTGATTTCTCGGCTCCCGTGTGATTTTATCGGCTTGCTTTGCCAATTGATGGGTGGGGCAAACCAGTAAAATTCCACACCCAATGTTTTAATATTGAGGCAGAGCAACAGCAGGGAAGGAAAGGAAGGAAATCTTGCATCCATGTCCCACTAATCTGTGGGACGCCCTGCCACACTTACATGAAGAACTGCAGATGAGGAATTGACTGTTGTCACCACATGAACAATCAATGGCAGAGACTTGCAGCCTTGAATAAATGTTATCCTTCAGTCAAGGGACTGCTGGTGACTACCTCTTTGTGTGGTAACGATGAAGGAGGTTAAACTTTTTCTCCGATAGTGTCACATACTCCTGTGTGTTTGTCTCAGGATGCAGACGTGACTTCAGTTTACCACTCCAGCTGATCAGAATGGATTTGCAGAGAGAAAGGGTGGAATTTTCTGGCCTTCCTGGTTAGTGGATCCTTTCTAACGAATTGAAGTCAATCCACTCAATGGGGAAATTGAGTATAATCTTTTGACAAGAGAAGGGAATTCTTTGGGAGATGGGCGACAGAGAGAAGTTTAAGAGTGTTGAATCCAAAAGCAATTCTGCAGAATTTAATGGGCCCCCAAGTGAAGGTAGAGAGACATTAAATCAGCATACTGACTTTAATATTGGTATTTCTGAGGATTTGTCCACTGAATTTATATGGATAGAACTGAAAAATAAGGAAAGATTGGTTTTATGATGGACAGTGAAGAAGGCTATAAATTCAGCGAATCGGCAGATGGAGTTTTAGATAAATGCAAGGTGATGCATTTTGATAGATCACACCAGGGCAGGACTTATTCAATTAATGGGAGGGCATTGCAGAGAGTTACAGAACAAAGGGGCACAGGTTCATAGCTCCTTGAAAGTGAGTAACAGGTGGACAGGGTGGTGAAGAAGTCATTTGGCATGCATCTTTTATTGGTCAGAATAAGGAATACAGTTGAGACATCTTGTTGAAGTTGTACAATACATTGGTAAGGCCACACTTGGAATACTGTGTACAGTTCTGGTGACCCAATTATAGAAAGGATATTATTAAACTACAAAAAGTATAGAAAAGATTTGTTAGAATGTGACCGGGACTTGATTGTTCAAGTTATAAGAGAGGTTGGATAGACTGGGACTTTTTTCCCTGGAGCATTGGAGGCTAAGGGGTGATCTTAAAGAGACCGATAAACTAATGAGAGGCATAAATCAGTTGGATAGTCAACATCTTTTCCCAAAGGTAGGGGGTCTAAAACTAGAGAGCACAGGTTAAAGATGAGAGGGGAGAAATACAAAACAGTCCAGAGGCAATTATTTCAAGTAGAGGATTATGACTGTTTGGAACAAGTTGTCAGAGATATCAATAGATATGGTTACAATTTTGCCTTTTAAAAAAAGCATTTATACAGTTGCAGGAGTAAGATTGGTACAAAGGGCTAGGGCAAAGCATGGACAATTGGGATTAGCTTAGTGATAAAAACTGGGTGGTATGGACCAAAGAAAAAAGAACAAAACAGTATGGGAAACAGGCCCTTCGGCCTAACAAGCCCTCGCCGCCACCTCAATGTTCCCGCTTCTACCCGTGATCCCTGTCTATGTTTATAGATCTATGCATTGAAACCAAATTTGAAACAATTTAGGGAGAATTTGTTCTACCAATTAGCCTAAGAGCACATCTTTGGGATGTGAAGAAAACCGGAGCACCCGGAGAAAACCCATGCAAGCACGGGGAGAATGCACAAACTCCCACAGACACAGGCCCAAATCCATATATCTTCACAGCACCGCGATAGTCACTGAGTGGTCGTGTTGCCTATCAAATGGTCCAGGTCAAGCGTACACTAACGACGAGAAGCACTAGGATACTCTCGAAAAATCCAAGAGCTAACTGATCCAACTGATTTAAAATCGGTTACAAGTGGTGTACCTCAGGGGTCTGTTTTGGGGCCTCTGCTGTTTGTAATTTTTATAAACGATCTGGATGAGGGTATTGAAGGATGGATTAGTAAATTTGCGGATGACACCAAAGTCGGAGGAGTGGTAGATAGTGAAGAGGGATGTTATAGTTTGCAGAGAGACTTGGACAAGTTGCAGAACTGGGCCGAGAGGTGGCAAATGGAGTTTAATGTGGAAAAGTGTGAGGTAATGCACTTTGGCAGGAATAATAAATGTGTAGAGTATAGGCTAATGGTAGGATTCTTAATAGTGTTGATGAACAGAGGGATCTTGGTGTATATGTGCATAGATCCCTGAAAGTAGGCAGTCAAGTCGATAAGGTTGTTAAGAAGGCATACGGAGTCTCAGCTTTTATTGGTAGGGGGATTGAATTTCGGAGCCGCAACGTCATGTTGCAACTGTACAAAACTCTAGTGCGGCCGCACTTGGGAGTATTGTGTGCAGTTCTGGTCCCCACATTATAAGAAAGATGTGGAGGCTTTGGAGAGGGTACAGAGGAGGTTTACCAGGATGTTGCCTGGTATGGAGGGCAGGTCTTATGAGAAGAGGCTGAGGGATTTGAGGTTGTTTTCGTTAGAAAGGAGGAGGCTAAGAGGGGACCTGATCGAAACATATACGATGATTAGAGGTTTAGATAGGGTGGACAGTGATAGCCTTTTTCCTAGGATGGAGAAAGCTAGCACGAGGGGACACAGCTTAAATTAAGGGGTGATAGTTATAGGACGGATATCAGAGGTAGGTTCTTTACCCAGAGGGGGTTAGGGAGTGGAATGCCCTGCCTGCGGCAGTTGTAGATGCACCAAGTTTGGTGGCGTTTAAGAGGTTAGTTGATAAGTTTATGGAAGAGAAGGGAATGGTTTAGTTTGGAGGGTCATTGCTTTTTTCATAATTGGTCGGCGCAACATCGAAGGCCGAAGGGCCTGTTCTGCGCTGTAATGTTCTATGTTCTAAGAGCAGCCCTCTCACGCTCCTTGTTAGGCAACAAGGCAGACCAAAGTACCTGTAGGATAAAACAAATACATCAATATCATCGACTATTTACACACTTCCCAGGGAACTCCCAAGGCTCATGATCCCTATTTTAAATCAGTTTTCTACATCCCTCCATTCCCATTTTGTTCATGTGCCCATCTAAGTATTTCTTAAATAACTCCAGAGTGCCTGCCTCTACCACTTTATTTGGCAGCGGGTTCCATACCCCCACCACCTTCTGTGTGAAAAAACTCCCTCTAGCATCCACAAAGACCCTATTTCGATACTGCAAAACTTCTATGACTCTATCACTCTATTGCAATCCCATCTTCCCCCAAACAATTTATATTCATAAATGGGGAGGTGGGAGTGGGCTAAGCCAAGGACAGCCTGCCCACTGTCACCCAATTAGGAAACAGTGTACTGGGGGAATGGGTTGGAGAAGCACTGTGTAGGGGGAGTGGAGCTGGAGAAGCAGTGTGCAGTGGGAGTGGCACTGGAGAAACAGTATGCAGGGAGAGTGGGGCTGGAGAAACAGTGTGCAGGAGTGGGGCTAGAGAAGCTGTGTGCAAGGGAAGTGGGGCTGGTGAAACGGTGAACAGGGAGAATGGAGCTGGAGAAACAGTGTGTAGGAGGAGTGGGGCTGGAGAAACAGTGTGCAGAACAGAACCAGCTCTACTGACACTAACATGGATTGCTGGCATCGGGCATCAGAGCCCCCTCGATGGGTCTCCTGCCAGATACAAGACAGCACCCCCCTGCCTCTCCATCCATGATCCATTTTGCAAACTATCTCTGCATAGGCCCCCCTGCATATGCCCCCTTCATAATTCCCAGACAGGTCCCATCCCCACTCTGGCTCCAACTTCTTAGCATTGCCTCTGGCACTCTTACAGTGCCCAACTGGCACAATGTGCCAAGTGGACATAGCCCAATAGGCATTGCCCAGTCAACAGCTTGACCTCAATGGTCCCTGATTCACCCCAGCATGGCCATGCCATCCAGTCTCTGTGAGTGGAGAATAGTAGTGATCTGTATCGGCGCAAGATCTTGCTGGAGAGGTGAGAAGCAGCCTCCCTACAGAGATGAAAATCCATGCACTCTAATTCCAATAAGCTTCACATTCTTTCTGGGTGCGAATTGGGTCTTGCCCTTGTAAATGGGCCAGGAAGATAGCAATCCGAATGGTGTCGGGCACGACTTGGATTTTTAACCTCTTAAACTATTTTCTCTGCTCACTGTGCCAACCAATTGGCATGGTGAGGTGCTTAGATTGAACAGTCCCCCATTCTTTCTGAGATTTTTTCACCAGCCCGTTGAGTCATGGTATTGTACAAAATTGGTCTCAGAGTTAGAATATTGTAAGAGCCTGCTTTAAGCAAAGAAAACTGATATGTAAATAAGTGAGAATTTACATATTTCATGATGTAATCCCACAGCCTGGATTAGCTATTTAGGGAGGGAGAGTGGCATGAATGATTAAAATGAAGCATCAGTTGAATTAGACCCAACTAAATTGGATTTTGCATCTTTAATTTAGTAATGAATTTGCCAAAGCTTGAACGTGCCGAAAGTTCTGTGTTTGCTATTAAATTATTGGCCCTTGCCAAGCTGAGGGAGACTGCAGGAATACATTTAACAGCTGGGATTTCCTTGATGTTTTTCTGAAGTTTGATTATTAAACAAACCAAAGGTTTCTGAATTTGAATTTGGATTGGACCCAAGAATAAAGCAGATTTGAGTGATGCTGCTAACTGCATCTCCTTGTGACAAGGTGCTCCTTTCCTCTTTAATGAAATCAGAACAACTTTAATGTTAAAATAATGAGAAACTACTGGATCAAATGAATTCTGCCACCTTGCTCTGCTTGGAATGTATTTTCTTGTAGTTTATGTATTGATGTATCATCGCAAATGTTTCTGTGAGTTGTGTTTGGTTGACATGCATTAGGTTTTTGCAGTGTTGACAAGGAACACCCCTACAGATTCGGATCAATTCTTCAGGCTATTCACCCATTCAGTCTATTGAAGGATTCTCCACTGTTTCTCTCTCATCTCTCTTATGATTGGCTATTTGACACATTGTTATCTACAGTTCATTCAGTGAGTCCTGGTGTGAATGCAGCTTGTGACAAACTTTGATAGTATTAAGTGGGACCATTCTGAGATTGCAATGGAAAAATACTTTGCATCATGGATGCTGTCAGCATTTCTCAATAATCACTAGGACTTCAAAGGTTAAACAAAAAGCCAGCTTCACAGATCAGGCTGTATTCTCTTGAATTAACAAATGATCTAATTGAAGTGTTAAAGGTGATTAAGGAAAGGTGGATGAAGAGAAACTCTTCCACTGGGGAGCCCAGAACAAAGCAGCAGAATCTTACATAAAATGAAAGTTAGCCATTCAATGATGACATCAAGAACCATTTCTTTACATAAAAGTGAGTAGAAAGAAACTCTCATACCCAGAAAAGCTGTTGGAGATCAATAGAATATATCAAAACCAAGATAGATATTGTTGGGTAAGGTTGTTAAGGAATATAGAAGTAAGGTAGGGAGATGAAGAAGAGGGATATGCTAGTCAAGATCTCGATGGATTTCAGAAGAGGCATGAGGAACTGAACTTTGACTTCCTGTCCATAATGCACCCTTCAAAGGCTCAGATTCTGAATGAATGAAGAGGAACAGCCTTGACAGGCTGTTCTTCTTCATTTTGCCTTGAGAAAAGATAAGAAATGTACAGCAGATGAAAGTGGAGAAGCAAGAGATGGTGTAAACAAAAGAAAAATGGTGCAAAGTATGAAGGAAGAGATTCTTAACATTCGATGGAATCCTTAAAAAAAACTCAATTTTTAATAAACTTGTTGGACAGTGAGTCAGAGGGGAATGAAGAGAGAGATGAGAATTAATACAGAAAGAACCATCACTATTCACGAGGAGAAAAAACTTTTCACATCATCTTTGTAGATTTGTTGAGATTGATAACGTATCCCAGATCTGTTCTTGCTCACCTGCAAAATGCAGAGATGTGTTTTGTTGCCAAATTGATTTGACAATCAACATGACTGTTGTTTAATCCTCAGGCGGTTCCTGACCCTGGTGCACTAACAGAAGCTGACAGTGAGTGTTCTGCCAGTTAGCCCCATACAGAATCATATTCAAACCATATTCACAACCGACTTCTCAGCACCTGCTCTCATCCTTAGCTCACTGAGCTCAAAAGCCATCTGTGTTTCATTCTGTTTCGACATGAACAAGCTGTACACTTGCACTTTGGGCTCCAAGGCCTAGATCCATGTTTGTGTACATTGATTTATTTTACTTTATTGTTGGTTGGAATCTTGAATCTTTGGTATTTGCTGCCCAGTCCTAATTGTCCTTGAATTGAGGGGCTTGCTCAGCCACTTCAGAGGGCAGTTAAGAGTTAACCACATTGTTGTGGGTCTGGAGTCACATGTAGACCAGACCAAGTAAGGATGACAGATAGGCTTCCCTAAAGGATATTAATGAACCGCATGGATTTTTACAACAATCAATAATTGTTTCACAATCTCTGAGACATGCTTTTAATTCCAGATTTATTCATTGAATTTAAATTCCATCAGCAAGTAGGCTTATAGAAATGCAAGTTCTTTTGTTAATGCTTTAATTTGGCTTATATTGTACTTAAACTTTAGAATCTTCATAATCCAGAGTCATAAATCCATGTCCAAGCAATCTGATTCCTGCCACTTAGCCTGCACTGATTCTGCAGAGTGAGTTTGAGAATACACAGATCTTGGTTAAAGGGAAGGCGATGGTCTAGTGGTATTAGTGCTAGACCATTAATCCAGAAACTCAGCTAATGTTCTGGGGACCTGGGTACAAAACCCGCAAATGGTGGAATTTGAATTCAACAAAAAAAATTTCAAATTAAGAATCCACTGATGAACCATTGTTAATTATCAGAAAAACCCATCTGGTTCATTAATATCGTTCAGGGAAGAAAATCTGCCATTCTTATCTAGTCTGGCCTACATATGACTCCAGAGCCACAGAAAGGTGATTGACTCTCAATTGCCCTTTGAAATGGCCTGACAAGCCATTTAGTTCAAAGGCAACTAGGGATAGGTGAGAAATGGGTGGCACAGTGGTTAGCACTGCTGCATCACAGTGGCAGGGACCTGGGTCCTATTCCCAGCTTGGGTCAATGCGCATGTGAGGAGTCTGCACATCCTCCTCATGTCTGCATGGATTTCCTCCAGATTCATAGACTCCTACAGTGCAGAAGGAGGCCATTTGTCTCATCAAGTCTGCACCAATCACAATCCCACCCAGGCCTTATCCCCATAGCCCCGTGCAATTACCCTAACTATCCCCTTGACAGTAAGGGCCAATTTAGCATGGTCAATCCACCTACCCTGCACATCTTTGGACTGTAGCAGGAAACCAGAGGAAACTCAAGCAGACACGGGGAGAATGTGCAAACTCCACACACAGTGACCCAAGCCAGAAATTGAACACATGTCCTAGGTGCTGTGAGGTAGCAGTGCCAACCATTGTGCCATCATGTCACTCTTGGTTTCTTTGGTTTCCTCCCACAGTCTGAAAGACATGCTAATTAGGTGCATTGGCTGTGCCAAATTCTCTTTCAGTGCACCCAAACGGTTGGCAGAGTGTGACAACAAAGAGATTTTCACAGTAACTTCATTGCAATATTAATGCAAGCTTATTTGTAATATTAATAAATAAACTTATGAGTGCTGGCCAGCCAGCAATATCCATGTCCCACAAATTAATAAAAACATTTAAAATAATGGTTTGGTCTCCTTTCTTTTGCAAAAAGAGAAATAAGGGGTAATCTGATAGAATTCTGAAAGGATTTGGTAGAGTTGATACAGAGAAAATGTTTCCATCTGCAGTGAAGAGCAAAACTGAAGGCCATTTGATTTGAAGAGAAAAATTGATAGGGAATTCAGAAGAAACTTTCCCAAAGGGTGGTGAGAATTGGAAATTGTTACCACAGGAAGTGGCTGAAGAAAGTAGTAATGCTGCATTTAAGGAGGAACAAGATAAACACAAGAGGGAGAAGGGAATGGAGCATTACGATGGTAGGTTCGAATGAGGAGAGATGAGAGGAGGCTTGAGTTGAGTATAAACCAGCATGGAACAGTTGGGTTTAATGGTCTGTTCTGTGCTGTATATCCTATATGAGCATTAAAGAGACCATCAGTTCCTGTGAATGTATCTTCAGCTATCTGATATTCAAATTGACCTCTTCATAACAATCAATACAATGTAGCCTAACATCAGGAGTTGTGTTACAGCAATCACTTCTGTCTCATGGCACATGAATGAATTTATGATTGTTTTAAATCTATTATGACTTCTTGTAAATAATGTAAGATGTTTCACTTGAGTATGCTTTCGATAAAGCTCTAAACAGTTGGAAAACATTTTTTTTAAGATTTGATAAATTGGAGAGAATCTTATGCATTCTTGCAAAATGATTCACAAACTGGAACCCAAGTGTTTAAGGGATGTTGCTATGGTGATCTTGCAGCTTTCACTTTGGCAATAAATGTGCTAAACACCTCTCTGCCCACAGGTGGGGGTGCAGTATGGATTCACCAAAATGGTAAATGGGGTTACAGGGAAGTTAGTGAGATTGGATAGATGGCTGGTTCATGAGGCAGAGTGACGCCAGCAGTATGAATCCAATTCCCATGCTGGCTGAGGTTATTCATGAAGGCCCCATCCACACAATCTTGCCCCTGATCTGAGTTGTAGATACCTTGTAGTTAAATCACTATCAGTCAGCTCTTTCCTTTAAAGAGGAGAGAAGCCTATTGACACCTGAGACTATGGTGAATTTACCTAACTTTTACCTGGCTTAGAGAGTAAAACTGATAGTTTAGAGAAATTTGATTTCCATTTCCTCAAGGATAGAAAATTGATGGGCAATAAATCTAGGTTTGAAGCTTTTAAAGGATTTATGCAGATAGATGCAAAGAAATCAGGCAGTACATGATCAGACAAACAGAGGTGAAAATCTGGAATTCCTGCTGCCGAGAGGCTACAAATTCTGGGTCAAATGGAGCTTTCAAGATGAATGGATTTTTGCAAAGTAAGGAAATCAAATGGCAAGAAAATGGAGCTGAGCTACAGATCAGATGTAAATTAATTGAATTGTGGAGCAAGGGCTGAATGACCACCTCCTGTTTGTGCTTAACTTCAATCCAAGTCACTTTCTTTAATTTGTTTCTTCTCTGCATGTTGGCATCCCTATTAAAGCCAGAATACATTCCCCAAGCCTAATCGTCAAGGAACAATGGTGATGAGTCACCATCTTTGGTCTACTGCAGTCCATTGTTTGAATGGAGATGAGAGGCTTGTTGGGCCTCTGCAGGGGCAGTCAAGAGTCAACCACATTGCTGGAAGTCTGGAGTCACATATAGTCCAGACGAAGTAAGGATGATAGATTTCCTTCCTAAAAGGATATTAGTAATCTGATTGTGATACTTCAAAAATTCTTCAAGCTCTAGAACCCATGATCTAGGCTGACAGTACTAAGAAGATGCTGCAGTATTGGAGATGCTATCTTTTTGATGATGGCAGCACAGTGATTTGCACTGCTACCTCATAGCACCAGAGGCTCAGGTTCAATTCAGGCCTCAGCTGACTGTCGGTTTAGAGTTTTCCCACTGTTTTCATGGCTTTCTCAGATGCTTCAGTTTCCTCCCACAGTCCAAAGGTTCAGTGGATTAGCCACAGTAAATGTCAGTGGTTAGAGGTATAGTTTGCAGGGTGGGGGGCTAGGTAACATGCTTTTTCAGAGAGTTGTCGGTGCAGACTCAATGGGTCAAATGGTCTTTTTAATGTACTCTCAGGATTCCATGGATTAACCTGAAGGTGCACCTACCCTCCCAAGAGCATGAAAATTCTGTAGCACTGTTCCGAGAAGAGCAGGGAGCTTGATTACTTGGTATTTGACAGATTATTTGGCTACTTTCACAGTTTGCTATGCATAAATAGGCTGCTAGGATTTTTACATTACAAAAATAACCACACTGATTATGAAACATTTTGAAATATCCTAAGTTCTTTATTTGTCCCCCTCAGATTCTCATCTTTAGGTGGTTATTATTCCTAGCTAACTTTCAGTATCCTCCCCTCCTCCCTAACCATGTGTTAGTTTAAACCCTTTCTACTCCTTTAGAAATGCTTTCCTTCAGAAACTGAATTTCAATTCATTTCCGTGAAAGCTGTTCCAGTAGTACAGGTGCTTCCTGTCCCAATGCCAATATGACACCCACATCTGTTACTTCTGCTCGTTGTGAATGAGTCTATCATAAGTTGTGACTAATGTCAATCCTTTATTGCTATGGTGGAGGTTATGTTACAGGACAAGTAATAAGGACACATGATCAGATCTGACTGTGGCAGTTAGGATGTTTAAAATTCAGTTTATTATTTAAATGTGGGATGAAAAGCTAGTGATAGTGACTGTGCAACTCAGATCACTGTAAAAACCTGTTCATTAATAAAGGAAAAAAATGTTCTTTGCACTTTACCGAAACGTCCTTTTGAAGGTAGAAATTATATTTCTGTTATCATCGGTGTGAAGAAGTATTTCCTTGCTTCTCTATATCTATCCCAGCATTTTCTTTTAATGCTTTAAATATGCTAATGTGAGTTGGCATCAAATGTTGTCTGCTTAAACAGCAGTGAAGCAATTTGCTGCACATTGATTGGTGATTAGTTGTTTAATTATCCTCCAAGGTAGTCACTCCCAGTTCCTGTTTCAACCTCCTTAACAAGATGGAATCTTGCACTTCGTGCAAAACTAACAATTCCGCCTCAGATCCCAGCACAGTGACATTAGAGGTTCTTTTGTGTTTAAGGTATCTGGTAAAATGGTCCACTTACTTTATTGCTGCTGAAAAAGGTATTTGCATGCTGTCAAAGCTTTTTATTTTGCATGATCTTCAAGACAATTGTAAGATTGCTAAAAGTTAAAGTAAGCAACAGTTAATAGAACATAGAACATAGAACATTACAGCGCAGAACAGGCCCTTCGGCCTTCGATGTCGCGCCGACCAATTAAGAAAATGCAATGACCCTCTAACCTAAACCATTCCCTTTTCATCCATAAACTTATCTACTAACCTCTTAAACGCCACCAAACTTGGCGCATCTACAACTGCAGCAGGCAGGGCATTCCATACCCTTACCACCCTCTGGGTAAAGAACTTACCTCTGTCCTATAACGACCACCCCTTAATTTAAAGCTATATTACACGAACAACCATACTGTTGATATCGGAATGAGTGCAAGACCAAACTCTTCACCAACCAGTGTCATTTTCCAGCTGTGCTCGAGTTCTGTACTGCAACATGACAATTTGCATATTTTTCTATTTCCTACATAAAGCTCCCGCCTTCACTCCCTTAAATCCAAGGGATGTGAAGGTGAATACTTTTGGAGGAAAACTGGTTTAGCCTTTCAAAGTCATGTTTGTCTGGACCACCTAAAGCTCTATCAAGGCCTTCTTCCATCTGCCATAACTGTTCACTATTCCAGAATCACCCTGAAATAGAAAGATAATCCCCCGGCCTCTTTTCTCCCACTGTAAATAATCTTCTTAGACATCTCTCCCCTTCATCCCCACCAATGGTCTGAACAATAACTGCAAGGAGCTTCTTTATTTACTGAAAAAGGGAGTGGGATAGCTTGATCTTGGGTTCGGACTTAGCTTGGCACAAGATCGAGGCTGAAGGATCTGTACTGTTCTATGTTCTAAAATTGAGACTATTCAATCAGCTACCTTTTGTCATTTCCCTCACTTCCACTACACCAGTGCTTTCTAACCTTTGATGTGTCAGGTAGGGATATGTTTGGCACAACTTATGGGCCAAAGGGCTTGTTTGTGCTATAGTTTTTCTATGTTCTATGTTCATATTTTAGTTCCAGGTAAATGCCAATCCATCAAAAAGAACTCTCAGCATTAGTTGCTTTATTTTAATGAGCATTATTTTGTTTTACTTGAAACAGTCCAGAGGGAGCTTTACTCAATATTTAACCCCTTGCTGTATTTGACTTGCAAGTGTTTGATGGGGACAGTGTAGAGGAAGCTTGATTCTGTGTCTACTCCCATGTTGTACTTGAAAAATAGATCAACTCAACAGTCTCCTGGATAAAAGGGGGAACACTAGGAAGTCAGTGATAATTTTCCAGCTCTATTTGGGAGATCATGGTTGGAGAAGATAAAGCTTAATTGGAGGGCTGTCAACAGATTGGTTGATGCCAAAACAGATCTACTGCACCTTCTGGATAGATATAAGAGTGAATTCAAAGAGATACATGGCTAAATGAAGGAATTCAAGTGAAACTCAAGGTGAAGCTTAATAGTCAACAAAAAATTTCAAAGGAAGAGCAGTACCAAGTGCATTTTGTCCCAAGGTCAAAGAAGAATTAGTTGAGTGGTTAACACTGATGTGTTAGAGCCAGTTATAATGAATGACTGGGTTATCCACATCATACTTATCATTAAACCAAATGGTTCACTTCGTCTATGTGCTGATTTTAAGACAACCATAAATCTGGTTCTGTGTGCTGATCAATATCCACTTTTTTTAATTGAAGATTTGTTTGCCAGGCTATCATGTGGGCAGAAATTCAGCAAAATTGATCTTTCATAAGCACATTTACAGATAAATGTGGCCACTGAACCATTATTATTGCTTACTATTCCACAACACTGCTGATTTGTGCCTTGTGTAGTGTAGACAGACTTTGTGGAGTCAAAAGTTGAGTTACTCACCACAGGATCCTTACCACCTTATCAGCCCTTGTAACCACAGCATTTATTTGGCTAATTCAATTCAATTTCTGGTCCAATTGTAGCCCCCAGAATATTGATAATTGAGGATTCAGCAATGAATGTCAAGGCCCAATTCTTAAATTCTCCCTTGTTGGAGTTGGTCATTGATTGACACTTGTGTGGTGTGAATATTATTTGTCACTTGTCAACAAAGTAATAGCTGTTCTTGGGGTGCTTTAAGCCTAACTCCAGGTGCTTGAAGCTAAACTATTTTATTTCCTGCAGCAACAGTTATACAATGATGTGAACAGGATTGAAAAGAAGAAAAATGATCAAATCAGAAACAATGCTACTGTTTTGAACTTCTTTTATCCTCAGAGTGAAGGCTTATACTTTCTTTAGTTGGTGCCTTGATGTTTTGTATTTAATGTGGTTTTCATTATCTATATAACTGTGGAGAGGAAGGCTTTCTCACAGCTGGCATTTACTCAAGGGATTGTTTTCTTCCTAATGCTGGGCCATTCTCCATCAGATATATTTTTCAGCAAGTTAATAGGTTTGAGAGCTCCAGCGAATACTTCTTCTGATGTTTGCTAAATCCTTTAATTCTCATAGAGTAGCTGATCTCTTCACATCAGCAGTCTTATCTCATGTTGCAACACAAAGACAAATGATCTTTCAAGCATCAGGTCCATTGAACAATGGGGCGGGATTCATTGATCTCATTCACTCCTACCCACTGCAAGTGAGGGAAGAGAGTTTGCCGTTCCAATCAAAATTCTGTTCACTTTCTTCGGCATCGGAGAATCCCAGCCACGGGTGAAGATGGAGTTTTTTTGGCCAATATTGCTTCTGGTGCTCATTCCCTAGCGCAGAGGGGGGCTATGCCTCCAGATGAAAGTGAAAGAAAATTTGCATTTATATAGAACCTTGCACAATCTAAGGACATCCTATTGGGGCCAACAAGAAAGAACAAGTTGGGACAATCTTACTAGAAAATTTCTAAGTATAGAGCAAGTGTCAAAATGGGAGGGGATAATGCTGATTTTTTGGGTGATCTTCCAGAAGCAGTTGTACAGCATTTCGAAAAAAATAGATCCCAAATAAAATTCTCGCCTGTAAGGAGGTAGGTGGAAATTATTCTCACTGAGAAGCTAGCTGCTCAGCTCTAGAGCCACCATTGCACAGGTGTCCTGATCTTCAAGTATTAGGAGATCTTCTGTCACTCTCTCTATCAACCCCGTGGACATCACGTGGACAACCCCTGACCCCCTCCGACCACTGCCCAGACATCGGCCCCCGACCCGCACCGCCCATCCCCAAAACATCTACCTGTTTGCTGCCCCAGACGATGCCAATCCTACCCCCAATCACTGGCCAATACCATTATCCACCTCCCCACGGAGCTTATCCTGCCCGCACCATCATGGCACTGCCTAGTGCCAGGCTGGCACTGCCAAGCTGGCACTGTTCAAGTAGCAGTGTTAGCCTTGCCCCCATTTGTGGGGACAATATTTGATCCTCACCGGTGAGTATATTGACTGACGAGCAGGTAAGTGCAAGTGTGTCCAGATGATAGCATCCGGGATTTATTAATGATATGTAAATAAGGACACAAAGCCGATTTCAGTGCCGGTAACATTGTGAGAGGTGAGAAAAAGGCGTGAACCCAACTTTTCACCTCTCGTCTAATCTTACCAGCCTGCCACACTTGTCAATCACAGTGAAAAGTCAGCAAGATCAGCTCCCTTTTCTCTTCTTTAGTTGAACAAGTGCTGAGCAGAATGATTGTTCTCATTTTTCACTCAGTCATATCATAGAATCTCTACAGCACAACAGGAGGCCATTCAGCTCATCGAGCCTGCAGTGACAACAACCCCATGCAGATCCTTTCCCTGTAACCCTACATATTTGCCCTGCTAATCTTGATGCCTAACCCATCTTTTGATTGTGAGAGGAAACTGGAGCACACAGAGAAAATCAATGCAACCACAGGCAGAAGATACAAATGCCACATCCAAGTCCAAAGATCTTGTTCAATCATCTTAAATTTTTGTTCCTGACTTTGCTGGATGAATTAAGTTCCAGACCAAATTAAAGGTTTTATATCCTATTGGATTGAGAAAAACTGGTATGAACAACTCGCTTCCAATTTTAATCACTTGTACAAAGCACTGAAGCACCCTGTATGCAGGAAATCCATGATTCATTTTCTTCATTGAAAGGGCCCATGGAACTTAAATAACCCACCATTTCTCTTGCACTCGAGACTGCTCGGTTTTTTTTACTATCTTCATAGTACTCCCGTTCTTACCCTGGAGACTTGCTGTATTTTTTTTCAACGGATTTTGTAAAGAGTGGATGTTTGCTGTATATTTAAAAAAAAATCAAGTCAATGTTCTGCAGGGTAAACGGAGGGAGTGCTGGGAAGTCAGTATTAATTTTCCAGCTCTATCAGGGAGATAATAGTTGGAGAAGATAGAGCTTAACTGGAGTGCTATCAACAGATTGGTCAATGCTTAGTACACCTCAGCACCTTGTGGATAAATACAGGAGTGAATTCAAAGAGATATTGGCTAACTGAAGGGAGTTCATGTTTTCAAGTGAAACTAAAGATGAAATCTAATAGTCAACCAAAAAGTCTCAAAGCAAGAGTGATGCCATGTGCAATTCGTCCCAAGGTCAAAGAAGAATTAGTTGAATGGCTAACACTGATATGTTGGAGCCAGTCATAATGAATGACTAGCCAATCCACATCATACCTGTCATTAAATCAAATGGTTCAGTTCATAATTGTGCTGATTTTAAAACAACCATAAATCCAAATCAGTTTTGTGCTGATCAATATCCGCTTCCTTTAACTGAAGATTTCTTTGCTGGGTTATCAGGTGGGCAGAAATTCAACAAAATTGATCTTTCATAAGCATATTTACACATAAATTTAACCACTGAATCATCATCATTGCTTACTGTCATTACTCTAAAAGTCTTTTTTGTTATAAAAGATTACATTTTGGAAAAACATTCATACCAGCCCTATTCCAAAGATCAATGGATCAGATGGTATACAATGCTAGCTGGATGATATTCTAATTGCAGGTCCAGTGATCAAGAGCATTTGAACAATTTAGAAGGAATATTGGAACATTTTCAAGCACGTAGTCTGTGTATTCAGAAAGAAGAATGCGACTTTTCCCAGATATCAGTCCAGTTGTTGGGTTATGTTTGTGATTGTAAATGTTTATACAAAATCACCTAAAAGAAAGGATGCTATGTTAGAAGCATGGTGTCCAATGAATGTGATGCAATTGAGATCCTTTCTAGAATTAGTAAATAGTTATTACAAATATTTCTTAACTTAGCTACATTATTGTAGTCATTGCATTATGTACTATGAAAGAAGTAGTCTTGGGACTAGACAACATCCTGTGAGAAAGCATACAAACATGTTAAAGAGACTGCAGAAATCTGCAGTATTGGGTTCAATACTTGGTTAAAAAAAATGGTTTTAATTCAAAGCTATGTAATTGCTTGCTTATAAGGCTCCACATTACGGAGAAGGGGCAGGAGATTCACTATTATGCCTTCTGGAGAAGAACAACAAATAGATTTTGCTTCATTTACTCTGACTAGTCCTGAATCTAACTATGCTCAGCTAGAAAAAGAAGCACTGAGTATAATTTTTGATATATGAAAGTTTCATCATTATTTATATGGTTCTCATTTCATGTAATTGACTGATCATGAACTCTTAACTATGCTGTTTGGGCCAAAGAAATGCAAACTGTTGTTAGTTAGTCAATTGCACAGACTCATTTGCTCACTCCCACAATATAAAGTATCATTAGTCAAAATGCCGTGCTAACGTTGATGGATTATTACATTTACCCTTGCCCACTGAACAGACATTGACAACTGGTTTCGACAATATTCTTTATTTTTTGCAAGCATATTTGCCTATGACAGCTTCTCATGTACAGAAATGATCCCATGATGAGGAATATGATAGGTATGGTAGTGAAAGGAATGATAGCTGTAAGGGAACATCTGCATCCTGATTTGAATGAGATATGTCATGAACTTTTAAGTTGACTGTCTAAGGTAGGGGTCTAATGGGGAGGATCCAAGTGATCATTCATCTTAGTCTGATGGGAGAGTTTTTGAACAACTAAATGAAGGATATCCTGTTATAGGTTTGATGAAGGAATTAACATGTAGTTATTTTTGGTGGCCGGGTCTGGATGTTCAGATTGAAGAAAAAAATGGGTCAATGACAATCTTCTGCAGGAATAAGACACCATTGTCTCCTTTACACACTTGAGAGTGACCTAAAGTGCCATGGCCTTCATTACATATAGATTTTGTTGTTCTGTTTGAGGGTTTCATGTTCTTAGTCTTAATTGATGCGCACTCAAAGTGGCCAGAAGTTGTTATCATGAGATCTGCTGAATTTGAACAAAACATTAAAAAACGTGGTGGAATTTTCGAAAGAGATGATACATCAGAACAGATTATTAGCAAAAATTGTTTATAGTTTACTCCACAAGAGTTTGAAGATTATGTCAAAGTAATTGTTTTCAGCATATAAAATCCATGCCTTACAGATTATCTGAAAGATTCATACCATCCTTGAAACATTCTTTAAAAAGTATCAAAAATGCTAGTGAGTTTGAGGAACAGGGATAGAGTGCAGATTAACATATAGCTGCAGGAATGATGTAGGAGAGAGGGTTTCATTTACATGGATAATAGGAGCACATTCTGGAGAAGTGGGACCTGTACAAACAGGATGGTTTGCACCTAAACCAGAGGGGCACAATATCCTGGGACGGAAATTTGCTACAGCTGTTCGGAGGGGGTTTAAACTAATTTGTCAGGGTGATGGGAAAATGAGCTGTAGTCAAAAAGCCAATGTTGATGGTCATGAGGTACTGAGGAAGGCATCAAGATCTCAGGACTGTACAGGCAGACAGAATGGTGGGTTGAAGTGTATGTACCTCAATGCAAAGAGTATCAGGAGGGACGTCCGAAGTAAATTCTTTACTCAGAGAGTGGTTGGGGTATGGAATGCACGGCCTTCCACAGTAATAGTGGAGTCGGACACTTTAGGAACTTTCAAGCGGTTATTGGATAGGCTCATGGAGCACACCAGAATGATAGGGAGTGGGATAGCTTGATCTTGGATTTGGACATAGCTCACATAACATTGAGGGCTGAAAGGCCTGTACTGTTCTATGTTCTAAGAGGGCAAGGATCTTTAACATGTTGCATGAATGACTTTTTAGCAAATTATAGGAACACTATTCATGTGTATACTCAAAGTACTTCTGCATAACTATTCTTAAAGAGGAAATTGAGAACCATGTTTGATTCGTTATTACCTCCAGAAACTTCAGAGATAGTAGAATGTTGATAACAATCTCAATTTGCTAGACTAGATATGTGGGCAAAACAATACTCATTTCAACAAGGGGATTGAGTGTTAGCATATAATTATACCATGAGTGAGAAATGGGTACCCGTCATAGATTTAGCAAAAACAAATGCAATTTCTTACAGAATTTCAAATTGAAGATGGACTAGTTTGTTGATGTCAATTATATTGACCAATTATTATTATCTCAAAATGATTTTCCAAGTTCATCTCCAGAAATACCAACACTTTCTTAGTACCTAGTTTTGTGAGTACTACTACAGAAGATGATCGAGGGATTGGATAGGGTGGATAGTGAGAGCCTTTTTCCTCGGATGGTGATGACCAACACGAGGGGACATAACTTTAAATTAAGAGGTGGTAGTTATAGGACGGATGTCAGAGGCAGGTTCTTCACACAGAGGGTGGTGAGGGCGTGGAATGCCCTGCCTGCAGCAGTTGTGGACTCGCCTACTTTGGGGGTATTCAAATGGTCGGTGGATAGGCATATGGATGATATTGGAATAGTTTAGGTTAGAGGGTCCACTGGCCGGCGCAACATCGAGGGCTGAAGGGCCTGTACTGCGCTGTAATGTTCTACGTTCTATGTTCTAAGATTTAATTGAATCTGAGTTCCCTTATGATTGTGAATATGTCACATTATCAAGTGAGGATGATACAGAATTAGTTCCAAAAGAAATGTCTACTGAAGGTCCAAAGCATACTTTTAGTCAAGAACAGCCAAATTCCAGAAAGGCATATAAAACCAAAGAGGAATAGATGGCTTTCTAATCAACTTTCTTTTTGACTGTATATAAAAATTAATGATGCATAGTACTATGTCCAAAGTATTATTGAACCTATGTATCACATCATAGTAACTTACTGTTATGAGCACATAAATAAAGAGGGAGGGATGTTATCTGTTTAAAAGGGTTGCAGGTTGCTTTAAGAGAAGAGCAAATGATTTGATGGTGATACATCAAGCTGCTGTTTTACTTTCAATTTTCTGATCCAGAGCTTTCAATAAAACCTGTGTGTTTGTTTGAATTTATGTATGCAAACCATTCTGTTCAACAAGAGTAGCTTCTTCACTAGATGTGCTGCTTGTTCAATACTTGCACTCTTCTCACAGTCCTGGGGATAACTCCCTTGCTACAAAAATAATGTGATGTTTTTTGCAGCCATGCCATCCCATTCTCACATGATCCCTTGGCCAATTGTGCACAAAGCACCATTGATACTTCTCTATCAGAGAAACAACTGGCTATGCATAATTTGAGAAGCAGCGTTATGCAATTGTGAGGCAAGATATGCCTCTAAAGCTTACAGGGACACCCACAATTAACATCCTATTCAAGCCATTGAGCCAACCAAACTAACCCACCCCTTGTGTACTAGCCCTCAAGATTTAAAGAGCAGAGGATTCTATTTGCCTTTTTGACCATTTTCCATCTGATCATCAGATTATAACCCCTATGACTTGCCTGGGTTTGTAAAATCTCACTTACTGTCCTGCCTGGAGACAATACATATCTCTTTAATCCATGCTTAATAGCATTAAGGCCACTTTCATTGCCTTCATCTTAAAGTCTTGATTAGCTGCAAAAACTTGCGTTCTCATCTGTATTCTGTGAACTGACTGTATGTCTTTACATCCCCTGTTTGTGATCAGAACTCTCCACTCACCTGACAAAGAGTCAGAGCCCTGAAATGTAGTAGCTTTTGCTACCAAATAAACCGGTTGAACTTTAATCTGGTGTTGTGAGACTTCTTACTGATGTATCTAAACCAGGGGACAGAGTCTCAGAAAAAGGGACAGGCCATTTAAGACAGAGATGAGGGGGAATTTCTTCACTCAGGTGAATCTTTGGAATTCTTTACCCCAGAGGGCTATGGAAATTCAATCAAGCATCATGTTCAACACAAAAGCTGCTAGATTTCTGGAGAAGAATGGAGGATGACACAGTGGCATAGTGATTAGCACTGCTGCCTTACAGTACCAGAGATCCAGGTTCAATTCCAGCCTCAGGTAACTGTCTGTGTGAATTTTGCATGGTCTTCCTGTGTCCACCAGATACCCAGTTTCCTCCCAAAGATGTGTGGTTTAGGTTGATTGTCCATACTTAATTATCCCTTAGTGTCAGGGAAATTAGCAGAGTAGATACCTGGGGTAATGGGGATAAGCCATGGGTAGGATAGTTATTGGTGAAGACTGGACGGGCATATAAGAATTTTATGATTCTATGAATGACATTAAAAGATAGTGCAGGAAAGTGGCATTGAAGTAGATGATCAATCATGTTCAAATTGAATGGCAGAGTAGACTTAAAGAGATCATGCGGCCTATTCCTGTCCCTATGTTCCTAGGCACACACAATCCTGACTTGGGATGATACTACACACAACAGGAATTCAAATTTCTGCCGTTCCTGCCTCTGCGAAATCCTGCAAATCCATTGGCAGGATAGGCACACCGACATCAGTGTTCTCACATCGACATCTTCATATTGAAACATTGACCACACTCAATCTGGTCCAGTGGGTGGGACACATCATCCAGCTGCTTGACACAAGACTCCAAAATCAAGTGCTGTACCTGGAGCTTTGACATGGCAAGTGAACCTCAGGAGGCAGAGGAAATGCTTCATGGGAATCGTCAAAGTCTCCTTGGAAAAGTGCACCATCCTCACTGACATCTGGGAATCCCTGGCCCAAGGGCGCCTGAACTGAGGAAAAGCACCCAGGAAGTTGCTAAACACCCAGAGTTTCATGATTGAAATGAGCTGAATCCAAACATCAACAGTGAAAGGAGTCCATGGCAACCCCGGCACCCCACCTACCGGCTCCTCCAATCACCGTCTGCGCACCCCAACACTCCTCCCCCCCCCACCCCCACCCCCAACCCCACCTCGTAACAGAGGGCAGGATTTTCTGTACACTCTACAGCATGTTTTACAGCAATGGAGAGATAGCCTCCATTGCCTGGTGGCAGGACCTTCCCTTCCCATAGCTGTCAACAGGGTTTCACATTGTCAACACTCTCCACTGCCACAAAGCATGCTGTGGGTGGAGGGCTATCATTAATGAGACCAGAATATCCCATGGGTGGGACTGGTCATAAAATCCCACCCAATTTCATACTTTGGACTCCTCAGTCATCTGAGAATTCTTTTTTAGTGTGGAAGCAGGTCTGAGCAGGTCAGGTCTGACTGAAGACAGTCGCAAGTTTCAGAGGTGTTATTGAAGGTGACTTGGCAATTGGGCACACTAATTACCCTCATAAATACAGACAATACTGTCCTTCTGCAACAACTTAGCATATTCTGACCCAAGACTGATATGAAGAATAGAGCAAAGCCATCACACCAGCCTTGTGGTTAGTGATGTTAATTTAACAAAGCCAGCTGTATATAGTGGGCTGTATTTACGTCATTATTAATAAAAATTAAGAATCAGACATCTCAATATTCCCTGTTCCAAGAGCCAGCACTGAGGTGAAAAAAAGTGAGATTCCTAAATACTCTACAATCTCTTTTCCTACCTGTTCATTCTGATCTGTGTCACACAATTGGAATGAACATATTTCAACCCATTGTCCCTTCAAAGGAATTCTTCTGAGGATTTTACTTGCTCAGTTCAGAGATATGTAATTGAATTAAAAATAGTCTGAAAGATACTTCTTTGTCCTAAATTATTCAGCTTTTGTCAGATTTCTCCTTTCATTATTTATGAAATACATGTTGATTAACTTCCATTTCCTTGCTCCCTCAAATTTCTCAAATAACCACTGCAAGATGTGAAAAAAATTACTGGGTAGCCAAAAATTTTATTTGCGGGGGGAATTGAGAATATTGTTTGCCTATCTTTAGTGGATGACATGGTGGCACAGTGGTTAGCGCTGCTGCCTCATCTTGTCTGTCTGTGTGGAGTTTGCAATTTTTCCCTGTATCTGCATGGGTTTCCTCTGGATGCTTCAGTTTTCTCCCACAGTTCAAAGATGTGCAATTTAGGTGGATTACCCATAATAAATGCACTGGGATACCGGATTCGATCTGAGTAATGTGCTCTGTCAGAGAGTCAATGCAGCCTCGATGGACCAAACAATGCAGCTTTGATAGACCGATTCAATGAAAGATATATGGATCATTATAATCAAGATTTAAAGGTGCAGGCAATGAGAGTGGAAATAACATTAAGCACAGGTTAAAGATATGTGTATTGTCTCTAGACAGGACAGTAAGTGAGATTTTGCAAACCCAGGTAAGTCATGGAGGTTACAAATAGTGTGACATGAACCCAAGATCCCAGTTGAGGCCGTCCTCATATGTGCAGAATTTGGTTATCAGTTTCTGCTCAGTGACTCTGCATTGTCATATGTCATGAAGGGCACCTTAGAGAATACTAACCTGAAGATCAGAAACCAAATGCCCATGACTGCTGAAGTGTTCGCCAACAGGAAGAGAACAGTCTTGCCTGGTGATTGTTGAGCAGTGTTCATTCATCCGTTATTGTAGCGTCTGCATGGTCTCCCCAATGTACCATGTCTCGGGACATCCTTTCCTGCAGTGTATCAGGTAGATATACCAGCCAGTTGAAACATCTTATTGACATCTACACTGTCAAGCTTTGTAAGCATTTTGTAATTATCAATTAGGTCACCCCTCAGGAGATCCAGCAATTAGCTGACAACCATGATGCATGAGTTCCTTTAATGTAGTCAAGGTCATCTACACTCCAAGCATTTGAGGTCCCACCATGCTGTTGGCCAAGAACAGGGAAGAGCTAATTGAAAACAGTGAGCACCCATTGGAAGGAACACTTTGAAGATCTCAAGAAACATGTGAGTGTCCTCAGCTCCACTCTGCAGCATGCTACCCGCCACCATATCAGCACAATCCCAACTTGGCACAAGACAGAAAAGGCCATTCAACAGCTAAAGAAAGGAAAGGTATCAGGAGCAGATTGAATCCCACTAATGAAATAAAACGTGACATTGAAGTACTATGTCATGAATACATGACCTCAACTGGAATGAGGAGAGCATGTCAGGAGATCTGAGTGATCATAGAAATCTTACAGTGTAGAAAAGGCCTTTTGGCCCATCAAGTCTACACCAACCACAATCCCACTCAGGCCCTAGGTCCATATCCCTATATATTTATCTATTAATCCATCTAACCTATGCATCACAGGACTATAAGAGGTAATTTTTATCATGGTCAATCAACCTAACCCGCACATCTTTGGACTGTGGGAGGAAACCCAGGCAGACATCAGGAGAATGTGCAAATTCCACGCAGACAATGACCAAAGCCGGGAATCGAACCCAGGTCCCTGAAGCAGCAGTGCTAACTAACTATTGTGTACCGTGCCGTCCGTAACCATTGTCATCTTCAAAAAAAGGTGACAAGTCCATCAGAAGAATTTCCCTGCTGTTGCCTACAAAAGAGGTTATCACAAGAGCCCTCCTTAATCACCCTCTCCCTGTGGCTGAAGAGCTCCTCCTGGAAACCCAGTGGGGATTCCACTCACTAAGGGCACAACAGGCATGATATTCACAGCAAGAAACTACAAAAGAAAAGGAACCAGCACCAACCCTGGTACATGGCCTTCTTTTACCTCACAAAGACCTTTGACACTATCAATATCACAGGGGTTGTGGAATGTCCTCCTCTATTTTGACTGGCTCCCAAAATTTATTGCCATCTGCTGCCTAATCCATGATGATATGCAAGATGTAATTATGACCAAGATATCCAATACTTGTTTGGACTGGGGTCAGGTAAGGCAGAGTCATGCATTGATACTCTTCTCTCTCTTCCTTGCAGTAATGCTCCATATCACCTTCAGTAAGCTACCCTCTGGAAACTCCCCACTAGAGTGGAGCTAAACTACGGAACAAAAATGAGAATCTGTTCAACCTCCGTTGCCTGCAGGTCACATCCAATGTCAACAAATCTTCTGTCATTGAACAGCAGTATGCAGATGATGTTTTCATCAGCAGATACTCAGAGGCTAAGCACCAAGTCAATGTTAACACTTGCAGTGAGGTATTCGAGATCACGGGCCTTGCACAAAACATCCGTAAGACAAAGATCCTCTACTAGCCTGCCACCTGTCAGACAGCACTGTCCCTAGTTGTCAAAATCCAGGACAAGGCTATGGACAACGTGGACCATTTTCCATAGCTTGTGAGTCTACTATCAACAGTTGCAAACCAATGACAAGGTTCAACACAGCCTTCAGTCACTTTCCTAACAGCACTGAAACTGCGCTATATGGATTGCAACAGTTCAACAAAATGGCTCACTACCGCCTTCTTTAGGACAATTAGAGAGGAACAAGAAATGTTCACTCTACTATTGATACTCACATCTGGTGAATGAATGAAAAGGAATGCATCAAGTTACTCAGAAATTAAATTGGTTTGTCCAGTGTTAAATCAGGTGTCATTCTTCAGTCCAAATATCAGTTGATATTTTTGTAAGTTTTTTACACTTTGATCTTTCCCTTTTTCTGAGTGCTGTCGATTCTTTGTAGTTTTTAATCACTTATTTCTTCTGATCTTTTTTGAAAAGACCCTTTATTCTACACTGCAGCCCATTTAGCAATTGGCATTCCTTTTTCACACTCAGCCCAGCAGTGAGGAAAAGCCTGATTGGCACATCTGTCCTTCTGAAGTGTGATTTCACATAACAAACCCACTCTCATGCAATGTAATGGTGTTAGGATGGACAATGTTGGGACTGAGTTCATGCCAACATCCTGATTTTGGGTTAGACAATTCAGATTGGTTTCAGATCACTTGGATCAATCAGAGCTCAAGAAAAGAAACCAATAGCCAGGGAGTAAGCTGTCATGCCAACACAACACCCGGCTCAACAAACTACTAAGCTATTGTACTCATCCAATAATAATTAAAACTCTTGTGCAGCAGCCAGAAAGAATGTCTATTCTTTGAACATTGTCAGTTTTCAGATATTAGATTTGAGACACTAAACCTCCATTGCTCTATCAAGTGCAAGCTAGATTATTCTGGATTTTCTCTGTACCTACCAAACCTTACGAAAACCAGGCAGGCTCTGAAACAGGCTAGAAACTCCTGTCCTTTCTGGGAAAGACCATTTTCATCTCCAAGACACATTAGAGAAAACAAGATGTAATTGGGTCATTTATAACTGCAGTGAGGATTGTAATAATGTTTGGGTGAATGGTTGGAGCATGTGCTGATTGGAAATGTTAAGGCTGGGATGGATTTCTGTGGCAGTGTTATGTGAAGGGACTGAGTGGAGCAGGTCAATTAGTCCCTTTGTGGGGGCAGAAGGAGCTCACCAATAAAGCATTCACTCAGACATCATAATCACAACAAGCTCCCTAGTTACTGCTCTGTGCTCCTTGCCTCTTTTTCATCAGCGATACGTCAACTTTGCTTTTCACCTGGGGGCCAGTTCAAATCCAGCAATCATCAGCATTACCACCAATGCATCAAGATGAATACAGCTTCTCACTGTCATCTTGGGATATTACCAGGGTGTCAGTTACAGTCAGATAGCCCTGGACTGAAGCCTCAGTTCCAACAAGCTGAGCACCTAATCCAGGCTGACACTCCCACGCCATAATGCAGGGGTGCTGCACTGTCAACAGTGCTGTCTTTTGAATGAAATGTTAAACTAATGTCCCATTTATCCTCTCAGTTGGAAATCCAATACCCATGGCATTATTTCCAAGAAAGGGCAGGAGATTTATCCTGAGCATTGTCATCAATACCTAACCTCAACCAAAGTTACTGATGCAGATTACCTTGTCATTATCTTAGTGCCCTTTGACTCGATCTTGCCACAGCCTTTCCTATGTTACAGCAATGATTACATTTCAGGAGTATTTTATTGAATGTAAAATGCTTTGGGATTTTGTGATCGGTGTGCTATTGTATGGACGGTATGTAACACCAATACAAAATCATAATTCTATCTCTTTCATGATAGCGATGGAAAGAGATAGGATCAGGCAGGCTAGGAAGGTGTATGTCTGGAGTAAGGGGAAATATGAAAACATTAGGCAGGTAGTTGGACGTATAAACTGGAAGGAGGTGTTCTTGGGGAAGACTACAGAGGCAAAGTGGCGGATTTTCAAGGAATGTTTGTCTGGGGCACTGCAAGACAATGTTCCGAGGATTCAAAGAGGTTCTGGTAGGACGCAGGAACCGTGGTGCATGAAGGTAGTGGTGAACCTAGTTAGGAAGAAAAGAAGGTATATAGAAGGTTCAGAGAGCTAGGGGATGTTAGGGATCTAGAGGAGTATAAGGTGTGTAGAAGGGAACTTAAAAAGGAAATTAGGAGAGCCAGAAGGGGTCATGAGAAGGCTTTGGCAGGAAAGATTAAGGAGAATCCCAAGGCCTTCTACAAATATGTGAAAAGTAAAAGGATGAGAAGAGAAGGGATAGGGCCTATAAAAGGTGAAGGGGGAAAAGTCTGTGTGAATCTGGAAGAAATGGCAGAAGTGCTTAACGAGTACTTTGCCTCGGTATTCACGGTGGAAAGTGAACTGGGAGATTGCACTGTAGGTTTGAGGCATACGGAAAAGATTGAGTATGTGGATGTTAGGAAAGAGGGTGTGTTAGACCTGTTAAATTCTAACAAGATAGACAAGTCGCTGGGACCGGATGGGATGTACCCCAGTTTATTGTGGTAGGTGAGGGAAGTGGTTGCAGAGCCCCTGGCGATGATATTTGCATTGTCCATGGAAACGGGAGAGATTCCGGAGGATTGGAGGATTGCGGATGTGGTTCCTATCTTTAAGAAAGGGAACAGGGATAGTCCAGGAAATTACCGACCGGTGAGTCTGACTTCAGTGGTTGGTAAGCTGATGGAGAGGCTTCTGAGGGATAAGATATATGAACACCTGGAGAAGTTTGGACTGATTAGAAATAGCATGGTTTTGTCAAGGGCAGGTCATGCCTTACGAGCCTAGTTGAGTTCTTCGAAAATGTGACTGAACACATTGACAAAGGAAGGGTGGTGGATGTAGTGTACATGGACTTTAGTAAGGCGTTTGATAAGGTCCTCCATGCAAGGCTTCTGGAGAAGGTGAGAGGGCATGGGATCCAAGGGGCTTTGGCCTCGTGGATCCAGAACTGGCTTGCTGGCAGAAGGCAGAGAGTGGTTGTGGATGGGTCTTGTTCTGCATGGAGGTTGGTAACCAGTGGAGTGCCCCAGGGATCTGTTCTGGGACCCCTGCTGTTTGTCATTTTCATAAATGACTTGGATGAGGAAGTGGAGGGGTGGGTTAGTAAGTTCGCCGACAATACAAAGGTCGGTGGTGTTGTGGATGGCCTGGAGGGATGCCAAGAGCTGCAGCGAGACATAGACAGGATGCAAGACTGGGCAGAGAAGTGGCAGATGGACTTCTATGCGGATAAATGTGTAGTGGTCCATTTTGGCAGGAATAATGGAATGAAGGATTACAACATAAGGGGTAGGAGTCTTAGCTGTGTTGTTGAGCAGAAGGATCTTGGGGTCCGGGTCCATAGGACTCTTAAATCGGCCTCGCAGGTGGAGGAAGTGGTCAAGAAGGCGTACGGTGTACTGGCCTTCATTAATCGAGGAATAGAGTTTAGAAGTCAGGAGGTAATGATGCAGCTCTATAAGACTCTTGTCAGACCCCACTTGGAGTATTGTGCACAGTTCTGGTCGCCTCACTATAGGAAGGATGTAGAGGCTATTGAGAGAGTGCAGAGGAGATTTACAAGGATGCTGCCTGGATTGGGAGGCAGGCCTTATGAAGATAAGTTGAGGGAGCTGGGACTCTTCTCACTGGAGAGACGTAGGTTGAGAAGCGACCTGACAGAGGTTTATAAAATGTTGAGAGGAATAGATAGGGTGGACTCTCAGAGACTATTTCCCTGAGCTGAAATGGTCACTACGAGAGGACACAGATTTAAGGTGCAGTGAAGCAAATACAAAGGAGATGTCAGGGGTAAGTTTTTCACTCAGAAGGTGGTGAGTGAATGGAACCGACTGCCGTCAGAGGTTGTTGAGGCAAACTCACTGGAGTCTTTTAAGAGACTTCTGGATGAGTATATGGAAAAGAATAGGATGGGGGGTTATAGATAGGTCTGTGGATTGGTTGATGTGATCGGCGCAATTCGTGGGCCAAAGGGCCTGTTTGGGCTGTATTGTCCTATATTCTATGTCCTATGTTAAAATATACACCATTACAAGTAGCCTTGAGACAAAATTACCCGAGGCTTTGCTCATCATGACTGGGGATTTCAATCAGGCCAAGCTCAAGCATGTACTAACAAGTTACCACCATCATATCTCTAGTTCCACTGGAGGCCCAAACAATCTAGACCACTGCTACACTCACCCACACTTTGGCAAATCAGACCTTAAGGCTCTGCTCCTGCTCCTGGCTTACAAGCAAAAATTGAAGTGAAAGAATCCATCAAAGAAAGTTGTGCAATTTTGGTCTGAGGATTCAGATGATCTCCTATAGGACTGCTTGGAGTCAGTGGACTGGTCAGTATTTAAAAACTCTGTGACCAGCCTGAACGTCTACACCACTACAGCAACTGACTTCATTAATAAGTGTGTAAAAGACTGTGTGCCAAAGAAGCAAATCTGTGTGTTCCCCAACCGGAAATCATGGATGAACAGGGATATCCACTGCTTGTTGAAGTCCAGGTCTGAGGTGTTCAAGTCAGGCGACATGACCTATATATGAAAGCCAGAAATGACCTAAGAAGATCCATCAAAGATGCCAAAAGTCAGTATCAGACCAAGCTAGGATCCCATGCTAGCCATACTGCACCACTCCACCCCCCTCCCCACTCATCACACCTGACTATGGCAAGGTCTGAAAGACATAACAGGCGGCAAGATGAAGGCAAGTGAAGTCTCTAGCTTCAATGCGACCCCCCGCCTCCATCCCCGATGAGCTCAATGCATTCTACATCCATTTTGAGCAAATAGTTAGCGACAGCATGTCCACTACCCTGGAAGAATCTGTATCTGGGGTCACCATTGTAAATGTCAGAGCAGCCTTCATGAAGGTCAACCCATGGAAAGCAACTGGCCAGATAGGGTACCCAGATGGAACTCAGATCCTGCATTGATCAACTGGCGGGGATATTCGCAGACATCTTCAACCTCTGTTTACAACAATCTGAGGTATCTATCTGCTTCAAGAAGACAACCATCATCCCAGCATCTAAGAAAAACCAAGCAGCTGGCGGCTCTGACATCCATCATTATGAAATGCTTTGAAAATCAAGTCATGGCATGAATCAATTCCAGCCTCCCAGACTAGCTCGATCCACTACAGCTTGCCTACTACTGCAATAGGTCCACAGCAGATGTCATCTCCCTGGCCCTGCACTCAATCCTGGAACACCTAGATAACAAGGACCCCTATGTCAGACTTCTAATTATTAACTGTAGCTCAGCCTTCAACACCATCATTCCCACATACTTCATCTCCAAACTCTGTTGTCTGCACTTCGGTACCTCCCTCTGTGACTGGATCCTAAACTCTCTAACTCACAGAACGCACACCACAATCAGTAAGGATAGGCAACACCTGCCCCACAATCATCCTCAACATCGGTGTCCCACAAAGCTGTGTTCTTAGCCCTATACTATATTCCTCATTCACTCATGAATATGTGGCCACACTCCCCCTCAATTGAAATTTCAAGTTTGCTGATGACACCACCTTGGTAGGTCGGACCTTAAACAATGATGAGACATAGTACAGAAATGAGATAGAGAATCTGGTGAAATGGTGCAGCAAAAATAATCTCTCCCTCAATGTCAACAAAACGAAGGAGATTATCATTGACTTCAGGAAGTGTAAAGGAGTACATGCTCCTGTCTACATCAACAGGGATGAAGTAGAAAGGATGGAGAGCTTCCTGATCCCCCCCATGCTGACACTATAGTTAAGAAAACCCACGCACCTACATTCTCAGAAGACTAAGGAAATTTGGCGTGTCAGCTACAACCCTCACCAACTTTTACATAGAAAACATTTTTCTGATTGTATTATAACTTGGTATAGTTCTGGCTCTGCCCAAGACCACAAGGAACTACAAATGTTTGTGGATATCATCCAATCTATCACACAAACCAGCTTCATATCCATTGACATTGTCTACACTTCCACTGCCTTGGCGAAACAGCCAGCATAATTAAGGACCCTGTGTATCCCAGACATTTTCGCTTCCACCTTCTTCCATCAGAAGAAAAGTGCAAAAATCTGAGGTCACGTGCTAATTGATTCAAGAGCAGCTTCTTCCCTGCTGCTGTCAGACTTTTGAATGGACTTATCTTGCGCTAAGTTGGTCTTTCTCCATACCCTAGCTATGACTTTAAACTACATTCTGCATTCCCTTGTTTCCTTCTCTATGAACGGTATGTTTTGTTTGTGTAGTACGCAAGAAACAATACTTTTCACTGGATGTTCAGAGGTAGGTTCTTTACTCAAAGAGTGATTAGGGAGTGGAATGCCCTGCCTGCAGCTGTTGTAGATGCGCCAAGTTTGGTGGCGTTTTAGAGGTTAGTTGATAAGTATATGGAAGAGAAGGGAATGGTTTAGTTTGGGGGGGCATTGCTTTTTATTTTGGTCGGCACAACATCGAAGGCCGAAGGGCCTGTTCTGTGCTGTATTGTTCTATGTTCTATGTTCTATGTTACATAGAACAATACAGCACAGAACAGGCCCTTCGGCCTTCGATGTTGTGCCGACCAAAATAAAAAGCAATGCCCCTCCTAACTAAACCATTCCCTTCTCATCCATATACTTATCAACTAACCTCTTAAACGCCACCAAACTTGGCGCATCTACAACAGCTGCAGGCAGGGCATTCCACTCCCTAATCACTCTTTGAGTAAAGAACCTACCTCTGATATCCGTCCTATAACTCATACCCCTTAAGTTAAAGTTGTGTCCCCTCGTGCTAGCTTTCTCCATCCTAGGAAAAAGGCTATCACTGTCCACCCTATCCAAACCTCTAATTATCTTATATGCTTCAATAAGATCCCCCCTTAGCCGCCTCCTTTCTAACGAAAACAACCTCAAATCCTTCAACCTCCTTTCATAGGACCTGCCCTCCATACCAGGCAACATCTAGTAAACCTCCTCTGTACCCTCTCCAATGCCTCCACAATCTTTCTTATAATGTGGCGACCAGAACTGCACACAATACTCCAAGTGCGGCCGCACTAGAGTTTTGTACAGCTGCAACTTATGCTGCGGCTCCTAAATCAATCCCCATACAATAAAGCTAAGACTCCATAAGCCTTCTTAACAACTTTATCCACTTGACTGCCTACTTTCACGGATCATTGACACATACAACCAAATCCTTCTGTTCCTCAACACTATTAAGAAGCACTACCATTAGCCCTTACTCTACACATTTATTGTCCTGCAAAGTGCATTACCTCACACTTTTCCACATTAAACTCCATTTGCCACCTCTCGGCCCAGCTCTGCAACTTGTCCAAGTCACTCTGTAAACTAAAACACCCCTCTTCACTATCTACCACACCACCAACTTAAGTATCATCTGCAAATTTACTGATCCATCCCTCAATACCCTCATCCAGATCATTTATAAAAATTACAAACAGCAGGGGCCCCAAAACAGACCCCTGAGGCACACCACTCGTCACCGAACTCCACGATGAATATCTCCCATCAACACCCCCTCTGTCTTCTATCTGCCAGCCAATTTCTAATCCAATTAGCTAAATCACCCTCTATTCCACACATCTGCATTTTCTGTAGAAGTCTTCCATGGGCCACCTTATCAAAAGCCTTACTAAAGTCCATATATACTACATCAACCGCCTTACCCCCATCCACCTCTCTGGTCACTTTCTCAAAAAACTCAATGAGGTTAGTAAGGCATGACCTACCCTTCACGAAACCATGCTGACTATCCCCAATCAATTCATTTCTCTCTAAATAACTATAAATCCTATCCCTAATAATTCTCTCCAATACCTTGCCCACAACAGAAGTAAGACTCACTGGCCTATAATTCCCTGGAAGGTCTCTCTTCCCCTTCTTAAACAATGGGACCACATTCGCTATCCTCCAGTCCTCCGGAACCACACCCGTAACCAACGAGGACCTGAAGATCAGAGCCAGAGGCTCTGCAATCTCCTCTCTTGCCTCCCAGAGAATCCTAGGGTAAACCCGTCCGCCCAGGGGACTTATCCAACTTCAAACCCTCGAGAATTTCTAACACATCCTCCCTATCTACTACAATACTCCCCAATTTGCAACCCTGTACCTCAGTGCTCTCCACAGCTACATTTCCAGCACTCTGCGTGAATACCGAAGAGAAATGTTCTATGTTCTATGTTAATATATGTGACAATAATAAATCAAATTATTCTAATTTTATTTGGCAGCATCTGTTTTTGCTCCCTCTTGTTTAGTAATCTGATAATAACCATTCTCTCACACTCATTCATATTGCATTACAGTAACACTTCCTAACTACTACCATAGAACCCTATAATGCAGAAGAGGGCCATTTGGCCCATTAAGTCTGCACAGACTCTCTGAAAGACCATCTTACCCACATCCACTGTCCTATCCTAATAACCTTGCACATTTACCATGGCTAATTCCTCTAACCTACACATCTTTGGACATCAAAGGACAACTTTGCATAGCCAATTCATCTAATCTGCACTTCTTTTGACTTTGGGAGGAAACTAGAACACCCAGAGGGAATCCATGCTGACACAGGGAAAGCATGCCATTGTCAGTGGATCAAATTTATGCAATAAAGATTGCAGCTTCTAAAGAGAAAGTGCAACACCATCTTCTCAAAGTAATTAAGAATGAAGAGAAAGTGTGAGCTTTGTTAGTTTAATCTACACTTGGAAAACAAATAAAACAAGTTTACGATTCAATTTTTGACATATTCCCACTTGTCCTTGTCTGGGTCTTGAGTGCTCAAGATATTCAAGAGTGAGAATGAATCTTAACTAACCTCTGAAGTACCTTAGTAAAGCACTTAAATCGATCAATTTCAGGGCAATTAGGAATGAGAAATTTAGGCTGCCCTTGCCAGCAAGACTCAAAATGAAGATATTATTAAGAAGAATGAAGCATTTTTCCCTCTGTCCACAGGCATTACTACTGTGAGCACCCAAAATCACGTCATACCTGGGTTAGACACAGGGACCATTTCTCCGCAGACTGCCCTAGTGTTAAATTTCAGCTTCAAAAAGTCTTTCTCACTCTGCTAAAGTGGTATTGCTAATGCCAAACTTTGCAGAGCCCACTGTCTTCATGAGGCTGTGCAGTACTGAGTTGGAGAGTATTTTGTGTTACAGACTCATGGTCACTGGGAATGCTGTCAGTTTTTCCCGGAACACAGTGACTGTATCAGTTCACGGAGAGACACTTCGCTTAACCTTCTCTCTAAAGGGTTTCAGATATGAAGAGAGTGAGTTCAGAGATGTTTCTCTAGGTCTGCCTGACAATACACTCAAGTGGAAATAGAAGATTAAATCAATTTTGTTCATTTACATTTGAGGAGGAATTTTATTTTTTTTCTTTTAGTGCCTTTTAACAAACTGAATGAACCTGCTTTATTCATGAAAAGCTCGGGAGAATCTGGGTGGAAGAAGATAATGCAAAAGCTGAGGCAAAGTAATGCTGAATATTTCAGCACTGACCTGTTTTTAGGGAGCAATGTTGCTGCATGATTAAAAATTAAATTGTGATCCCGGGAGCACCGTTTCATCAAAGATTGTGTTACCATGGTGATAAGCAGAGTAACAGGAGCTCGTTATTGGCCCAGTAATTGTGTCTGGCTGGGCCATAGCCCAGGGAGGTGCCAGTTTGGTAGCTCAGTCTATGCAGCTGGTGTATCGGAGGCTGAGGTTTGGCTCATTATTCCTTCGGACCAGGCAGAAAGCCACTACACCTGTTTCAGCCCCTATATAAATAACCTGAGTGGCCTGTTAGAACATATATGTGTGAAGATCAGGGAAGAACAGGCTGGGTTTCTCCCTGTGATGCCCACCATGATAGAATTACCCACCATCACAGGCTCGCACTTCTCAAATGAAGAATGTCTACATGGATAATGTATGAGAGGGAGTCAGACATCGATGGCACTGTATTCCAGTCAGAGAATCAGTTCTTGAAGGAGGTGAGAGGATAAAAGACAATTCATCAGAAAGAATAAAGGAGACTGACAGTGTTTAAATGTTTAAAGAATTCAGTTGGATAGATAAAGGAAACCTATTTTTTGTAGGGGGAAGGTGTGGGATGGGGTGGAGGGATGGGAGAGTGGGGGGAGGAGTGTGCGGTGTCCAGAAAAAGGGATCATCCTAAAATTAGAGCTAAACATTTTAGAATGAAATTGGGAAGCACTCTTCCATACAAAGGGGTGGTGGAAATTTGAAACTCTCGTCATCAAAGGGTTGAGGTCACTGGGGGTCAAATGAAGGTCAGAAGGTCAAATGAGTGGCAAGAAAGTGGAATGGGGTAAAGATCTGCTATGGTCTAATGGACTCATGGATCATGTTGGTTGGCCTCTACCTGACCCCTGAGGTGAATGTAACATTGATGAGTCCCACTGGTCAACTCAATACAATCATCCGGCAACTGGCCAATTATTGGGCAGGAGGAGCAGGATTTGTTCAATCAATTGGCAGAGGTGGGCAGATTTCAGCTCAGCAGCTTGAGCTGGAGCTGCTTGAAATGTTTCCCTAGCCTCTGGTTGTTTCAAAGCTGAGCAATACCAGCGAAGAGCTCAGAATGCCAGTCCAATAGAAAATCTAGATGCATCAATGGCTACCCCGGCCTGCTCGCAGAGCTGGGCAGCCAGGTACTGTTCATGGAATGTTTGCAATGATATGTGATGAGAGTGAGGAGCCCTCAAATTCAGAGCCCACCTCCAGCCTGAAAGGAAACACACAGCAAGCATGGTGAGAAGAAGTAAATGGGAAGGGCATCACCATAATTATTTGTGTTCTCCCCTTGAGGTTTGAGGTTGCTACGTTGACAGTCCACATTTGAGGAAGAGTATACCCAACCATAGAGAATGCAGTGACACACACTCACTTTCCATCACTGCTAATACATTTGCCTAAGTGAGTGCTGGATACACATTTGCCAATCAATATTGAGTCAGCAGTGGGAGCAGCTCACTAGGAATGAGCCTGGCACCCACATGCACCCATCCCTCATCATGACCCTGGCATCCACATATTTGTTTGATCATTGTAAGAGGTGCACTCCCCTGTTTACTCTGACTGTCAGTCCTTGACTTTGGCCTGTTATAAAGACAACCTTACATGAACATAGATTTTTAGGTTCAACCACCAAATGCGTTTATTAACAAAAAAGTTCCTAATGCCGAATAGAAGAGCTCTAAACTAATGTAATGATGCCACACTATGCTCAAAATCACAAGGTCAGCACAGGTTCAATTCCAACCAGATTCAACTCCACCATGTGGAGTTTGTACATTCTCCCTGTGTTTCTTCTGCGTGCTCCGGTTTCCTCCCTCAGTCTAAACATAAAAGAGTAGGAGTTTGATGTTGCAAGTGTATAGAACGTTGGTTAGGCCTCACTTGGAGTACTGCGTCCAGTTCTGGTCGCCATACTACCAGAAGGATGTGGAGTCCTTGGAGAGAGTGCAGAGGAGATTTACCAGGATGCTGCTTGGTATGGAAGGGCTGTCTTACGAGGAAAGGTTGAACGTACTGGGGTTGTTTTCCCTTGAAAGACGTCGGCTGAGAGGGAATCTATTAGAGGTATATAAGATTATGAGGGGTATAGATAGAGTAAATGGTGGTAAGCTTTTTCCACCATTAGATTCGGATAGAACGAGGGGTCACGGCCTTAGGGTGAGGGGGGCTATGTATAAGACTAATATTAGAGGGCATTTTTTCACACAAAGGGTAGTGGGGGTGTGGAATGCACTACCGAGTAAGGTGGTGGGAGCAGGCACGCTAGGGTTGTTTAAGGGTCTCTTGGACAGCCACATGAGCGGTCTGCAGATAGAGGGATATATGAGGACTGTTTAAATACTTTAATTGTTTCCACAGGCTATTCGGTCCACCTTGTTGACCAACAAGGTGCATGCATTCGGCAGGTCGTGCGAGGGCTGCTCCTGGAGGTTACTTCAGGAGTGGCCTCTTGCTTCACGTCGTTAGTGTATGCTTAAACTGGACCATCAGATGGGCAACATGACAGCTCAGAGACTATCGCTGTTGCTGTGCAAACACATGGATTTGGGCCTGTGTCTGTGGGAGTTTGCGCGTTCTCCCCGTGGTTGCGTGGGTTTTCTCTGGGTGCTCCGGTTTCCTCCCACATCGCAAAAATGTGCTCTTAGGCTGATTGGGTAACAAATTGTCCCTGTATTGATCTCTATATGTCATTAAGACGTTAGGATGGCGGCACGGGCTCGTTGGGCCGAAGGGCCTGTTTCCCGTGCTGTGTTGTTCTTTGTTCTTTGTTCTTTGTATATGTAGCTTAGGGGGATTGACAGTGCAAAATTGCCTCTTAATGTCCAAAGATATGTAGGTTAGGGAAATTAACCAGAGTAAATGTATGGCGCTATAGGGATAGTGCAAAGGGAAGGACCAAGGTGGACTATCCTTTTGCACAGTCAATCCAGAGTCTATTGTTCAAATGGCCTTTTCCTGCACTGCAGATATTCTATGGTGAGAAACAATGATTTATTATTAAGAAGGTTCATTAAAAACCATTGACAAAACCTCACACATTTTCTGCCCAAACCTCAACTGAAACCCATTCAGGATTTAGTTTCTACACATAAACTATCCTGAAAGGGTATAGGGTGTAGGATGACAAAGATTGGCCAGGTGGTTAACAGTGAAGCAGAATGCCTTAGGCTGCAAGACAATATAGATGGAATGGTCAAATGGGCAGGTAAGTAGCAGATGCAAGTTAACCCTGAAAAGAACAAAGAACAAAGAATAAAACAGCACGGGAAACAGGCCCTTCGGCCCAAAGAGCCCGCGCCTCCACCCCAATGTTCCTATCTCTACTCGCGATCCCTGTCCATATTTATAGATCTATGGATTAAAAACCAAATTTGAGACAATTTTTCCTAGGATGGACTCAAATAGCACGAGGGGTCACAGGCTTAGGGTGAGAGGAGTAAGGTATAATTTGGATGCTGGAGGGAGTTTTTTCACACAGAGGGTGGTGGGGGTATGGAATGCGCTGCCAAGTAAAGTGGTGGAGGCAGGCACTCTGGAGTTATGCACAGCACAGCGATAGTCACTGAGTTGTCGTGTTGCCCATCAGATTGTCCAAGTCAAGCATACACTAACAATGTGAAGCAGTAGGATACTCTCGAAAAAGATCCAAGAGCAGTCCTCTCACGACCCATCGCGTGTATGCCCCTTGTTAGACAACAAGGTGGACCAAAGCACCTGTAGGATAAAAACAAATACATCAATATCATCATCTATTTACACACTTCCCAGGGACTCCCAAGGCTCATGATCCCTATTTTAAATCAGTTTTCTATACCCCTCCATTCCCATTCTGTTCATGTGCCCATCTAAGTATTTCTTAAATAACTCCAGAATGCCTGCCTCCACCACTTTACTTGGAAGCGCATTCCATACCTCCACCACCCTCTGTGTGAAAAAACTCCCTCTAGCATCCAAATTATACCTTACTCCCCTCATCCTAAGCCCGTGACCCCTTGTGCTATTAGAGTCCATCCTAGGAAAAAGCTTAACCCTGTTTACTCTACCTATCTCCTTCAAAATCTTGTACACCTCTATCAGATCTCCTCTAAGTCTATGTCTTTCTGAGGAAAACAGTCCCAATTTGCCTAATCTCTCCTCATAACTCAGACCTTCCATACTAGGCAGCATCCTGGTAAACCTCCTCTGCACTCTCTCCAGAGTCTCCATATCCTTCCGGTAGTAAGGCAACCAGAACTGGACACAATATTCCAAATGAGGTCTAACCAGCATTTTATACAACTGCAACATTAAAGGCCAGCTCTTGTACTCTATACCCCTTCCTATAAAGGCTAACATACTATATGCTTTCTTCACAACCTTCTCCACTTGCTCTTCCACCTTCAGAGACTTGTTCACCTGCACCCCCAGGTCCCTCTGCGTCTCTATACTCTTAATAGGTCTACCCTTTATCATATACCTCCCCCTACATTCTTTCTCCCGAAATGCATCACCTCACATTTATCAGGATTGAATTCCATCTGCCATCTGTCTGCCCAAGCTACCAGCCTATCTATGTCCTGCTGCATCGCCTGACAATGCTCCTCACTATCCGCAAGTCCAGCCATCTTTGTATCGTCTGCAAACTTGCTGATCACTCCACTTACTCCCTCTTCCAAGTCATTTATATATATTACAAATAGAAGAGGTCCCAGTACCGAGCCCTGCGGCACACCACTAGTGACCGACCTCCAGCTAGAGCAACACCCTTCCACTATTACTCTCTGTCTCCTATTACCAAGCCAGTTGCTTATCCATCTAGCTACCTGTCCTTGTATCCCATTTGCCTTGACCTTCTCGACTAACCTCCCATGAGGGACTTTGTCAAACGCCTTACTAAAATCCAAATAGACAACATCAACGGCTCGCCCTTCGTCCACTGATTTCGTCACCTCCTCAAAAAATTCTACCAGATTTGTAAGGCACAACCTCCCCTTAACAAATCCATGCTGCATATCCCTAATCAGATCGCAACGCTCTAAGTGCCTATACATCCTATCTCTAAGAATCCCCTCCAACAGCTTCCCTACCACTGACGTCAAACTCACCGGCCTATAATTTCCAGGGTTATCCCTACTACCCTTTTTAAACAATGGTACAACATTAGCTATTCTCCAGTCCTCTGGGACTTCACCTGTGTCTAAGGAAGAGACAAAGATTTGTGTCAGAGGCCCAGCAATTTCACCTTGCAATTCCCTAAGCAGTCTAGGATAAATGCCATCAGGCCCAGGAGATTTTTCAGTTTTAATGCTACCTAGAAGCTCTAACACTTCCTCCCTCGGTATGGATATTTCCTTATTTCCTTCAACTGGTCCACAGCTCCCTCAGAGGCAGGAGCTGTCAACAAGCCCCTCTCCTTTGTGAATACCGACGCAAAGTATTCATTCAGGATCTCCGTCATTCCCTCGGGCTCTAAGCACAGTTCCCCTCCTCTGTGCCTAAGAGGTCCGATTTTTCCTCTAACCACTCTTTTATTCCTAACATAGGAATAAAAAGCTTTTGGGTTTTCCTTAATCCTATCTGCCAAAATCATTTCATGCCCCCTTTTTGCCCTTCTAACTGCCTGTTTGAGCTCCCTCCTACTCTCTCTATATTCCTTCAATGCAATCTCGGTTCCCAGTTGCTTCGACCTATCATACGCTTCTCTTTTCTTCCTAACCAAGTCCTCAATATCCCTAGTAATCCACGGCTCTCTAATCCTACCTTTCCCATCTTTCCTCTTGGCCGGCACATACTTATCTTGCAACATTTTCAGTATTCCCTTGAAAGAGTCCCACATGCCTAGCGTGGACCTACCCTCGAACAACCATTCCCAATCAGATTCCCTAAGTTCCTGCCTAATCCGACTATAGTTATCCTTCCCCCAATTCAGCACCCTGTCCCTAGGGCAACAAGCATCCTTTTCCATCTGAATCCTAAAGTAGACAGAATTGTGGTCACTGTTAGCCACATGTTCCCCCACTACAACATCAACCACCTGCCCTGGTTCATTACTCAGAACTAAATCCAATATAGCCCCTTCTCTAGTCGGGCTAGCCACATACTGTTCCAACGATCCTCCCAGTACACATTTTACAAATTCCTGCCCATCCAAACCCCCAGCTCTAGGTACTTTCCAATCCACCCTAGGGAGATTAAAATCTCCCAATATAACGACTCTGTTCTTTCTGCACCAATCCAAAATGTCTTTATATATGCCTTCTTCAACTGCCCGTGGGCTGTTGGGTGGCCTATAATACACCCCGAGCATAGTAATTGCTCCCTTTCTATTCCTCAACTCCACCCACAGCAACTCCACTCCTAACTCCTCTGTATTGTCCTCCCTCTGCACCGCCGTGATGCTCTCCTTAACTAACAACGCCACTCCCCCACCTCTTCTGGACCTTCCTCTGTCACGCCTGAAACACTTATACCCAGGAATGTTCAGTTGCCATTGCTCCCCTTCCTTTAACCACGTCTCTGTCACTGCAACCACATCCAAGTTCCTCACAAACATTAAGGCCCTAAGTTCATCCGTTTTTCCCGTTACGCTCCTCGCATTGAAACAGACACACTCCAGACCTCCATGCCCACTCGGAACCTCCTTCTCCCTGGTGCATCTCTTCTCATCCAAACTTACTCTATCTCCCATCTCGCTCTCTACCGAGCTATCGGTCTCAGACCCTCCCCCCCTCCATATTAGTTTAAATCCTGCTGAAACACTCCAGCTAACCTCCCAGCTAAGATATTCACACCCTTCCCATTCAAGTGTTCCCCATCCTTCTGTACAGGTGCCCTTCTTTCACAAAGAATTCCCAGTTATCCACAAATACGAAACCCTCTGCCCTAAACCAGTCCTTCAGCCACGCATTCATCTGTAGGATCTTATTTCTCCTGGCCCCGCTATTACCCGCGCCTGGAAGTAGACCTGAGATCGCCACCTTTGAGGCCCTGCTCTTCAGCCTACCCCCCAACTCCCTGAACTGCCTTCTTATATCCTCCCTGCTCTTCCTTCCTACATTCTTCTCTCCTACGTGAATAATCACATCCGCCTGGGCCCTCTCACCCTTCAAAATGCCCTCTACCCTGTCCGACATCTTGCACCCCTGCTCCAGGGAGGCAAACTACCATCCTGGAGTCCCATCTTAGACCAAGAAGCGCCTATCTATTCCTTTAACCCTCCCATCCCCCACCACTATCTCCTTCTAGCCCCTTTCCTCCCCTTTGAGGTACTTTGGTCCTCGTGCCTTGCCTTCTTTAACCCTCCGCCCTCAATATTTTGGGGGACTGCCACTGGGGAAGTCTTTGGACTGTCTCCCCTCTCCTTTTTCCCCTTCCTGACAGTAATCCACCTGTAAGAGTCAGGTTTCCCCCTCTTAGGCTCCGGGTCCGCCACCTTACTTTGCCTCCCTTCCATGATTGCCTCGTTCTCCCTGACTAAAAATGCATCTTCCAACTGGCGCTCTAGTTGCTTGACCCGAGCCCTCAGACACTGCAGCTCCAAACACTTGACGCATACGTGGACTTTCGGGAGAGGTCTCGCCTCCAGGAACTCCCACATGTGACACCATACACAGGTGAGGCGTCTTCCCTTAATCCCTGCCATTGTCTTGGACACCTTTGGAGGTGTGAATTCCAGTGGAAACCCAGTAGCACACTGTGCCTAAGCCTGCTCTCGCCCAAGCCCCACGAGCCAAAGCCCTTATATCTCACTCTGCTGCCCTATTCATTCCACTGCCCGTTCCCGACGCTGCCCGCTGTCTACTGCCACTTTCTTTTTATACTCCCTGGTGCCCTTCCCAGCTAGCCCCAGGACTAACTACAGCAGCAAAAAGCACTCAGAAAGAGAGAGGAACAAAAAAGCAAATTGAAAAAATCACACTCAGCCACCAGCACTTCCAGTCACTCTGTCCCAGAGAACAATGAGGTGTGAGGTGATGGAGTGACTTGTTTTCATTGGAGAAGAGAAGACTGAGGAATGGCCTGATTGAGGTATATAAGATTATGAAGGACACGGACAGAGTGGATAAAGGGCTGCTGCACCCCTTAGTTGAAGAGACTGTCACAAGGGGACATCGGTTCAAGGTTTAGGGGAGGTGTGAGGAAAACATGCAACTTATATAAACTATTAAAACATGGTCTGGAATGCGCTATCTGGGAAAGTGGTAGAGATGGAGCCCCACATCTTTTAAAAAAGTATCTGGATGAGCACTTGACATGTCATAACATTTAGGGCTACGGGCCAAGCAGATGGGATTAGGTGTCTCTAAAGCAGACTTGATGGACCAAAGGGCCTCTTCTGCATGTATGATTCTATGAAAGCTCAGCCCAATATCCCTCAGATCTGGCTGATATTTACAACTCTCCACACTATTGGTCCTTCCGCTGTGAGCTGTCAGTTAGGTTGACTCTTCCCATCTCTTCTTAGTGATCATAAAGTCTCAACTGTCTTGGCCTTTTATTACAAAACATTATCAAAAATATTAAAGCAAATTTTCTGGAGACACTAGAATGCAGCTTTGACGAAGGGTCCTATTGACTCAAAATATCAGCTCTTTTCTCTTCTTACAGATGCAGACCTGCTGAGATTTTCCAGCATTGTTTCATTTTCTAGAGACATCTTGTTTGGATGGTCAGTGCTTGGCATCTTTTCTTCAACTTGGTTTCTGCCCTGGTCCAGAGAAACCATTCATCACACGATTGTTTCTACAATTGAAATAATGGACCTGATTCAAGTGTGATTTTTCTGGCTTTTTTGTTGATACACATACAATAAAGATAATTTCTCTTTAGTTGTTGTTGATGTTTGTATTGTGGCTGTAGTCTGGAGTTCTGATATTCTTCCAGTTACTTTAATTGGATTGTCTGATGGTCATTGTTTTGATTTTGAGATGATGACTGGAATTTAACTGTCCTGCCTGCCATAGGAATTGGAGTGGACAATGGGCAGAGCATGGAAAGGTCCATTGATCTAGGGCAGGATGTTACCATTTTGGGACGAGCGAGACCATAAAATTCTGTCTCATGTCCAGTGTCTTGACACAATATCAAGTTAGTTTCAAAATCTAACTCCTCGCAGAACAACCTGCCTCAGTATGTGAAGTTTGACCTGTTTATTTGCAGCATTGGTGTCCACGAAGCATCTGAGGTTTTATATTTAATGAAAGTCCAGTCGGAGAGAATTCTGATCCTCCTCTTTAATATTTCAAAGAATAGAGATATTATTCCTGATAATGATGACAAATTTTCACCCATGTTCTGGGAATTGCAAGACTCAGCCAATAGAATAGAATCCCTAGAAAGTCCCTTTTTAACCATTTCCCCAGCTTTTGCTGTTTGGCTTTGTATTTTGACTAACAGGACAAAACTATATATATGCAACAATATAACGAATTGGACAAGGAAGAGTACATGGGAAACAAGTTTGATCCAAGGACTCTGGGAAGTTATAGCTCAGTGGTAAAGCATTTGACTGCAGATTAAGAGATTGCCTGTTCAAATCTGGGTGCTCCACTTTGGTGATGTGATTATAGGACGGCACAGCGGCAAGCGCTGCTGTCTCACAGCACCAGCATCCCAGGTTCAATTCCAGCTTTGGGTAACTGTCTGTGTGGAGTTTACAAATTCTTCTTGTGTCTGTGTGGGTTTCCTCCTGATACCCTGGTTTCCTCCCATGTGCAGGTTAGGTTGATTGGCTATGATAAATTTCCCTCAGTGTTGCAAAATGTGCAGGTTGGGGAAGATTTGTGGGGTTACGTGAATAAGGTCTGGATGGGATGCTCTGTTGGAGGATCAATGCAGACTTGATAAGCTGAATGGCCTGTTTTGCTCAGTAGGGTTTCTGTTATTCCAAGGTATTTCAATATTGAGACCTAGATCTAACCAAGGTGGCAATGTTATTGTTCTGTCTCAGATTATAATAGTGATTTGGGGACAATTCTACCATTTCTACCCACTTCTACCCACTGCTTGGGCAGTGTAGGAATATCACATCCAAAGTAAGATCTGTAAGCGGAGGTTTGGAAGGGCATTTCCTCCTGAAAAATTCACTGAACATGCTTGTAGGTAGGGAATAGTCCTTTTTTGTGAAATATTTGTGAAATAACTTATGACCAGTGGTAGAAAGCCATGGGTCACCAAAAATAGGAGAATTTTTTCACACTTGCCTAAGATAAAAAATTGCCATACAACTTTTAATGGGAGCAGCAGCCTTTGGCCTTCAGCAGGACATTCGGCGCAATCTTCAGCACAGTGCAGGAGAGTTCTAATCCTGCCCTTTTATGATTGGGCCAGACTGTAAATAGCCACTGAGGCCTGGCTCTGAAAAACCAGTTTTAAGATGAACACAGAAATATCAAAAAGATTCACAGAAACATGAAAGATAGGAGCACGAGGAGGCCATTTGGCCCTTTAAGCCTGCTCCGCCATTCATTAAGATCATGGCTGATCATCCAACTCAATAGCCTAACCCTGCATTTTCCCCACAATCTTTGATCCCATTTGCCCCAAGTGCTATATCCAATTGCCTCTTGAATGCATTCAATGTTTTGGCATCAACTATTTCCTTTGGTAATGAATTACACAGGCTCACCACTCTTTTGGTGAAGAAATGCCTCTTCACCTCCATCCTAAATTGTCTACCCTGAATCCTCAGACTGTGACCCATGGATCTGGATTCCTCCTCCATTGGGAACACCTTTCCTGCATCTATCCTGTCTAGACCTGTTGAATTTAAGAAATCTCTATGAGATCCCCGCCTCATTTGTCTGAACTCCAGAGAAAACAAGACTAATGTCTCTTCATATATCATTCCGCCATCTCTGGAATCAGCCTGGTGAACCTTTGTTGCCTTCCCTCGAGAGCAAGAACATGCTTCCTCAGAAAACAAACATCCTTCCTCAGAAAAGGAAATCCTTCCCTGCTATCATTAATATATTTGATTTTTTTTAGCGTTTTTGTTATTTCTTTTAAGCAGTTAATCCCATTTTTATTGGTTCATTTAAAGTTCAATTTTTAATTTTATTTTTTATGATTGAAGATGAGTGTTATTTAATATGCATAAATGAACATTGGTTTTGTTATTTGTTTCAGATCTGTGTAACTTCTTTTAAATTGCATTACACTATTATATAACTTTACTTACTGCATACTTGTATGTTTTAATTTAAAATATGATACTGAAAAAGTAATTGGGAAGAAGAGAAGTCAGAATTTCTCAGACTATGATTTGGATACCTTATTGCATGAGGTTGATCAAAGGGGAGGTCACATTTTAGGCTGTGGAAAATCTAACTGTGTTTAACATTAATGTTCCTTTGCCTTGTTTACTGCAATTATAATTATCACACATGTACCTTCTGTGTTTTGATGTTTCAATAAAGCATTTGTAGAATTTTATAAAGTTTAATGGAAAACATTTATTAACAAAATACCCTATGTTAACTAAATATTTAATTTTAGCAGAGTCATCTTAATGAATACATTTTCTCAAAGAATTTGAAATATTCAGGTTGCATATTTCTCACAGTAAATGTAGAACTAATTCCACCAAGGGGCTTCTAATATTACATTAGGAAAGTACTTAAAATTGGGATAAACACTATTTAAAATACGTAGCAAAATCCAAATGGTTTATTTTAGACATTTCAAACCCACATTATTACATTTGAACATACTTTTTAATGGAATTGACAGAATGTCATGACAAGTTTCGACTGGAATATCCCAAGGGTAAGGGGTTTGGATGGGGAGGAGTTTATTAGGTGAGTTCAGGAGGGTTTCCTGACACAGCACGTGGACAAGCCTATGAGAGGAGAGGTTGTACTGGACCTGGTACTAGCTAATGGACCAGGACAGGTGATGGATCTCTCGGTAGGAGAGCATCTTGGGGATGGAGATCATAATTCTGTCTCCTTCACCCTTGCATTGGAAAAGGATAGGATCAGGCAGGCTAGGAAGGTGTTTGTCTGGAATAAGGGGAAATATGAAGACATCAGGCAGGTGTTGGGGCGAATAAACTGGAAGGAGGTGTTCTTGGGGAAAAGCACAGAAGGAAGGTGGCAGATATTCAAGGAATGCTTGTCTGGAGCTCTGCACGACAACGTTCCGGTGAGACAAGGAGGTTTTGGTAGGACGCGGGAACCGTGGTGCACGAAGGCAGTGGTGAACATAGTCAGGAAGAAAAGAAAGGTGTATAAAAGGTTCAAAGAGCTAGGAGATGTTGGGGATCTAGAGAAGTATAAGGCTTATAGAAGAGAGCTTAAAAAGGAAATTAGGAGAGCCAGAAGGGGTCATGAGAAGGCCTTGGCTGGTAGGATTAAGGAGAATCCCAAGGCCTTCTACAAATATGTGAAAAGTAAAAGGATGAGAAGAGAAGGGATAGGACCTATAAAAGGTGAAGGGGGAAAAGTCTGTATGGAACCGGAAGAAATGGCAGAGGTGCTTAATGAGTACTTTGCCTCAGTATTCACGGTGGAAAGTGATCTGGAAGGATGCACTACAAGTTTGCAGCAGACTGAAAAGATTGAGTATGTAGATATTAAGGAAGCGGATGTGTTAGAACTTTTAAATGCTATCAAGATAGACAAGTCTCCGGGACCAGATGGGATGTACACCAGGTTATTGTGGGAGGTGAGGGATGTCATTGCAGAGCCCCTGGCGATGATCTTTGCGTCGTCGATGGAGACAGGAGAGGTTCCGGAGGATTGGAGGATTGCGGATGTGGTCCCTATTTTCAAGAAAGGGAACAGGGATAGTCCTGGAAATTACCGACCGGTGAGTCTGACCTCAGTGGTTGGTAAGCTGATGGAGAGGCTTCTGAGGGACAAGATTTACGAGCATTTGGAGAAGTTTAGGTTGATTAGAAATAGTCAGCATGGTTTTGTAAAAGGCAGGTCGTGCCTTACGAGCTTAATTGAGTTCTTCGAAAATGTGACTGAACACATTGACGAAGGAAGAGCAGTGGACGTGGTGTACATGGACTTCAGCAAGGCATTTGACAAGGTCCCACATGCAAGACTTCTTGAGAAGGTGAGAGGCCATGGGATCCAAGGGGCTTTGGCCTTGTGGATCCAGAACTGGCTTGCCTGCAGAAGGCAGAGGGTGGTTGTGGATGGCTCTTTTTCTGCATGGAGGTCGGTCACCAGTGGAGTGCCCCAGGGATCTGTTCTAGGACCCTTGCTGTTTGTCATTTTCATAAATGACCTGGATGAGGAAGTGGAGGGATGGGTGAGTAAGTTCGCCGATGACACGAAGGTCGGTGGTGTTGTGGATGGTCTGGAGGGATGTCAGAAGTTGCAGCATGACATCGACAGGATGCAAGACTGGGCGGAGAAGTGGCAGATGGACTTCAACGCGGATAAATGTGTTGTGGTCCATTTTGGCAGATCCAACGGGATGAATGAGTACACTATCAAAGGTAGGAGTCTTAGCTGTGTGGAAGAGCAGAGGGATCTTGGGGTCCGGGTCCATAAGACTCTCAAATCGGCCTCCCAGGTGGAGGATGTGGTTAAGAAAGCTTACGGTGTACTGGCCTTCATTCATCGAGGGATTGAGTTCAGGAGTCAGGAGGTAATGCTGCAGCTTTATAGGACCCTTGTCAGACCACACTTGGAGTACTGTGCGCAGTTCTGGTCGCCTCACTATAGGAAGGACGTGGAAGCTATTGAAAGGGTGCAGAGGAGATTTACAAGGATGTTGCCTGGATTGGGAGGCATGCCTTATGAAGACAGGTTGAGGGAGCTGGGACTGTTCTCCCTGGAGAGACGAAGGTTGAGAGGCGACCTGATAGAGGTTTACAAGATGTTGAGAGGAATAGATAGGGTGGACTCTCAGAGACTATTTCCCAGGGCTGAAATGGTCGCGACGAGAGGGCACAGATTTAAGGTGCAGGGAAGCAAGTACAGAGGGGATGCTAGGGGAAAGTTTTTCACTCAGAGGGTGGTGAGTGAATGGAATCGGCTGCCGTCGGTGGTGGTCGAGGCGAACTCGCTGGGGTCTTTTAAAAGACTTCTGGATGAGTATATGGGATCCAATGGGATTGGGGGTTATAGATAGGTCTATGGCTGGGTAGGTTTTGATGTGTTCAGCAGAACTTGTGGGCCGAAGGGCCTGTTTGTGCTCTAGTGTTCTATGTTCTATGTTAAACTTCATAGAATCCTTACAGTGCAGCAGGAGGCCATTTGGCCCACTGACCCTGAATCAATAATGATCCCTTGCAGGCCCTATTCTGCAACACCGTATATTTAAACTGCTAATCGTCATAATATTAAGGAATAATTTATCGTGGCCAATCCACCTAACTTACACATCTTTGGCATTTGGGAGGAAACTGGAGCACCAGAGGAAACCCGTGCAAACTACATACAGTCACCCAAGTCAGGAATCAAACTCATGTCCCTGCTGCTGTGTGGCTAACCACTATGCCCCTTGCCACCCTAAAATAATAAATCTTTCTTTCGCTTTCTGTGCAATGCATATATTTAAACATCTTTTAAACACATTTACAAAAAAAACCCACAAATAAATGTTTGCTGTCTCTATATGTTGCAGCTAGATTCCAACAAAATTGTGCAAATAAATAAACATAAATACTCAACTCTCATTCATTGAAGTAAGCAAAGTTGGTGCCTTATATGAGATACCTCAATGTATCACTTCAATTCTTACAGTCTACTGGAGATTTGAACTTAACACGATTCCAACACACATGTCCATGTGTCGAGAATTCCATATTGTCCTGATTCGTATGTGAAGCGCACAATCTCCATATGTCAGGATTTGGAACTGAAGTTTTAGAACATAGAACATAGAACATTACAGCACAGAACAGGCCCTTTGGCCTTCAATGTTGCGCCGACCAATATAAAAAGCAATGACCCTCCAAACTAAACCATTCCCTTCTCTTCCATATACTTATCAACTAACTTCTTAAACGCCACCAAACTTGGTGCATCTACAACTGCTGCAGGCAGGGCATTCCATTCCCGAACCACCCTTTGGATAAAGAGGTGGTTATGGACCTTTGATTTTCAGCAGTGGCTTTAAACAGAAAGGTGAGCCCTGAATGGGATGCTTCATGTCATTATTTAAACCAAGCTGGCTCACCCTGGTGGTAACACTGTCTGGGGTGGAACATGGTCCTGGACCCTCAACTTCATAGCACAGTTTATGGGTTGTACACATTATGATGATGCGGTGTTGTATAGGGAGATGATGATGTAGTGATATTGTCACTAGATTAGTGTTATATTGTTGGAGCATAGGTTCCTTTGGGTGTGAGATGATCTATCTTGGAATTGCTCTGGAGGTTTTATCAGTATTTGGAGCGTACAACGAATAAGACTGAAATAAATACCTGTGTTCTCCGACACTCATCCAAGAAGTGGATTCTTGAGGATGCCTCTTAGTAATAAAGAATTTAACAACTAGTAATCCAGTGACCCAGGGCAATAGTCTGGGGACCTGGATTCAAATCCCAAGAGCAAACTGAATTCAATAAAAATCTGAAACGAAAAGTCTAATGGTGACCATGAAATCGTTGCAGGTTGTTATGAATATCTATTTGATTTACTAATTTCCTTAGAAGGAAATCTGCTGCCCTTATCTGGTCTGACCTACATATGACTCCAAATCTATTGCAATGCATTTGAATCTTAAATGGCCAAGCAAGCCATCAGTTGAAGGGCAATTAGGGATGGGAAATAAATGGTGGCTCAGCCAGAAACATCAATATCCCATGAATGAATCTTTCCGATTCAAACCGACAAAAAAGTCAGTCAAATTTTTCCAAAGTTTAGATATAGAACATTACAGCACAGAACAGGCCCTTCGGCCTTCGAAGTTGTGCCGACCAAAATAAAAAGCAATGCCCCTCCAAACTAAACCATTCCCTTCTCTTCCATATACTTATCAATTAACCTCTTAAACGCCACGAATCCATACGAATCCAGTATAATTTAGGGATAAAACATCACACACAGCTTTCCTGACATTTTTATATCTGTGCCAGACTTATTAACACTATTTAATCACATAGAGAGGGGCTTTTTGATGCTGTATGAGTACGCCATTTCTAATTACCTCAATATTCTCCTTCCAGTAAGCTGGCACTGGCTGTGGCCACTGCTTTCATACCGGCATTTTGAGAATTACCTCCAGTATAATTTGATTATTTTTATTTGATTTAATTCATCCTTGTTGCATGTATTGGTATACAGTGAAAAGTGTTGTTTCTTGCCCGTTACATAGAAAAAACATACTGATCAGGGGACAGGAAAGGAGAGACTGCAGAATGTAATGTTACACTCATAGCTAACTTAATATGAGAAAGATCCATTCAAAAGTCTGGTGACAACAGGGAAGAAGCTGTTCATGAGTCAGTTGGTACATGATCTCAGACTTTTGCATCTTTTTCCCAAAAGAAGAAGGTGGGCCAGCCACAGTCAATTGGGACAGAAGATCCTTCAGCTGGCATGGATTCATGATGTTACATGGATTTTAGTAGCCCTCAAACATTTGTTGTTGACTTACAGTGGTGTGTGACCCTGTTTCAAATCTTCCAGATTACTGTGACTTCACTTACTACCAAGCCCAATACATCTGACACTCATCATTCAAAGAGACTAGGTTTGTTGCATTCTGGGCTTCTTCATTAGTTAACTTATTGTTTGAATAGCCATTTTTCTTTAAAATGAATGTCATGACCTTGTTTTCTTACCACTTTGCCTTCAACCTCATTATTTTCCTTGAGTATTTTTTTAATTGATTCCACAGGGTAGTAATCAGCAATTGGTGTTTGGCACTATCTAAACAATTGATTACTATTCTCTACATTAAATACTGTCATTGGATTGTATATTAATTTACTCTTTTCTACCCAATTCAAACAAACTCTCCCAAATTTTCTCTCCATAGAATTGTCAAAACATTTATTTTAATAGCTTTACGAATAATCTTTCTATCTTTACTGGGCATCAGCAGGATTGTTCTACATCCGTAAATCTGAGGATGACTGACCTTCCCTGTTGGGATTAACACGAACTGCATCCTAAACCCAGTTGCTGTCAGGGGACACCTGACTTCTATAATTCTGGATTTTGGGATCCTCAGTGGAGGTTGCCTTGACCGTATTTCTAGGTCAGTGGCATTGATGGCACTTGGAGGATCTGGAAACATTCAAGATTCTAAACTCGAGGTCCTATTTTACCATTTTGATTGTAATTGCTGAGTGGACTTGAAACTGGGTATGTTTCAGATTTGACTTCTGGACTGATTCTCTGGCACCTCCATACACACTCTGCCTGCAAAAATATCAGCAATTCCGAATCACATTGCAGAAGCTGGTGGGCAGCTCTTAACACACCCGAAACCCTGCAGCTCCAATCGATGCCTCCAATTGCGTATGTGCAGAAGGAAAACAGAGTAACCCTCGCTTCCCTGATAATGCCTCCACAGACATTGCTCCACCCCTACAATGTTACCAACCCCCTTATCCCTCCCCTACCCAGAGTGATCACAGGCCACTCCCCGTCACTAATATCAGGCAGAGTGGCAGTGGATATCCCCATTCCCGCCCCCCTCCACTGCCTCCACAACTGATCTTAGGTAGAGTGGCAGCAAACTCCTTGTTCCTCTCCCCCCCAGCTGATTTCAGGTGGATTGGCAGCGGACCCTCTCCCTTCCTGCAACTGATCTCAGGCAGGGTGGCAGCAGAACCCCCTTCCCCCAACAAATCTCAGGCAGAGAGATCCACCCTCCCCCCTCCATCCTCCCCAGATATCAGGCAGAGTGATCCTCCTCACCCCCATTCGGACTGTCCATTTCATCCAGACTCCGATGGCTGTGTGACACCTCCCTTTCTCTCCCCTGTCCCCAATCATATAGGCACTGATCCACCACCCCACTCTCCCCATCAGCACACCTCTAAGTGCTCACTTGCTCTCCCCTCAATGCTAGCAAGCAAACTGTATGTAACTTGCTGGAATGTTCTTCCAAACTGCCTGCAGCTGATCTGCCCTAACAAGGGGCAGCTCCATTAAAAACTCAGGAATGGACAGGCAGGCAGGAATTCCTACACAAAATGTACACACGGCCAGCCCCCCTCCCATTTTTCTAATCTGGGGATGCAACAGATGTGAAGCTGGACACCCTTTTGCCCCCAGAAGGACACAGATCCAAAGATTCTGATGGAAATGTGACCTGGGGGGCAGTCGCCATGTTGGTCAGTGTCAGGGCAATTGCTCCCAAACGTGGAAACAGTGCCAGAAAAAATTCAATGACCTCAACCATGTAGCAAGTTGAGTGCTGAACTCCATCTTGCATCTCCCCCCATATCTCCTCCAGATTTTTCCCATCCCCAGTACCCCGCATGCTTCCAGCTCCCCAAGCAGCTCCTTCCCCCACCAAGAGCCCCCCAGTGCTTGCCCACTAAGGGCCACCACCTGATACTCTGCAGGAGTATCACTTCTTTCACACCATTTCTTTCTATCTCCTTCTATCTCCACAAGACCAACAACAATACCTGTGAGAGGATGACAGGACCAAGACAGGGTGTGGTGAGCCAGACTTCCAAATCCTCACCGCCTTTGAGGAGCGGCTGCTGGAACTCTCAAAAGAAGTGGGCTGTCAGTGACAGTTGGGTTGCTGTCAAAATGCGAGAACATCATTTCTCCACTCACTTTGAGGCAACTTCTCAGGGACACAAGTTTCAAGTGCAAGAGGTAAGGTTTAAAAGGAATGTACAAGGCATGTTTATTGAGGTTAGAGGGATTAGTGGGTAAATATGTAGGGATATGAGGATAGAGCTTGGCTGGGATTGTGGTTAGTGCAGACTTAATGGGCAGAATGGCCTCTTTCCTTACTGCAGGGATTCTGTTCTATTTATTTGCACAGAGAGTGCAGTGGGTGTCTAGAACTCGCTGTTGGGGGAGGTCACAGGTACAATAGTGAACTTTCAGGAGTGTTTTTACAGTTACGTGAATGGGATGGGAATAGAAGCTCATGGCCCCTGGAAAGATAGTGGGTTACAAATTAGATAGGCAGCCTGGTCACTACAGACTTTGTGGCCAAAGAACTTGTTCCTGTGATGAAACTTCCTTAGTCCTTTGTACTATGTTTGATGGAGAAATGTGATTCAAGTGTTTGGCATCCTCTCTCCCTCTCTTGCACTTAACCTTGTGTTCTGTGTTGCAGAGACAGATCTAGAAGTCCCGGGACTTTCTGAACTCTAGGCCCGTATTGCAGGCCTGCCATCCCATTCAGGATGGCTCAGATGAGTCCTCAGAGGATATGGTGAAGGGACTTCCGGGGATGGCATTCCATTTTGGTGTCAGCTTCCACCTCACAACTCACCACCCCAGATACTGATATTTCAGTGGGTCCCCAGTCAGTGGTGGGGCACCTAGGTCACTGTCTGGTGAGCATGACACACCTGATAATGCAGAGGAGGGAAAATCTGAGGTCTCTGGCATGTGGGGGTCTGCCAGAGGCAAGGACTGAGCTGGCCCCAGGCTGTATATATGCTCAGCCTCTAAGATCACTTCTCCCGCAGCTGCTGGAGATGCAGCAGCAGAACCAGGATATGCAGGAGGAGCTGACAGCCACACTGCACCAGTTGCGAGGGCATTGGGAGGAGTCATAAAGCTTTCAGGTGGACCAGCTATTGCCTGTCTTGTGTCCTTCACCAGCCAACACTACAAGGTTGGCATCTGCAGAGGAAAGCCTGATGTAGGGGATCTTCATCATGAGTGGCAGGCTCCAAGTGGTGGCTGAGTCACAGCAGGCCACAGCTGAGAGATTGACCAGGATTCTCGAGGTTCTGCCACCGATGGCTGAGAGGCTCCAGAGCTTGCAGGACAGTGCTGGGACACAGCGGCGATGGCAGCGGCCCTTGAGAATTTGGCCTATGGCTGAGAATTTGGGGCATGGCTCAGGGTTGCAAAGCATGGCCTAGTCTCAGAAGGCACCTGCTGTGGCCATTGGATGGGTTCCACAAGCCCCTGAGCGACTGGACTGTCTGGTGATCAGGTTCTCCCTTGCCACCCTTGCATGCCTCATTTGAGCTGCCAGCCCTCCGGTACCTGGATAGTGTGCCTCTTTTTCCTCCTCCTCTTCTTCCTCCTCTCTCTGTTCCTCCCCAGTGACGCCCAGCTTGTCCGCCTCTACATCGTCCTCCTCCTTCTCCAATATGTACCCTCCCTGTAGAGACAGATTGTGCAAAGCACAGCACACGACCACAATGCGGAAAGAGATCACAGGGCTGTATTACATAGGACATAGAACATAGAACATTACAGCACAGAACAGGCCCTTCGGCCTTCGATGTTGCGCCGACCAATATAAAAAGCAATGCCCCTCCAAACTAAACCATTCCCTTCTCTTCCATATACTTATCAACTAACCTCTTAAACGCCACCAAACTTGGCGCATCTACAACTGCTGCAGGCAGGGCATTCCACTCCCGAACCACCCTTTGGGTAAAGAACCTGCCTCTGATATCCGTCCTATAACTATCACCCTTAATTTAAAGCTGTGTCCCCTCGTGCTAGCTTTTTCCATCCTAGGAAAAAGGCTATCACTGTCCACCCTATCTAAACCTCTAATCATCTTATATGTTTCGATTAGGTCCCCTCTTAGCCGCCTCCTTTCTAACGAAAACAACCTCAAATCCCTCAGCCTCTCTTCATAAGACCTGCCCTCCATACCAGGCAACATCCTGGTAAACCTCCTCTGTACCCTCTCCAATGCCTCCACATCTTTCTTATAATGTGGGGACCAGAACTGCACACAATACTCCAAGTGCGGCCGCACTAGAGTTTTGTACAGTTGCAACATGACGTTGCGGCTCCGAAATTCAATCCCTCTACCAATAAAAGCCAAGACTCCATATGCCTTCCTAACAACCTTCTCGACCTGACTGCCTACTTTCAGGGATCTATGCACATACACACCAAGATCCCTCTGTTCATCTAGACTACTAAGAATCCTACCATTTGCCCTATACTCTACACATTTATTATTTCTGCCATAGTGCATTACCTCACACTTTTCCACATTAAACTCCATTTGCCACCTCTCGGCCCAGCTCTGCAACTTGTCCAAGTCTCTCTGCAAACTATAACACCCCTCTTCACTATCTACCACTCACCGACTTTAGTGTCATCTGCAAATTTACTAATCCATCCTTCAATACCCTCATCCAGATCATTTATAAAAATTACAAACAGCAGGGGCCCCAAAACAGACCCCTGAGGTACACCACTTGTCACCGAACTCCACGATGAATATCTCCCATCAACCACCACCCTCTGTCTTCTATCTGCTAGCCAATTCCTAACCCAATTAGCTAAATCACCCTCTATCCCATACATCTGCATTTTCTGCAGAAGTCTTCCATGGGCCACCTTATCAAACGCCTTACTAAAGTCCATATATACCACATCAACCGCCTTACCCCCATCCACCTCTTTAGTCACTTTTTCAAAAAACTCAATGAGGTTAGTAAGGCACGACCTACCCTTCACAAAACCATGCTGACTATCTCCAATCAATTCATTACTCTCTAAATAACTATAAATCCTATCCCTAATTATTCTCTCCAACACTTTGCCCACCACAGAAGTAAGACTCACTGGCCTATAATTCCCTGGAAGGTCTCTCTTCCCCTTCTTGAACAACGGGACCACATTCGCTATCCTCCAGTCCTCCGGAACCACACCCGTAACCAACGACGACCTGAAGATCAGAGCCAGAGGCTCTGCAATCTCCTCTCTTGCCTCCCAGAGAAGCCTAGGGTAAATCCCGTCCGGCCCAGGGGACTTATCCAACTTCAAACCCTCGAGAATATCTAGCACATCCTCCCTATCTACTTCGATACTTTCCAGTTTGCTACCCTGTACCTCAGTGTTCTCCATAACTACATTTACATCACCCTGCGTGAATACCGAAGAGAAATATTTATTCAGTACCTCTCCAATCTCCTCAGGCTCCACGCACAACTTCCCACTGCTGTCTATGACTGGCCCTAATCTTGCCCTAACCAATCTTCTATTCTTAACATATCTAAAGAAAGCTTTAGGATTCTCCCTAATCCTATCAGCCAAAGTCTTCTCATGTCCTCTCTTTGCTCTCCTCAATTCCCTCTTTAGCTCCCTCCTGGCTAATCTATAGCTATCCATTGCACTAACCGAGCCTTCAATCCTCATCCTGACATAAGCCTCCTTTTTCCTTTTAACCAGCAAATCAACTTTTTTTGTACACCAAGGTTCTCTTACTCGACCATTTCCTCCTTGCCTGACAGGGACATACTTATCAAGGACCCGCAGCAGCTGCTCCTTGAATAAGCTCCACATTCCAGATGTTCCCAGTCCCTGTAGCTTCCTAGTCCAATCTATGCACCCTAATTCTCTCCTGATGGCCTCATAATTACCCTTCCCCCAGCTATAACTACTGCCCCCAGCTTCATGCCTATCCCTATCCATCACTAAGGTGAACGTAACCGAATTGTGGTCACTATCACCAAAATGTTCACTAACTTCCAAGCCTAACACCTGGTCTGGCTCATTGCCCAGCACCAAATCCAATGTAGCCTCACCTCTAGTTGGCCTATCTACATACTGAGTCAAAAAACCTTCCTGCACACTTTGTACGAAAACTGACCCCTCTAATGAGCTAGAGCTATAGCTATTCCAATCAATATTAGTAAAGTTAAAGTCCCCCATTACAATTACCCTATTACTTTCACTCCTGACCAGAATTGACTTTGCCATCCTTTCCTCTACCTCTCTAGAACTTTTAGGAGGTCTATAAAAGACTCCCAACAGGGTGACCTCTCCTTTCCTGTTTCTAATCTCAGCCCATACTACCTCAACAGACAAGTCCTCATCAAACTTCTTTTCTGTCACTGTGATACAGTCTTTGACTAATAATGCCACTCCTCCCCCACTTCTACCTCCTTCTCTACTCCGACTAAAGCATTTGAACCCTGGAACCTGCAACATCCATTCTTGTCCCTGCTCTACCCAAGTCTCTGAAATGGCCACAACATCGAAGTTCCAGGTACTGGTCCAAGCTGCAAGTTCCTCCCCCTTATTGCGAATACTCCTTGCATTAAAGTATACGCATTTCAAACCATGCCCTACCCCACCCGTATGCTGCTGTGTTTTACAGCTTTCCTCTATGACCCCCTTACTCTCATCCCTCTTAGCACCCCAACTATTCAGGATCCCACCCCCCCCCCGAATCAGTTTAAAGCCCCCTGCATAGCCTTAGCAAATTTTCCCCCCAAGATATTAGTTCCCCTCTGGTTCAGGTGTAGACCATCTCTCTTGTAGAGGTCCCACCTATCCCAGAATGAGTCCCAATTGTTCAGGAACCTGAACCCCTCCCTCCTGCACCATCCCCGCAGCCACGAGTTCAAACATTCCCTCTCTCTATTCTTCTCCAAACTATCCCTTGGCACAGGCAAGAGTCCAGAGATAACCACTCTGCCAGTTTTGGCCCTAAGCTTCCACCCCAGCTCCATAAATTTCTGTTTAATATCCCCTTCCCTTTTCCTACCTATATAATGTGTCCCTACATGAACTATGACTTGAGGTTGACTCCCCTCTCCCTTAAGAATCCTAAAAACCCTATCTGTGACATCCTGGACTCCAGCCCCTGGGAGGCAACACACCAGTCCTGAGTCACTTTTATTATTACTTACTCTCCTATCTGTCCCTCTAACTATGGAGTCTCCAATTACTAGGCCCAATCTCTTGTTTTTCCTACCCACCTGAGCATTCTCAGCAGGCTCACCCCCAGAGACCTGCTCCCTTTGGTCATCTCCAGTTGATTCTTCCTCAACTGTAGCATCCAAGACAGAAAATTTGTTTCAGAGGGGAACAGCCCCAGGGGATTGTCTACCCGATTGCTTCTTACCCCTCCTCCTAACAGTTACCCACGAATCATTTTTAGGAGTGACTATCTCTTTGTCACTCCTGCCAATATCCTCCTCAACCTCTCGGATTATCCTGAGTTCCTCTAATTCCAGCTCCAGCTCCTTAACACGATCCTCAAGGAGCTGCAAATGGGCACACTTCCTGCAGGTATAATCAGCATGAACACTACTGGCATCCCTCACCTCATACATACTACAGGAGTTGCAACGGACTGCCTGCACTGCCATCCCTGATACTTTAATTTACTTTAAGGAGAAAGAAAAAAAAACTTCCCACACACTTTTATTATTAGGTTAGAGGAGGGGGGAGGGTGGGATAGAACATAGAACATAGAACATAGAACATAGAACATTACAGCACAGAACAGGCCCTTCAGCCTTCGATGTTGTGCCGACCAAAATTAAAAAGCAATGCCCCTCCAAACTAAACCATTCCCTTCTCTTCATATACTTATCAATTAACTCTTAAACGCCACCAAACTTGGCGCATCACAACGCTGCAGGCGGGCATTCCACTCCTAATCACTCTTTGAGTAAAGAACCACCTCTGATATCCGTCCTATAAACTCATACCCCTTAATTTAAAGTGTGTCCCCTCGTGCTGGCTTCTCCATCCTAGGAAAAAGGCTATCACTGTCCACCCTATCTAAACCTCTAATCATCTTATATGCTTCAATAAGATCCCCTCTTAGCCGCCTCTTTCTAACGAAAACAACCCAAATCCTTCAACCTCTCCTCATAGGGACCTGCCCTCCATACCAGGCAACATCCTGGTTAAACCTCCTCTGTACCCTCTCAATGCCTCCACATATTAAACATCTTAAATGTTCTATGTTCTAGACATAGAACATAGAACATTACAGCAAAGAACAGGCCCTTCGGCCTTCGATGTTGTGCCGACCAAAATAAAAAGCAATGCCCCTCCAAACTAAACCATTCCCTTCTCTTCCATATACTTATCAATTAACCTCTTAAACGCCATGATGGTACAGGTCAAGAATTTTTTATCCATAAATCCAAAAGCCAAACTCATTCAAGACTACACTTACTTTTAACTTCACCAACCTTTAGCACGGCAAGTCCCTAACCCAAGCCAACACAAGCTGAGCTGACAAAAATCTTTTCAACCATAACCAATCTTTAGCATGGTAGGTCCAGTTGTTTTTCTGCATATTGACACTCTGAACTCTTTCCTATGATCAGAATTACAAATGGCACCAATGGTTGGGATTCTATTACTGTATATTTATTATTTAATGATATATCTAACTTTTCTAGCCATTTTATTTACTTTAGTCCATAACTAGACTAGGTATCTAGTCATGTTTATCATGGAGCTTTACCAGGATAGTTGAGTGGTGTTAGGGTGAAATTGAAGTGATGGACACAAAATGGTTACCTAGCACATAAAATGGATTCTGGGAAGGGACATTAAGATGCACTGATTCTGGGCACAGACATTTACACAGAGCTGAAACCTGCAGTGTTTAAATTGCTCCAGGAAACTGGTCAGAGCTTGGGGCACCTTAAAAATTGAATAATTTTTAAATTGAAAAATAAGAACAGACCCAAACCAATGAGTTTCATAATGAAATCAGCCACTGATGGGAACATAAATGCATACAACAAAACTAGTCATTGATAGGGGACATAACTGCAAAAATACATCTACTTTAGGTACAATGATACGTTGACTATCAATGTCCATACCTGTCTACTTATAACAACGAGTTAACTGCCCATATTTGTATACTCAACTTGTAACAATGTGCTAATGTCCATACTGTTTATTATCTGAAAAGTATAAAAGATGCTCAACTGCCATTGTGTAGTTGAGAAGGTGGCTGCCAGTTCTGCGGAGTGTCAGCGCTTCTCCCAAAGCTTTGTCCAAATAAATGTTTTGTTGAACCTTCAAGCCTGACTCTGAAGTGGTGAATTTCCCACAACAATGCCATATTTGTGTCTTTTAACGAATAGTGTAGGATGGAGAGGCTTCTGAGGGATAAGATGTATGAACATTTGGAGAAATTTGGACTGATTAGAAATAGTCAACATGGTTTTGTCAAGGGCAGATCATGCCTTACGAGCCTAGTGATAAAATGTTGAGAGGAATAGATAGGGTGGACTCTCAGGATCTATTTTCCCGAGCTGAAATGGTCACTACGAGAGGACACAGATTTAAGGTGCAGGGAAGCAAATACAAAGGAGATGTCAGGGGTAGGTTTTTCACTCAGAGGGTAGTGAGTGAATGGAACTGCCTGCTGTCAGAGGTTGTTGAGGCAAACTCACTGGGGTCTTTTAAGAGACTTCTGGATGAGTATATGGAAAAGAATAGGATAGGGGGTTATAGATAGGTCTGTGGATTGGTAGATGTGATTGGCGCAACTCGTGGGCCGAAGGGCCTGTTTGTGCTGTATTGTTCTATGTATAAGCTATTGTAATGTAAGTAGGCCTATTCCAATAGGCAGTATCTAAAAACTCCAAATTACCTGAAATTGAAAACATGACTAGACCAGAAGATTTTGGATAATGGATCCTCAATCTGTATTAGTAAAAAATTTTATTAACTCAAGTTAAGTTTGACCAGCAACAGACTGGGGCAGGGTATGGAGGTAAACATCATGAAAACACCCGGGTGCTTCTGGATTTTCTTCCCTGCTTCTCCTTCAGTCATTGATATTGGCCATCTATTGAGGAAAACGTGCTTGAATGAAGCAGCTATTCAATTTTAACAGCTTAACATTGTATGCATGATCAGATTCAACACCACCTGTGTTCACTGGCAACAGTCAACCTAAAGCCTCTGCAGAATTTAACTCACTTCACAGAATAACACTCACTTCAGACAGTGCCTGTTAATCTTTTTTAAAAAATACACTTCCTTGTTCACATGGTTACCTGATACTGCCCTGAGTCACACGGCCCTTTAAATGACCCCGCACAGCCAGCTATTACAACTGCTGAATACCTCACCCTCCTGCTTAGATTGAATGAGTGAACATAAATCCTCCAACACTGAAGGCCTAAAACCCACCCTGAAACCTAATTACTGTTTTATACAGCATGCAGCAACATCAGGATTGAAGGTCAAAAATCCATCCACTTCTGGGTGCAAGTCATAGTCACCACCAACGCCCACGCCCCCCCTCCCCCCACCCCAAACACACACGTACAAAACACTACATAATATTCAGCCCTTTATTTCAGGGCCAGTAATCATGGGGATTGCCCCTCATTTATCTCAAGACAGGGTCAGTTTGTTCCTTGGTAATGACTTAGTGGGGCAAGGATGGCTTCTTTTCCAGTAGTCTTAGAGAAGTTGACTAAAGTCCACGAGACAGAATGGTTACAGGAGAAAATCCTGTCATTTCTCTGATTATGTGGTGATCTGGTCCATGGTTAAACAAGCTCCATTAGGAAGCTCAACTGGTACTGCAGACGGATGATCTTGCTGCTGGATTATTCCAAGCCTTTGGAAATTTTGATGAGCTAAAGTCAGTGTTAAGCAGGTCTTCCTTGGTCAAGACTCAGCAAGCTGATCCAATGGTAAAAGGTTAGTAGAGAGTGCCCAAGATGGAACCAAGGGAATTGTGGGATGCTACTGTTAAAAAAAAATGAGGTGTTGATGAGGAAATGGAGACCTCCTCACAGACCTGCAGATAAAGAATGGACAGGTCCACCAGCTAGTGGTGCCACTGAGGTACCGCAGGGAGAGATTGAGAATCGCCAATAAAATTCCAATGGCTGGACATGCCAATGTCAGAACAATCCAAGCCAGCCTGTGCAGGTATTCGCACTTGCCAGATCTTCACAACCTTATAACATATGCTAAGTTGTGAGGAAGGCCCAACCTACAATAAAATCTGCCCCCCTATTTTCCATACCAGCTTTTGGGGAGCCTTTCAGCAGGGTGTGGGTGGATAGTCTGGGATCTCTACCTAAAACAGAAGGGAGTTACTGGTATATACCCACCATTATAAGAGAAGTTTGAAGTTGTATATGAGGGTTTGAAGTTGGATAAGTCCCCTGGGCCGGACGGGATTTACCCTAGGATTCTCTGGGAGGCAAGAGAGGAGATTGCAGAGCCTCTGCTCTGATCTTCAGGTCGTCGTTGGTTACGGGTGTGGTTCTGGAGGACTGGAGGATAGCGAATGTGGTCCCGTTGTTCAAGAAGGGGAAGATAGACCTTCCAGGGAATTATAGGCCAGTGAGTCTTACTTCTGTTGTGGGCAAAGTATTGGAGAGAATTATTAGGGATAGGATTTATAGTTATTTAGAGAGAAATGAATTGATTGGGTATAGTCAGCATGGTTTCGTGAAGGGTAGGTCATGCCTTACTAACCTCATTGAGTTTTTTGAGAAAGTGACCAGAGAGGTGGATTGGGGTAAGGCGGTTGATGTAGTATATATGGACTTTAGTAAGGCGTTTGATAAGGTGGCCCATGGAAGACTTCTACAGAAAATGCAGATTTGTGGAATAGAGGGTGATTTAGCTAATTGGATTAGGAATTGGCTGGCAGATAGAAGACAGAGGGTGGTGGTTGATGGTAGATATTCATCGTGGAGTTCGGTGACGAGTGGTGTGCCTCAGGGGTCTGTTTTGGGGCCCCTGCTGTTTGTAATTTTTATAAATGATCTGGATGAGGGTATTGAGTGATGGATCAGTAAATTTGCAGATGATACTAAAGTTGGTGGTGTGGTAGATAGTGAAGAGGGGTGTTTTTGTTTACAGAGTGACTTGGACAAGTTGCAGAGCTGGGCCGAGAGGTGGCAAATGGAGTTTAATGTGGAAAAGTGTGAGGTAATGCACTTTGGCAGCAACAATAAATGTGTAGAGTATAGGGCTAATGGTAGGGCTCTTAATAGTGTTGAGGAACCGAAGGATCTTGGTGTATGTGTCAATAGATCCCTGAAAGTAGGCAGTCAAGTGGATAAAGTTGTTAAGAAGGCTTATGGAGTCTTAGCTTTTATTGGTAGGGGGATTGAATTTAGGAGCCGCATCATCATGTTGCAGCTGTACAAAACTCTAGTGCGGCCGCACTTGGAGTATTGTGTGCAGTTCTGGTCGCCACATTATAAAAAAGATGTGGAGGCATTGGAGAGGGTACAGAGGAGGTTTACTAGGATGTTGCCTGGTATGGAGGGCAGGTCCTATGAAGAGAGGTTGAAGGATTTGAGGTTTTTTTCGTTAGAAAGGAGGCGGCTAAGGGGGGATCTTATTGAAACATATAAGATAATTAGAGGTTTGGATAGGGTTGACAGTGATAGCCTTTTTCCTAGGATGGAAAAAGCTAGCACGAGGGGACACAACTGTAAATTAAGGGGTATGAGTTATAGGACGGATATCAGAGGTAGGTTCTTTACTCAAAGAGTGATTAGGGAGTGGGATGCCCTGCCTGCAGCTGTTGTAGATGCGCCAAGTTTTGGTGGCGTTTAAGAGGTTAATTGATAAGTATATGGAAGAGAAGGGAATGGTTTAGTTTGGAGGGGCATTGCTTTTTATTTTGGTCGGCACAACATCGAAGGCCGAAGGGCCTGTTCTGTGCTGTATTGTTCTATGTTCTATGTTCTATGTTCTAAGTCTTAAGGATGAATGACCATAACATGAAAGAACCAATTGTGTCATGACAAAGAATTCTGATACCAGGATACGGAATCTCAATGAAGGTAACTATGATAGTGTGAGACATGAATTGTCTATGATGGACTGTGAAACATCACTGAAAAGAAGGACAGTGGGCAGTAAATGGCAGGCATTTAAGGAATGAATAGGTGAACTACAGAAGTTATTTATTCCTGTCTGGCACAAGAGTGGTAAGGGGACTGTGGTCAAACCATGGATAAGGGAAATTAGTGATAGCATTAGATTCAAAGAAGAAGCTTACAAATTGGCAGGAAAAGCAATAGACCTGAGGATTGGGAGCAGATTAAAATTCAGCAAAGGAGGACCAACGGCTTAATTAAGAAGGGAAAAATAGAGTATGAAAGTAAGAAAGCAAGGAAAGTAAAAAAAAACTTTGTGTTGCAAAGTTGAGTCGAGTGATTGTAGATTAGTATTTGTAAAGTTGTAAAATGTTAGTGAAAAACATTGCATGATCACATTAAAAGTGGTCCTTTTTCTATGCTTAGAAAGTTAAAAAAAAACTACAAGTATATAGAGAACCCAAAAGTAAAACATTTGTATCAAAAGGCCAAGCAGCAGGATTACCAAGGCAACAGGCTTTCAGGGATGTGAATTATTTGAATTCAATTTGAATTATTTCAATTCAATTTCAATTCAATCAAATTTGAACCAGGTAGAACATAGAACATAGAACATTACAGCACAGAACAGGCCCTTCAGCCTTCGATGTTGTGCCGACCAAAATAAAAAGCAATGCCCCTCCAAACTAAACCCTTCCCTTCTCTTCCATATACTTATCAATTAACCTCTTAAACGCCACCAAACTTGGCGCATCTACGACAGCTGCAGGCAGGGCATTCCACTCCCTAATCACTCTTTGAGTAAAGAACCTACCTCTGATATCCCTCCTATAACTCATACCCCTTAATTTAAAGCTGTGTCCCCTCGTGCTAGCTTTCTCCATCCTAGGAAAAAGGCTATCACTGTCCACCTATCTAAACCTCTAATCATCTTATATGCTTCAATAAGATCCCCTCTTAGCCGCCTCCTTTCTAACGAAAACAACCTCAAATCCTTCAACCTCTCTTCATATGACCTGCCCTCCATACCAGGCAACATCCTGGTAAACCTCCTCTGTAACCTCTCCAATGCCTCCACATCTTTCTTATAATGTGGGGACCAGAACTGCACACAATACTCCAAGTGCGGCCGCACTAGAGTTTTGTACAGCTGCAACATGATTCTGCGGCTCCTAAATTCAATCCCCCTACCAATAAAAGCTAAGACTCCATAAGCCTTCTTAACAACTTTTTCCACTTGACTGCCTACTTTCAGGGATCTATTGACACATACACCAAGATCCTTCTGTTCCTCAACACTATTAAGAGCCCTACCATTAGCCCTATACTCTACACAGTTATTGTTCCTGCCAAAGTGCATTACCTCACACTTTTCCACATTAAACTCCATTTGCCACCTCTCGGCCCAGCTCTGCAACTTGTCCAAGTCACTCTGTAAACTATAACACCCCTCTTCACTATCTACCACTCCACCGACTTTAATGTCATCTGCAAATTTACTGATCCATCCCTCAATACCCTCATCCAGATCATTTATAAAAATTACAAACAGCAGAGGCCCCAAACAGACCCCTGAGGCACACCACTCGTCACCGAACTCCACGATGAATATCTCCCATCAACCACCACCCTCTGTCTTCTATCTGCCAGCCAATTCCTAATCCAATTAGCTAAATCACCCTCTATTCCACACCTCTTCATTTTCTGTAGAAGTCTACCATGGGCCACCTTATCAAACGCCTTACTAAAGTCCATATATACTACATCAACCGCCTTACCCCATCCACCTCTCTGGTCACTTTCTCAAAAAACTCAATGAGGTTAGTAAGGCATGACCTACCCTTCACGAAACCATGCTGACTATCCCCAATCAATTCATTTCGCTCTAAATAACTATAAATCCTATCCCTAATAATTCTCTCCAATACTTTGCCCACAACAGAAGTAAGACTCACTGGCCTATAATTCCTGGAAGGTCTCTCTTCCCCTTCTTGAACAATGGGACCACATTCGCTATCCTCCAGTCCTCCGGAACCACACCCGTAACCAACGACGACCTGAAGATCAGAGCCAGAGGCTCTGCAATCTCCTCTCTTGCCTCCCAGAGAATCCTAGGGTAAATCCCGTCCGGCCCAGGGGACTTATCCAACTTCCAACCCTCGAGAATTTCTAACACCTCCTCCCTATCTACTACAATACTCCCCAATTTGCAACCCTGTACCTCAGTGCTCTCCACAGCTACATTTCCAGCACTCTGCGTGAATCCCGAAGAGAAATATTTATTCAGTGCCTCACCAATCTCTTCAGGCTCCACGCACAACTTCCCACTGCTGTCTATGACTGGCCCAGTCATAGACAGCAGTGGTATTTAGATACCAAAACCTTTTAAATAAATATTTGATCTTTTTGGCAACTGAGGACCAATCATATTGTGGGGGATACCGATATGTCATCACAGGTATAGAAGGAAAAGGGCAGTGTGACACAGGACGAGAGCATCTGCCATCTGCCAGAGTAACAACTGTTAGTTCAGCTTTAGAGAGAGAGAGAGAGAGAACTGCTCTCACAGCTTCATTTATGTCTTAAGAGAAAGCACCATCTCAATAGAAAATTTATCAAAGAAGAAAGAAGTTCCATACGGAAGAATCAACAGAAAAGGCTCAGAATATTCCAGAAGACCTGGTTGTAATTTAGAGAATAAAATTCTATTTAGTTTGGTAATAAGTGGAAATTGTATTTATCTGAACAACATTCCATTTGAATTGTGTTTTATTCGGTTTGTTAATAATTTAGTTAACTTGTTCACTGTTAGATAAATAAATTGTTTCTTGTTCACCTTAGAGAGAGTGTCAGGAATGTAATTTGATTTAACCATTAAAAGTTGCCACATAGCAGATTATAACACTTCACACTCACTTTTACAGATTATAAGGCATGGTACTCCTCTTTAAGAAGTGTTAGTTCTCAAAGGGGAGAACCACCTCACCCTTACAACATTTGTAAAAGTTTCTATAGGTATGTAAAGATAAAAAGATTGGCAAAAAATAATGTAGACCCTTTACAGTCAGAAATGAGTGAAATCATAAGAGCAAGCAAAGACATAGCAAAAGGATGACATGAATGATGCACCAAAAGTTGTGAGAAAAACATGTTTTAGTGAGGAGCTGAAGGAAATCAGTATTAGTAGAAATGGTTTTGGGAAATGATGGAATTGAAGGTGAATAAATCTCCAGGACCTGATAATCATATTACATATTAATGATTCGGAAGAGGGAACTAAATATATTATTTCCAAATTTGCAGGCTGATCTGTGAGGAGGATGCAGAGATGTTTCAGTGTGATTTGAACAGATTGTATGTGTGCATATGCATAGCAAATGCAGTATAATTTGAACAAATGTGAAGTTATCCGCACTGATAGCAATAATAGAAAGGCAGATTGTTATTTATATGGGTGTAAATTGAGAAATGCGGATACTCAGCAAGACTTTGGTGTCCTCATGCACCAGTTGTTGGAAGTAAGCACAGAGGTACAGCAGGCAACAAAGAAGGCAAATGCTATGTTGAGCTTCATAGCAAAGGAATTTGAGTATAGGAATAGAGATACTTAACCGCAATTGTTTGGGGCAGGGGTATTGCTACACCTGGAATATTGTGTACTGTTTTGGTGTCTTTATCTGAGGAAGGATGTCCTTGCTTTAGAGGAAGTGCAACAAAGATTTACCAGGTTGATTTCTGGGAAGGCAGATCTGTAATATAAGGATAGATTGTCAGTTAAGATTGCATTAATTAGAGTTTAGAAGACTGAGAGAGGATCTCATAGAAACTCATAACATTAACAGGATTTGGCAGGGTAGGTTTAGAAAGAATGGTATGAATCCAGAACTAGGTGTCATAGTTTGAGGATAAGGGGTAAATGTTTTAGGACTGAAGTGAGGAGAAATTTCTTCACCCAGGGAGTGGTGAATCTGTGGAATTCACTACAACAGAATGTAGTTGAGGCCAAAATGTTTTGTGATTTTGAGAAGAAATTAGATATAGCTCTTAGGGTTAAAGGGATCAAGAGATATGGAAGAAAAAGGGGGATGGGGATATTGATTTTGATGATCTGCCATGGTCAAAATGAATGGTGGCATAATGGCCTACTCCTGCTTCTATTGTCTATGTTCCTATTTCTCTATGATGGATGTGGCTACATGATTCCCCGAAACCCAATGAATTATATTTGCCAAGCTGGTGCTTGCGGTGTTGACCCAATTCTTTACTAGGTATGGGCTACCAGAGATCCAGTCAAATGGATTTTATGTCCAGTATTTTCACAAGGTCGTGAACAAGGCTTTTAACAGTTCACCCCGCACTTGTAGCAGCACAAACACATAGTGTCCTGACTGAAATATTTTGCCCTTGGTCTTCTTATCTGTCTGCCTTTTCAGAGCTGTCTGGGCGATTTTAAGATGCTCTTGAGTCACATCATAGGTTCGCATAAGCTGCTCCCAGCATACGGATATGCAGTTTAACAAAGAAGACTCTGCATTTTGTTCCAAAGACCTGTTCAAGAGACACTTCACTTTGTGTCCAAAAACTAATTCGAAGATACTAAAGCCAGTGAGCTCCTTGGATGAATTCTAGGTGGTAAACAAGAGAAATCCCAGCCCTTTGTCCCAGTCATAAGGTTATTTATGGCAATATGTCCTGATCATTTCCTTTAGCATGGTCTTTGGCCTATCACCTACCGTCACAAGGGATTTAAGAATAGTACCATAAAAATGCCAAAGAAAATGATCACGACATATTGCCATAAATACTCTTATGACTGGGACAAAGGGCTGGGATTCCTCTTGTTTACCACCTAGAATTCATCCAAGGAGCTCACTGGCTTTAGTATCTTTGAATTAGTTTTTGGACACAAAATGAAGTGTCTCTTGAACAGGTCTTTGGAACAAAATGCAGTCGTCTTTGTTAAATTGCATATCTGTATGCTGGGAGCAGCTTACGCGAACCTGTGATGTGACTCAAGAGCATCTTAAAATCTCCCAGACAGCCCTGAAAAGGCAGACGGATAAGAAGGCCAAGGGCAAAATATTTCAGTCAGGACACGATGTGTTTGTGTGACTACAAGTGCGGGGTGAACTGTTAAAAGCGTTGTTCAGTGGCCTGTACATAGTGGTAAACAGAGTAGACTAGGTGAATTATTTAATTCATACCCCAGGCCATGAGAGAATGTAAAGACTGTTATGTCAGTATGTTGATGCAATGTCACTGTCAGGAAGGGGGGACAAACTAGCATATGTTTGTCAGGCAGTCAGGAAAGGGAAGGACCAAAAGGATAGCGAGGATGAGGCAGGGGTAGCGCTGGACAATTCTCAAATTGAGCCCCCTCCTATCCAATTAGGAAGATTACACACTATCTCTGAATTAATCTCAGAACAGTGAGGAGGTCTAACAAGCATTTTCTTCTCTTCGCAATTGAAAAGATCTACAGTGAAAAACTAGGGTGTATAATCCTAGCCCAATGGAATGTGGTTGTAGGACAGACTCCTCCCATTAAGCAAAATCCCTATCACCAGAGGCCCAGAAAAGTGACAAGATTTGGGAGGAGGCTGGAGCACAAACCTGTTGAACCTTCTCAAAATATTTTGAAGTTCTTTGCGTTTGTGTCTAAACCCAATGGCTCAACCAGGTTTTGCATTGACTATAGAAAAGTTAGTATATTGCCCAGAGCTGACTCCTACCAATTCTCATTTGAGTAAATTGTTGATGAACCGATTAGATTTGAACTGGAATGCAGCTTTAACCCAGCAGTTTGGTATTTGATACAATCTATAGAGTAAGGAATACCACCTATATAATGAAGGCAGATATGTTGAAAAGATACTGGCAGATTCATTTAACTAGCCAAGCTAAAGGGATTGTCACCCCAGCTCTGCATATTGCAGTGGCAGTTGTGCTGTTCAGATCCCCAGCCACCTTCCAAAGGCTGATTTCTGCTAGTCAAGTCAAATGGGTCTTCTGTTTATCATGCCAATGCATAATGTAGCGTATGAGCTTGAGTACCAGGCAGATGTCAGTTAAGTAGGCCTTACGCTGAAGAACTAATGGAAAGCTTCAGACTGTACATCCCTTTAGCTGTTGGTTTGGAGAGCCAAAGGACCTGTTCCAGAGCTGTAATTTTCTTTGTTCTTTGTTCTTTGTTCACAATTGATAGAGTATTGAACATATGCAAACAACCTATGCCTGAAAAATTCAGAACATAATATATAACACTGAAAAGTATTCTATGATTGGGCGGCTCCATCTATTCACATGGAACCTGTCCTCTCCAGGAGAAAGGAATATGTCTACACATTGCAACTTTTTTTGAATAAATAAAAGCATGTGAGACAATAGCTCCCAGTTGCATTTATCATGGCAAGATCATAGAATAATAGAATCTCTACAATGCAGATGGAGGCTATTTGGCCCATTGACTTTGCGCCAAAAACAATCCCAAGGCCCTACCTCCGTAACCCCATATATTTATCCTGTTAACATTCTGACTAAGGGATAATTTAGCATAGCCAGTTCATCTAACATGCACATCTTTGGACTGTGGGAGGAAACTGGAGCACCCGGAGGAAACCGACCAGACATGGGGAAAATGTGCAGACTCTATACAGGCAGTAACCCGTATTGGGGATCAGATTCCTGGCAGTGTGAGGCAGCAGTGTAACCACTGTGCCACCATATTGCCTCTTCTTGACTAATCAGAACTCATATGCCAATGGATCAGCATCCACTTCTCATGCATTATTGTTCACTTTCAATTATGAGAATCCTGTGTCTATTCTGTTGAGTGCAACACAAAAAGCTTGAATAGCATAAGCTTCAACAGCATGTGTTTCTTTTTTTCAGCAAAATTAAATTTAGTACTACTAAATGTCTCAACGCAAGAATGCCAAATTTCAAATGATCACAACAATTTATTTCACAGGAAAAATAGGTGCTGCTTGATTAATTGGCCAAGGTGTTTCCATGGAGAAGTCAATAGGCTTCCCAAGGCCATAGGCAAAAAAGTTTATTTATTTATTAGTCACAAGTAAGGCTTACATTAACACCAATGAAGTTACTATGAAATTCCCCTCGTTGCCATACTCTGGATCAATGCACCTAACCAGCACATTTTTCAGAGTATGGAATGAAATGGAGGCATCCACAGGAATGCCATGCACACAGAGGGAGAATGTGCAAATTCCACTCAGACAATGACTCAAGACGGGAATCAAACATAGATCCCTGGTAATCATTGTGCCACTATGCTGCCCAAAAGGACACAATGTTTGAACAAATTCTTTCGGTTTACTAAGAAAGGCTCTTTGCATATCAATGTATGTCTCTTCTAGCAAGCATTATGATCTAAATAGATTCTCTTGGAATTGGTTGTTAATGTGGCTATTAGTACACTTAGGATTGTTCAGCAACTGCTGCGCAATCACAGAATCACATCACATAGAAACATAGAATCTTTACAGTGATGTTTTGATTTGGGTTTTGCAAAAACTGGCTGGTTAAGTACAATCTGTACTCTGCCTAAAAATGAACAATAAAATTAAAATTGGGCGAGATTTTCTGGCTGCGCACACCCAAAGACCAGAAATTCTCACCCGAGCTCAACAGATCTTTACATAGTTCGTTGAATTTTCACCCAGATAATTCCCTCAATGGATAGGACGGGAAATTCTTGGCCGTATTTTTTTGATTCAATCAGCCAATTATTGGGATGTATGACCTATAGTTCTCCGTTACTATCTCTGTGGTATCACCTCGAACAATCAGAGTCAACTTGCTGACCAATCAGTACACTTTTCTCCTGTAGTATACATTATTGTGGTCATTTGACATTTGGAATTATTGTGTTTTTCTTGATGAGTGCAAGATGAAAAGTTTCAGCAAAATATCTTGGTCAAATTCAAGTTTCATATTTGCCAAATGGTGCAACATCAAGGGCTGGAGGGCCGGTACTGTGCTGTAATGTTCTATAATCTATGTATTCCCCAGCCTGACTGGGCATTTTAAAAGCTGAATTGTGTGGAATGAACAATTAAGACGCAATTGATGTAATACTGCACAGGCAGACACTCATTTACAACAGCAAAAAGTCTTGTTCAAAATTTAGTTATATTTAGTTATGTCACATTATGTTTCTTTATTGATATTATCCAATAGCAACACCATCACTAATATATGTGTTAGATTGAAACTGTAACATCAATTTTAAATTGGCATTTAGTATCTGGGAAAAATAACTTTAACACCAGTGTCCATGTATTGACACATTCAATGGGCTTTGTCCAAGAGGAATATAGCTTTCCACTCTCTGTCTGTTATCTCAGAAATATGCTGTTTATTTTTTGGGCGTTTGGAAGAAGGTAACAAATTTTGAACGAGCCTTTTCATTGCTGTAAATGGGTGTCTGTTAGTACTGCCTGTGCAGTATTACATCAATTGCATCTTAATTGTTCATTCCACACAATTCAGTTTTGTTCTTTAAAATGCCCAGTCAGGCTGAGGAACACATAGAATATAGAACATTACAGTACAGTACAGGCTCTTCAGCCCTCGATGTTATGCTGACCTGTGAAAATCAATATAAAGTCCATCTAACTTACATTATTCCAATATTATCCGTATATTTATCCAATGACCAGTTAAATGCCCTTAATGTTGGTGAGTCCACACTGTTGCAGGCAGGGCATTCCACGTCCTTATTACTTTCTGAGTAAAGAACCTACTTCTGACATCTGTCCTATATCTATCATCCCTCAATTCAAATTTATGTCCCCTCATGCTAGCTATCACCATCCAAGAAATAAAGGCTCTCACTGTCCACGCTATCTAATCCTCTGATCATCTTCTGTGCCTCTTCTGTGGCTCTGAAACTCAATCCGTCTACCAATAAATGCTAACACCCCTATTAACATAGGTACCAACTTTTAAGGATTTATGCACATAGAATCACCATTTCCCCCAAAGTTTTCTAGGCTGCAGCCATTCTGCTTCGGGGAGAATGGTATCGGAAAATATCTTCTTTCCCTTATATTCAGCCATGGAGGCTGAATATAAGAGGATTTCATCTCAGCCAACTGTTTGCTCAAGAACAGCAAATTCAGCATAGAATGAAATTGTTCCAGGCTGTATGGCTTCACTGCAACACACACAGTGCCTTTATCCATCAGTCCTCACTGCCAAAACTATGATGCTCCTTGCACTGCCTCATACAAAATAAATGCTTCAAGTAACTGGGAAGCTAAGCTGGGGGGTGGGGGGGAATGGTGGGAGAGGTATAAGTGAGTAAATGGGTGGGGACAATGTGATAAAACTATACATGGGGCTGTGGGAGATCATTAAGTGGATGGCACTGTGTGATAGAAGGAGAATATAAGAGCTGTGGGAAGTGATTAAATGGGTGTGTAGAGTCTATGATGGAAAGACAGTACATAGGCTATGGGAGGGGATTAAATGTATTGGTAGGGTCTTTGATAGGTGAGACATTGCATGAGGCTATGCAAGGGGATTAAATGGGGTGGGGTACTGTATGATGGGGGAGTATAATGAGGCTATGGGAGGGGATAAAAGGGTGGGTAAAGTCTATGATAGACTATATAGGCTGTGGGTGGTGATTAAATGAGTAGATACTGTATGATATGGGGATTATACATGGAGCTGTGGGAGGAGGTTAAATGGATGGGTAGAATCTATGAAAGAGATTGTGGGAGGGTAAATTGAATCCATTATAGGACACAGGAGCATAAAAATATAGAATTAGGAGAAGATTTACAGCAATTAAAGCCTATTCTATGATTCAGTTAAATAATGGCTGTCTAGTATCGTCACTGCATCAATCCATCCTGAAACTGTATTCTTAATACCTTTGACAAACACTAATCTACCAATCTCTGATTCATAATGTTCAAATTACCTCCAATCCCTATACCTTTGGAAAGAAATTTCCAAATTTCCTCTACCCTTTGTGTGAAGAAGTGCTTCCTAAAATCACTCCTGAATGTCCAAACTATAATTTTACATTTTTGCCCCTTTATTCTATTAATAGAATAGAACATTACAGCGCAGAACAGGCCCTTTGGCCTTCGATGTTGCACCGACCAATTAGGAACAAGCAGTGACCCTCCAAACTAAACCATTCCCTTTTCATCCATAAACTTATCTACTAACCTCTTATACGCCACCAAACTTGGCGCATCTACAACTGCCGCAGGCAAGGCATTCCATACCCTTACCACCCTCTGGGTAAAGAATCTACCTCTGACATCTGTCCTAAAACCACCACCCCTTAATTTAAAGCTATGTCCCCTCGTGCTAGCTTTCTCCATCCTAGGAAAAAGGCTATCACTGTCCACCCTATCTAAACCTCTAATCATCTTATATGTTTCGATAAGGTCTCCTCTTAGCCGCCTCCTTTCTAACGAAAACAACCTCAAATCCCTCAGCCTCTCTTCATAAGACCTGCCCTCCATACCAGGCAACATCCTGGTAAACCTCCTCTGTACCCTCTCCAATGCCTCCACATCTTTCTTATAATGTGGGGACCAGAACTGTACACAATACTCCAAGTGCGGCCGCACTAGAGTTTTGTACAGTTGCAACATGACGTTGCGGCTCCGAAATTCAATCCCCCTACAATAAAAGCTAAGACTCCATATGCCTTCTTAACAACCTTATCGACTTGATTGCCAACTTTCAGGGATCTATGCACATATACACCAAGATCCCTCTGTTCATCAACACTATTAAGAGTCCTACCATTAGCCCTATACTTACACATTTGTTATTCCTGCCAAAGTGAATTACCTCACACTTTTCCACATTAAACTCCATTTGCCACCTCTCGGCCCAGCTCTGCAACTTGTCCAAGTCTCTCTGCAAGCTATAACACCCCTCTTCACTATCTACCACTCCACCGACTTTAGTGTCATCTGCAAATTTACTAATCCATCCTTCAATACCCTCATCCAGATCATTTATAAAAATTACAAACAGCAGGGGCCCCAAAACAGACCCCTGAGGTACACCACTTGTCACCGAACTCCACGATGAATATCTCCCATCAACCACCACCCTCTGTCTTCTATCTGCTAGCCAATTCCTAATCCAATTAGCTAAATCACCCTCTATCCCATACATCTGCATTTTCTGCAGAAGCCTTCCATGGGCCACCTTATCGAACGCCTTACTAAAGTCCATATATACCACATCAACCGCCTTACCCCCATCCACCTCTTTGGTCACTTTTTCAAAAAACTCAGTAAGGTTAGTAAGGCACGACCTACCCTTCACAAAACCATGCTGACTATCCCCAATCAATTCATTTCTCTCTAAATAACTATAAATCCTATCCCTAATAATTCTCTCCAATACTTTGCCCACAACAGAAGTAAGACTCACCGGCCTATAATTCCCTGGAAGGTCTCTCTTCCCCTTCTTGAACAATGGGACCACATTCGCTATCCTCCAGTCCTCCGGAACCACACCCGTAACCAACGACGACCTGAAGATCAGAGCCAGAGGCTCTGCAATCGCCTCTCTTGCCTCCCAGAGAATCCTAGGGTAAATCCCGTCCGGCCCAGGGGACTTATCTAACTTCAAACCCTCAAGAATATCTAGCACATCCTCCTTATCTACTTCAATAATTTCCAGTTTGCAACCCTTTATCCCAGTGTTCTCCACCACTACATTTATATCTCCCTGCGTGAATACCGAAGAGAAATATTTGTTCAGTGCCTCTCCAATCTCTTCAGGCTCCTTGTTAGACATATAGACAAAGTCTATAGACAAAGTCCTATAGACAAAGTCAGGCTCCTTGTTAGACAAAGTCCATATTCTAGACTTTCCCATTAGAGAATGTAGTTTTTTTAAATCTATTCTGTCAAATCCTTTAATTATCTTAAACACCTCAGCTGGATCAACCTATAATCTTACATGTTTTCATGTCATTTCAAGCCTAGTTTAAACAATCTAGTTTTATAATTTACTCCCTTTCCCCCTGATACTCAGTATCAGGGCTCGGTACTGGGACCTCTTCTATTTGTAATATATATAAATGACTTGGAAGAGGGAATAAGTGGAGTGATCAGCAAGTTTGCAGACGATTCAAAGATGGCTGGACTTGCAGATAGTGAGGAGCATTGTCAGGCGATGCAGCAGAACATAGATAGGTTGGTAGCTTGGGCAGATAGATGGCAGATGGAATTCAATCCTGATAAATGTGAGGTGATGCATTTCGGGAGAAAGAATATAGGGGGGAGGTATATGATAAAGGGTAGACCTATTAAGAGTATAGAAACACAGAGGGACCTGGGGGTGCAGGTGCACAAGTCCCTGAAGGTGGCAGAGCAGGTGGAGAAGGTTGTGAAGGAAGCATGTGGTATGCTCGCCTTTATAGGAAGGGGTATAGAGTACAAGAGCTGGCCTTTAATGTTGCAGTTGTATAAAACGTTGGTTAGACCTCATTTGGAATACTGCGTCCAGTTCTGGTCACCTTACTACTGAAAGGACGTGGAGGCTTACCAGGATGCTGCCTTGTATAGAAGGTCTGAGTTACGAGGAGAGGTTAGGCAAATTGCGACTGTTTTCCTTAGAAAGATGTAGACTTAGAGGAGATCTAATAGAGGTGTACAAGATTATGAAGGGTAAATAAGTAAATAAGGTTAAGCTTTTTCCTGGGATGGACTGGAATAGCATGAGGGGTCACGGGCTTAGGGTGAGGGGGCTAAGGTATAATTTGGATCTAGAGGGAGTTTTTTCACACAGAGGGTGGTGGGGGTATGGAATGCGTTGCCAAGTAAAATGGTGGAGGCAGGTATTCTGGAGTTATTTAAGAAATACTTAGATGGGCACATGAACAGAATGGGAATGGAGGGGTATAGAAAACTGATTTAAAATAGGGATTATGAGCCTTGGGAGTCCCTGGGAAGTGTGTAAATAGATGATGATATTGATGTACTAGTTTTTATCCTACAGGTGCTTTGGTCCACCTTGTTGTCTAACAAGGAGCATATATGAGATGGGTCGTGAGAGCACTGTTCTTGGATTTTTTTCGAGAGTATCCTAGTGCTTCACGTCGTTAGTGTACGCTTGACTTGGACCATTTGATGGGCAACACAACAACTCAGTGACTATTTCTGTGCTGTGCAGATACATGGATTTGGGCCTGTGTCTGTGGGAGTTTGCGCACTCTCCCCGTGCTTGCGGGGGTTTTCTCCGGGTGCTCCGGTTTCCTCCCACATCCCAAAAATGTGCTCTTAGGCTAATTGGCAAAACAAATTCTCCCTAAATTGTCTCAAATTTGGTTTTTAATCCATAGATCTATAAACATAGACAAGGATCATGGGTAGAGGTGGGAACATCAGGATGGCGGCGCAGGCTCGTTGGGCTGAAGGGCCTATTTCCCGTGCTGTTTCATTCTTTTTTCTTCTTTGTTCTTTGTTCTTTGCTGTTCTTTGACATCGTTCTGATGAATCAGCATTGTGCCCTTCAAGGACAATCTATCTTTCCTGAGTTGCGGTGCCAGAATTGATATATAGTTCCAGATGGGATCAAATCTGTACACCTGAAGCATAACTTCTGCATATTTATATTCCAGTCCTCTTGCGATAAAGGCTGACAATCCGTTAGAAAAAAAGGAATGTAGGAAAGTGAGTTTGGCACTTAACCCCTTGAGCTCCTGACTAACAGCCTGGCTCATGACCTCAATCCAACTACTTATCTTTGCCCCAGGTTTAAATAACATATTCAGGGTAACAAAAAAAATCTAACAATTGCAGTTTGTAGACCATCAATTGACACAACCTTAAAGAATTAAACATCAAGAACCTGAATGGAGGCAAAGGTTTGAACTGTTACCCAAGTCATAAGCAAATTAGCAAAGGGTGAGCAAAATAGAAAGGCTAACATGTCGTTGAAGGAGTGTTGTAGGAAAGAGGGCTTCCATTTGATGGCACAATGGCAACCCTAATACCAGGATAAGAATGAATTACAACCTGGGAGAAATGTCTTAGTGGTTTGTCTTTGACTGGCACAGACATGATAGGCTGAAGGATATTTTTCTGCGCTGTTTACTTCTATGATTTATTCTATACTATTATAGTTGATATCTCTTCTGGTGGATGCCAGGCCTTTAATTACATTTAAGGAAAGATGGAATGATTTTTATTGAAGGGCTATGGTGAATGGGCAGGAAAGTGAAGTTAAGGCTGAGTCAAGATCAGCCTTGATGATATTAATTGGCAGAACAGGCTCGCGGGGCTGAACTGCCTACTCCTAGTTCTTATGATTCTATAATAAATATGCAGTCACAATGATTTTAAATTACTCAATGGAGAAAGGGCTACGGTAAAAAAGAGATAGTAGTTTAAAATTAGCAGCAGGAAAGAGAATAAATAGAGTAACAGTCAGAAATTGTGCTTCAGATAAATGGAAAGCTAGAAGATGCAAAGTGATTAAACACAGAGAAGAAAATAAGAAAAATAACTAAAATATTAGAACAGAAGGGCAGGTTAGGATGGATGATACAAATAAGCATTTGTTTTATAAATGAAAAGTGTCAGGAACAAACTGAACGAATTATAGTCATACGTTGAACTTGGGCTGGAAATTATTAAAGAAACACGTCCAAATGATGTTTGGGACTAAGAATAAAAGTACAAGGTTACAAGGTCTATCATTTAACCATTTTTGCTCCAGTATTATTCCGGTAAATTTGAGGGAAATGTTCGAGCAACAGCAGTAACTTCAGTAATAAGAATGAAATCACTTCAATTATAAGAGGATATAAGGAGAGGCGCATGATCAGTGAAGACTTTCTAGGCAGAATTAAGAATCTGGAAAGGATTTAAGAGTTTAATGGGAGTTGAGTATAGGCCCCCTGGTAATTAGAGATTAGACAAAGATGTATTGTAGGCAGGGGGTTTTAATGGGGATTTTAATGTTCACTTGGTTTGAGAAAACCAGACTTGAACACATCAGAATGGTAGTGAATTTCTTGAAAATCGCTGGATTAGCTTCCTCAAATAATATTCCACAGAATCAACAAAGGGAATGCCATATTAGATTTAAATAATGAACAGATATAGTTAAATGCCGAATGGTTGGTGAGCACTTAGCTAATAATGATGTGATAATAAAAGTAAGGGAGAAATAAGAAACAGCAATTGAGATTTTAGATTTAGGTTAAACTGGATGAGGCAGACACAGTCCAGAGTGAACTTGAAAGTCTGCTAATGGACAAAACAACAGAAGATCAGTGGGAGATGTTCAATGACAAATTTAATCTGATATAGAACCAGTTTATACTCCTTAGGGGAAAATGTGTAATATGCTAAATAAACACAGCAATGGACAAATGAAGAGATGAGAGAAAACATAAATCTAAGCGAAAAAACTTGCTATAATGAAATAAAAAGAAGCCTAAATTCTAACAAATGGAAAATATTTTAAAAAATCAAAGGATGAAAAAGCAAATAGTGGAAACTATAAAATGAAGATAAGCTTGCAAGCGATATCAAAAACACTGCAAAAATTTTATAATTACTTATGCAAAAGGGAGTGTTAGGAGCAATGAGTATCCGTTGACGGTGGTTAACAGTGATATTGCCAAAGAAAATTAGGAAATGACAGACATTTTGAATATTTATGAATCTCTCATTATCATCTCTGGCTATTACCAATGACCTTCCTCTCGCCGCCCCTCCCTCTCAACACCTGGAAACAGACCCACCATAACTGTAGAGTCCTATCTGAAAATGTTACCAGCTAATTGGGGGGGGCATAAGTTCCTATCTCCCAGCACTGTCAGATGGCAGTGGAGGCGATAGCTGGGGCAACAACCATCGATCGCTTCTCGGTCTTTTGGCTAAGATCAAGTGCAGTTGGATGAAGTCATGAGGCAATTTTTTTAAAGTGGCATCTAGACCTTTTAGCTAAAATGCAAATGAGATCAAGCCGTGGAGAAGGTGCAAGGCTTGCTGCAAACAACTTAATCAAGAGATCAAGCCCAAGGCAGGAAGTGGGATGCCTGTCTTGTCAGCTTGGATCTGGACTGTGTCCCTTGCCGAGACTTTGAATTGGACTTTGATTGGATTGAATTGGATATAAACAAAAAGAAAACAGGCATTGACTGATGGATATGGCTGCAGGGTACATGAAAGTGAGTAGCATGGGAAAGGAAAGGGGGGATTTTGCCAGATCACAAAGACAGTATATGAAGATGTGAAAATTGTTGTTGTTGTCTCAAGTGGCCCTTGTTGTCTTCCAGCACTACTGGGCCAGAAGTGGATCTATTTATTTGACTTGTGTATTTGATTCACTGTCACATGTATTAGTGTACAGTGAAAAGTATTGTTTTTTGCACACAATACAGACAAAGCATACCATTCATAGAGGATGAAATGAGAGAGCACAGAATATTGTGTTCATTCAACTGCTTGAGTGTCTTCCTCCTTTCAATAACATTATAGATAAACTGTGACCTAATTCCACTATGGGTCTTTGTTCCAAATATCTCTTAATACATTTAGTTAACAAAAATCTCATCAATTGTTGTTTACAGAGGAGAGTTTCATACTTTGATCTCACTTGTGTATCCTTTGGGAGTGATCCTCTGGTCCCATGCCATAGAGGCGATTATACGACTTGCACATGAGAGAACCCCTTTGCTATTCTCCCAGTCCCCCATGGCAATGTAATCTGGTTCATGTCCAGTGAGGTGTGAACCATATTAGCATATTTAAAATACATTTTTGGGCTTTAACCAGATTCACCCAGCACCTACTATGCACCAATTCGTCAGCATAACGTGAAGCCAGCAGGAATCACGACTGGTCTCCACAAATGGAGGCAAGGCATGATGGCCACAATGGAGGATCAAAGACCATTGGAGTCCACAGATGGTTAGTTAGGAACATGACTGGGCAGTGTCCTCTGGCATCCTGGCAGTGCCAATGGATGGGGCCTAATAAGGACAGGGTTTAAAGGCAGGCCGATAGCAGGTGTTTGCACATGTGGGAAGGGGCCTTTGATAATCCCATCATTGGGAGGGAATCCTGATGATGCTGGCAATTAAAAAGGGGGCTTTTGAAGCTGGAGAAGTTGGTGGGGTGGGGGGCAATGATGCTGATGATGCCAGGGAGAAGGGGTGCAACATGGTGTCCTTAAAGGTTAATCTGAGGTCAGGATGTCCCTTTAAACAGGACACTCTGATCTCTAAGGAGCAGATCTTGTCAGCATCTTTTGTCTCACCCCTCTCATTCATGGTCTGCTCCAAACAAATGACTAAGTGGAGGGAGTTGGATTGTGACTGCACTCATTCCAAGCTAAATGGCAGGTATCGCACGATATCTCCCAGAGATGTTACTTTGTCATTTTTTGGGAACTTGCACCTGTGTGTTTTCTAAATTTCACTTCCGAGGGCCCAACCTCTCTTCCTTTTTTTTTGATTATGCCTCCTCTTTCACCAGGGAAATGGTTTCTGTCTATCTACCGAAGAGGTTCCCTTTACTATGTCAAAAAGTTCAATTAAATCACTTCTAACTTTCTAAATTCCAAGATACACAATACTACTTTGTTTAATTTCTCTTCATAATTTAACCAGGAGAATCATTCTGGTAAACCAGTACTGTAATCCCTTCTATGCCAATGTATCTTTCCGAACGTGCGGTGTTTGAATTGCTCGCTATATTTTAGGTGTCATCTGATCCAGGGTTTTGTATAGACTTCTACCCATTTACACACTAATCTTTTGTTTTTCCCACATAATGGAGAAGTTTTTATAATCTGTTTTTACAGTTCTTGTTAATTTATTTGCATATTAGGATTTTGGTCATCTTTGCTGATTATGAACATTTCCCAATCTCATTGCGGGGGTGGTAGTGTGGGTGGCAGGGACTTTGTTCTTTGTGCAATGCCCTTAAAATTTAACACAATCTTTAACTCCTCTAATTGACTACATTTTGATGACTTTTTCTGTGACAGGGCTGCAGCGTGGCCCATTGTTTAGCACTGCTGCTTCGCAGCGTCGAGGACCCAGATTCAATTCCAACCTCAGGTCAGTCACTGTCTGTGTGGAGCTTGCACATTCTCCTTGTGTCTGAGTGGGTTTCCACCTGTGCCTTGTTTTCCTCCCATAGTCTAAAGATGTCCGGGTTAGGTTGATTGACCATGTTAAATTGTCCATTAGTATCTAGGGGACTAGCAGGATAAATTCATGGAGTTATGGGGATAGGGCCCGGGTGTGTTGTCAGTGTAGACTCAATGTCCTCAAATGGTCTCCTTCTGCACTGTAGGGATTTTATGATTCTACAACATTTTTAATTTTCTGAGGAAAGTATATTCATTGCGAATAATTAGTTATTTCTTTGAGGGCTTGCCATTATTGATCAACCATTATAGCAGCGCTTCACCCAAATGGACTCGAAGAGCCCACACCAAATGTTTCCAGCTGGCATTAGCAATGCCTGACAGGTGGGATTCACCTACCTAATCAATGCAAATTTATGTATTACAGGAAACGTGATGTTTAACCTGGCATTACTGAGATCAGTGTACCTTTTTTATAGGGCAGTTCCATCTCAGCGTTCAGACACCGGCCCCCTTACCTCCCACCCTTGCCTCCTGTTAACTAAAGGAGTACCTACAACCCTGCAGCACAGAGGAGGATCCACCCCATCCCTCACCACAACTGAGAAAAAGAGGCACTACAGAGTGCAGTCTTGAGGATGAGCCGACCCTATCCCCAATCCAACAAATGCTGGAATTTTGCCACCTCGCCTGTCTAAGGCTTGTAAAATCCTCCCTGAGGCCAATGGAGAATGCTGTTCTGTGAGCCTTATCTGCCCCAATTACATGGTGGGTGTGCCAGTAAAATTCCAGCCAAAGATTCTGCCACAGGTTCCCCTCAGATCCTGCACAACTGCACCCCCAATGCCCCCCCAACCCTTCCACCTCCCCTCCTTCCGAAGCATCTGTCTCAGATTCACTTCTCCATGTCCTTCCTCTTGGCAGTGCCAGCTTTCAAGGAATCTGAAGTATACTTCCCTCTTCCCCATCCCCCACATTGTTCTTAACCACAATGTGTATAAGCATCCTAATTCTGCTTAACAAGTTCAGGCAACGTCAAAGCAGCTAAGTGCATTCACTTCCTCTTTTCTATCTGTAATATTTGTAGAAAAGTGAGAAAGCCGAATGATCAAACCTCTGACAGGTTGTGTAAAAAACATTAAGCCATCAATCAAAGGCTACTTAAATGTTCTGGGTCATGGAATTGAATGAGAACGATAGTTTCAAATGTCCGCAGTGGATTTCATAACACTTTATTTGATTTGATTTATTATTATCAGATGTATTACTATATAATGAAAAGCATTGTTTCTTGTGTGCTACACAGGCAAAGCACACCGTTCATAGGGAAGGAAAAGAGAGAGTGCAGAATGTAGTGTTACAGTTATAGGTGGGTATAGAGAAAGATCAACTTAGTGCGAGGTGGATCTGTTCAAAAGTCAGATGAGAGCAGGGAAGAAGCATGAATCAGTTGGTACATGACCTCAGACCTTAGTATCTTTTTCTTGATGGAAGAAGGTGAAAGAGAGTATGTTCAGGGTGGATCAGATCCTTAATTATACTGGCTGCTTTGCCGAGGCAATAGCAAGTGTAGACAGAGTTCAATGGATGAACAGTAGGTTTGCGTGATTGATTGAGCTGCATTCACAATGCTTTGTAGTTTCTTGCAGGCTTGGGCAGAGCAAACTATACCAAGCTGTGATACAATCAGAAAGAATGCTTTCTATAGAAGTTGTAAATGTGGAACTCATTTCATCAAGAGACTTCTGAGATCAATATTATATCAGTGAGTTTCTTAAAATTGGGATAAACACTACTTAAAATACATAGCAGAATCCAAATGGATTTAGATACTTCAAACCCACGTCGTTACAAATGAACATACTTTTTTAATGGAACGAACAGGATGTCATGACAAAGTTACAAAAGAATAAATCTTCTTTCGCTTCCTGTGCACTATATATACATAAACATCTTTTAAACACATTTACAAAAAAATTAACCCATGCAAAGAATGTCTGCTGCCTCTATTAGTTGCAGCTAGACCCCAAAAAATGCAAATAAGTAAGTGTAAGTACTCACCTATCATCCATGCAATAAGAAAAGTTGGCACTTTTATTTGAGATACTTCAATTCTTACAATTTAGAACATAGAACATAGAACATAGAACACTACAGCACAAACAGGCCCTTCGGCCCACAAGTTGTGCCGAACACATCAAAACCTACCCAGCTATAGACCTATCTATAACCCCCAATCCCATTGGATCCCATATACTCATCCAGAAGTCTTTTAAAGACCCCAGCGAGTTCGCCTCGACCACCACCGACGGCAGCCGATTCCATTCACTCACCACCCTCTGAGTGAAAAACTTCCCCCTAGCATCCCCTCTGTACTTGCTTCCCTGCACCTTAAATCTGTGCCCTCTCGTCGCGACCATTTCAGCCCTGGGAAATAGTCTCTGAGAGTCCCCCCTATCTATTCCTCTCAACATCTTGTAAACCTAAACTTGTAAACCTTACTGGAGGTTTGAACCGATTTCAATATGCACGTCCATGTGTCGGGACTTTCATATTGTGCTGAGTACAAGTGAGGTGCACAATCTCCATATGTCAGGATTAGGGACAAAAGTTATGGACTCTTGAGTTCCAGCAGTGGTTTAAAACAGAAAGTCAGGGCCTGAAATGGACACCACATGTCATTATTTAGCCTATATAGTTTATATTGATCGTAACACCACCTGGAACGTGGTCCTGGACCCTCACCTCCATAGTCCAGTTGATGGGTTGAACACATTATGGCGATTCGGTACTGTATAGAGAGGTGATGATGTAGTGATATTTTTACTAGACTACTGTTATGTATGTGGGGCACAGCCCATTTAAGGAAATGGGTCAGGCTGGTTTGAGTATTGGACAGAGCAGGAGCCCTACCAAACTGTGATACTGCCAGAACTATTGGTTTCTTTGATGTATCCGTAAAAGTTGGTGAGAGTTGTAGTGGACATACCAAATTTCCTTTGCCTTCAGAGGAAGTAGAGATGCTGGTGGGCTTTCTTAACTGTATTGTCAGCATGGGATAACAGTTTGTTGGTGATTTGGACACTTAGAAACTTAAAGCTCTCAACTTCAAGGTGTCTTCACAGGTGGAGAAGGTGATAAAGAAAGCGTATAGTATGTTAGAGCATAGAACATAGAACATTACAGCACAGAACAGGCCCTTCGGCCTTCGATGTTGCGCCGACCAATATAAAAAGCAATGCCCCTCCAAACTAAACCATTCCCTTCTCTTCCAATACTTATCAACTAACCTCTTAAACGCCACCAAACTTGGCGCATCTACAACCGCTGCAGGCAGGGCATTCCACTCCCGAACCACCCTTTGGGTAAAGAACCTACCTCTGATATCCGTCCTATAACTATCACCCCTTAATTTAAAGCTGTGTCCCCTCGTGCTAGCTTTTTCCATCCTAGGAAAAGGCTATCACTGTCCACCCTATCTAAACCTCTAATCATCTTATATGTTTCGATCAGGTCCTCTTAGCCCTCTTTCTAACGAAAACAACCTCAAATCCCTCAGCCTCTCCTCATAAGACCTGCCCTCCATACCAGGCACATCCTGGTAAACCTCCTCTGTACCCTCTCCAATGCCTCCACATCTTTCTTATAATGTGGGGACCAGAACTGCACACAATACTCCAAGTGCGGCCGCACTAGAGTTTTGTACAGTTGCAACATGACGTTGCGGCTCCGAAATTCAATCCCTCTACAATAAAAGCCAAGACTCCATGTGCCTTCCTAACAACCTTCTCGACCTGACTGCCTACTTTCAGGGATCTATGCACATACACACCAAGATCGCTCTGTTCATCTAGACTACTAAGAATCCTACCATTTGCCCTATACTCTACACATTTATTATTTCTGCCATAGTGCATTACCTCACACTTTTTCACATTAAACTCCATTTGCCACCTCTCTGCCCAGCTCTGCAACTTGTCCAAGTCCCTCTGCAAACTATAACACCCCTCTTCACTATCTAAATAGTGAAATAATTCACTATCTCTTCACTTAGCTTTCATAGAAAAGGGTATAGAATACAAGAGTAGGAGTTTGATGTTGCAATTGTATAGAACATTGGTTAGGCCTCACTTGGAATACTGCGTCCAGTTCTGGTTGCCGTACTATTGGAAGGATGTGGAGTCCTTGGAGAGAGTGCAGAGGAGGTTTACCAGGATGCTGCCTGGTATGGAAGGACTGTCTTATGAGGAACGATTAAATAGACTGGGGTTGTTTTCCCTTGAAAGACGTCAGCTTAGAGGGGATCTCAGAGGTGTATAAGATTATAAGGGGTATAGATAGAGTAAATGGAGGTAAACTTTTTCCACCTTCAGAAATGGATAGGACAAGGGGTCATGGCCATAGGGTGAGGGGGGCTATGTATAGGACGAATATTAGAGGGCAGTTTTCACACAAAGGGTAGTGGGGGTGTGGAATGCACTGCCGAGTAAGGTGGTGGGAGCAGACACGCTGGGGCTGTTTAAGGGTCTCTTGGACAGCCACATGAGCGGTATGCAGATAGAGGGATATAGTAGAACTGTTTAACTATGGCTTTTTTTCCACAGGTAATTCGGTCCATACTTGACCAACAAGGAGCATGCATTCAGCAGGTGGTGCGAGGACAGCTCTTGGATGTTGATTCATGGGTTGCCTGGTGCTTCATGTCGTAAATGAGTGCTTTATCTGGACCATCCGAAGGGCACCATGACAGCTCAGTGACTATCGCTGTGGCTGTGCAGACACTTGGAATTGGGCCGGTGTCTGCGGGAGTTTGCGCGTTCTCCCTGTGGTTGCGAGGGTTTTCTCTGGGCGCTCCGGTTTCCTCCCACATCCCAAAAAAATTCGCTCTTAGGCTGATTGGGAAACAAATTGTCCCTACATTGAGACTCTTCCATATTAGGAATAACCTAAAATTAGAATAGGAAAATGGAATTGTCACTATAAAGTTATGACGGCGGCGCGGGCTCGTTGGGCCGAAGGGCCTGTTTCCCGTGCTGTGTTGCTCTAATCTCTAATCTAAACTATTTCTACTTCACCCCCATTGATGTAGTCAGGGGCCTATCCTCCACTATGCTTTCTGAAGTTGATGACTTTGTTTGGTCTCCTTTGTTTTGCTGACATTGAGGACAAGATTATTGGCGTTGCACCAGTTTACCAGATTTTCTACCTCATTCCTGACTGTCTCTCGTCATTGTTTGAGATCCAACCCACTATGGTCGTGTCATCAGTAAACTTGAAAATCCTTCAAAGGCCGACAAAGATTTTGACATTTCTCAGAGACTTAAAAAAATGCATTATTAAAAGATTGGGTCTATGTGGGCAGCTGTGCAAGAAGGAAGACCACCCCTCCTCCTACCCCAGTGAAAGTGACTTCTCCTGTCAGTCAGAAGACTCCAAGAATCTTCACACATATGCAGTTTCTTTTAGAAAGAATTCTGCAGAATAGAGTTGTGCTGTTATTTGAAAACTTGCCAAGTATTAGAGGCATGGCATGGTGATTCCAGGAAGCATGCTGATCAAGATTTGCATTTTGGACTGTGTTCTATGAAAATCTTGAAGTGGCCTGCTCAATTTAATCTCCATACCCTGCCTGGACTAGAACCCAATGATTTTGCAGATATGCAAATTTGCATTTCATTTCTAGGCAAGAAGCCTGATTCAGCAGTCTTCCGTGATGCAGGGGGACTTTGGTAATGATCCTGACATTTGTGAACCTGACACAATGGACACCAAAGTGGGTCAGGGATGTGACGTCCATGTATCTCTCTGCTGCTCCCAGGCTGCAGATGGGGAATCTCCCAAAGGATGTGGGAGGTAGGGGCATGGGTGGAAGGCAAGGGATGTGAGCTTGATCATAACCACGGAATTGAATTTTATGTGAGCAGGTAAGGTGGATTTGCTGTGCTAAATTGCCCCTTAATGTCGGGGGGCTCACAGGCTAAATACAGGAGGGTTATGGGGGATGGTCTGGGTGGGACAGTCATCAATGCGGCCTCGAAGGGCTGAATGGCTTCCTTCTACACTGTAGGGATGCTATGATTCTAAGAAAATCATAGTCCATGCTTGGTGGCATCAATGTCAAATCACAACATGTAATTCCAAAACATTTGGATTAATCTTCCCAGTAGTTCCTCTATGACAAGGCAAAAAATTAAACCAGTCAATTTTCACAACATGAGATCTAAAATAGTCTGTTCCTGAGTTGTCTCTTCAACATTTTTCCACTCTGGTGACACTGCATAAAACTGTCCTTCAAAAAACATTAGTCAATGCATATGCTGGACTGGGTGAGGAGGATGGCGGACTGGGTGAGGCGGGTGTTGGACTGGGTGAATTTAAGTCTGAAATGAATATTTTGTGTTGGTAACTGGCCTTATCTTCTCAGGATGAGAAGGACCATTTGATGGGCAACACAACAGCTCAGTGACTATTGCTGTGCTGTGCAGATACAAAGATTTGGGCCTGTGTCTGTGGGAGTTTGCGCATTCTCCCCGTGCTTGCGTGGGTTTTCTCGGGGGGTTCCGGTTTCCTCCCACATCCCAAAGATGTGCTCTTAGGCTAATTGGCAAAACAAATTCTCCCTAAATTGTCTCAAATTTGGTTTTTAATCCATAGATCTATAAACATGGACAGGGATCGCGGGTAGAGGTGGGAACATCGGGGTGGCAGCGTGGGTTCGTTGGGCCGAAGGGCCTGTTTCCCGTGCTGTTTTGTTCTTTGTTCTTTGTTCTTTGATTCTCTGACTGATGCAAAAATGATCGAACTGTTTGGAAATGTTGGAGAATGCTGATTTAATCACGATCATTTGGCTCAGGTTAGATTCCATTCAAGTCTGATAGTTTAAAGAATGTCCAGTTTTGTCTCAAATCGAGGCTAGATTTCATTTTAAGATACAAATTGGTAAACAGTGGATGGAAGTGCAGAAATGGTTGTTTTTGGAAGAGGGGGGAGCTGTATTGACAGTTTCAAATCTCACATTTTTAACAGTAAATGATCTTTTGTAAATTTAAATACGGGTTGCAATTTACAATTCCACTATGACAACATGTAGAGTTCTGAAACATTGCTGTCTCTGGGACTCAGTGTTTAGAAAAATGTGCAGAGGAGGCTGCAAAGCAAAATAAATGAAAAATACCAATCACAAAGGAGCACTGAGAGAGATTTCCATCTGCGACTTATTAAATTCATGTAGCAGAATGCTGAGGAATGTAACTGGTGTTGTCTGGAGAATAAAATATTTATTAAATTCAATATCAACAAGCTCCAACATACTTTGCTTCATTCTTGGGAGTAGGCGTTAGTGGAAAGGCCAACATTTATTGCCCATCCCTTGTTACCCATGAAGCAGTTATATGAAGTGATCTGATGCAACTGAGTGTGTTGTCAGGTCAATTCACAGGGTGTCAAGTGTTAACCACATGCGTGCGGGATTGGAGTTTTCTATACACTGGGTAAAAGTGGAGGTTTTCTTCCCAAGAGGACATTAGTGAATCAGTCACACTTTTACAACAAACCAACAGTACCATGGTCACTTTTACTAATGCATAATTTAAATAGAAATATTTCAACAATCCCAAACTGTCATAAAGAGATTTGACCTCATACAATATAGCATTGTTTGCACGAGTCTCTGGAGTACATTTTCATTAATATAACCTCATCATTCTCATTGCAAATGTAACTCCATTGTAAATATATAACCATCTACAAACTCAATCAAGCTTGGCTCACTGATTACAGTGTACTGGGCTTGAACTAAGATTTCTCCAATCAGTCTAAATACTTCAATATCCCTCAATCTATTCCACAAAAGCCGACCTTGATTTTCTCACCTTTGAAATCTCCTTTATAGACATGGGCATTCGAATCACTTTCGAATTGTTAATTTTGCTCAGTGGAGATGAAGCTATAACCAGAAGGAAATGAAAGATATCAAGTTGGAAGAACTGTTTGGAGATTTCTAATGAGGCTTACCTTGGATTCTGACTGGCTGTGTATGGAAAACAATTATGGAGTTTTACTCTGTATCTAACTCCATCCTATACCTGTCCTGGAGTGTTTGATGGGGACAATACAGAGGAGTTTTACTCTGTATCTAACCCCATGCTATACTGATCCTGGGAGTGTTCGATGGGGATAGTGTAGAGGGAGTTTTACGTTGTATCTAACCCCATGCTTTATCTGTCCTGGAGTGTTTGATGCGAACAGTGTAGAGGAAAATTTACTCTGCATTTAACCGTGTGATGCACTTATCCTGGGAGTGTTTGATGGGGACAGTGGAAAGGGAGTTTTACTCTGTATCTAACCCCATGCTGTACCTGCTCTGGGAGCATTTGATGGGGACAATGTAGAGGGAGTTTTACTCTGTATCTAACCCCATGCTATAAATGTCCTGGGAATACAAGATAGGGCAATTTATATTTTATTATTAGAGAGAAGAAAATGTCACACATTTAAGCTATATAAAAATCAAAATAAGAAAACTGACAGGCCAGCTTTCCTTTCCTGGATTTTAATCACCACCCTTTCAAAGAGAAATATAAAAGAAGCTGTACCCTACCTCACATTAAAGTCTAGCCCCTTTGCAATTTTGCACAACTCATTTTAATGTCCAATCTCACAGAGTCTGTGTGCAGCACATGTTAGTGTTCTATCCCAGTTACTCAGTAAGTTATATAATGAAAATTGAATACTGCTGCAGGCTACCAGGCAGCAACACATCAGTGAGAATTCATTCAAATAGCTGTGGGGGTGGAGGCTGCCAGTGGGTGGGGGGGGGGGGGGGGGGGGGGGGGGGGGGGGGGGGGGGGGGGGGGGTGGGGTAGTAGGGTAGATTGAGAGAGCTGGATTACGACTGACACCTTACAGCTATGTTGTTCCTAGCAACCAACCAACCAATCTTATATTACCATAACAACCAATTTCCATTTATTCCTGTACTCCCAGTTTATGAGTTACATTGGTAACAGCTGATCAAGAAATCAGAGATGGAGAGTCATAATAAATTAATCAGTATCTTAGAGTATGATCCTCATGGCACAGAAGAAGCCTATTTTGCCCATCAAGTTGATGATCAACCTAGATGGTCCCACTACCTCACTCTATTCCTGCATTGGCAAATTTATTTCCCTCAAGCTCCCATCCAAATTCTATTTGAAATCATTAACCCTCTTCACGTACCCCACCATTGTGAGGAGTGAGTTCCATGTCATGATCAGTCACTGCATCAAAAAGTTCTTATGTTCGATCATGTATTATAATGATATATAAATTCTTCAATTACTCATAAAGGATTGTGAAATCACCATATGGTTTTATTTGTTAATTCTGGGCATGTGTGAAAAGATTTACATGGGCAGAAAGTTTGATGATATCAGAGCTGAAGAATGTGTATGTGTGTTTTGTTGAAAGTAAAATTAATACTAAAACTGATTGCATGATATACTTGCTTTCTAATTGATGTCTTGTGCAATCCCTTAAAGACACATCACATCACATTCCCCAGATCACTTTCCCAAAAGCTTACATATATTTCCCCTAGTGCTTGTACCATCAGTTTTTCTTGGTCTATCTTATTCAAACCTATTATAGGAAAGGATCTCCTGGTCGCAGCAAAGTCAAAAGTCAAAGTCAGTGGATTGCCGCATCTGCTGCTGGAAAACCCTCCACGATGGGGAGGGATGGTCTCAACAACAATTTTGTTCACTTATATCAAATTCCCTCTCATTATTCTTTGCTCCAACAAGAACAACCTCAGTTTCTCCAATCTTAACCTTAAAGCTAAAATCCCTCATCCCTGGACCCATTCTGGCAAATCTCTCTGGACACTGTCAAAAACAGTCACATCCTTCCTAATATGTGGTGACCAGAACTGGATGCATACTCTGGCTGTGATCTAACCAGTGTTTTTTAAAGCTTCAGTATGAATTATTAGTTTTTGAAATCAATATCACTTTTAATGCAGCTAAACACCCCAAGTCTGCATTCTCCATGTGTCCTGCCACCATCAAAGATTGGTGCACATGAACTTTGGATCACTCCATCCTTGCACTCTAGAACCTCAAGTCCCTCCTGCCAAAATATATCTCTCACAATTCTCTGTATTAAATTCCATCTCTGACTTTGCCTGTTCTGCTGGCCTATCTGTCCTATTCTATTTGATTGATATCATCCTCACTGTCTGCCTTACCTGCATTTTTGGTATAAATAGTAAGTTTTAATATTTTACCCTGTATTCCAAGATTAAAATCATTTATAAACTGTAGTCCCAGCACTGATGCAGAGGGAACATTACTACTACCATCCTCCAGCCTGAAAAACAAGCCATTGGCTATGACTCACTATTTTCTATCCTTAGGGCAATTTTTTTCAAACCAATACTGACTATCCTATCACTTGAGGCTCAATTTTGTTAAGTATGCTTTTATGTGACATTTTGTCAAAATTCTTAAAACCCATGGAGACAACTGTATTCCTTTCATCATCCTTCTCAGTTACCTAATCAAAAAACGTTCACTTTGGTAAGTCATATGTATTTGGTTTTGAAAATCCACACTAACTCTCCTTAATGAACTCAAATCTCTCCAAGTACCTGTTAACTTTTTCTAAAAAAAATCAGACTATTATTTCTAAAATCTTATCTGCTATGCTTGTTAAATTGACTGGCCCATAATGACTAGAATATCCTTGCAATCTTTGCCATTCCAATTCCATACCTACAGATGATTGGAAGATAGATAAAATCAAGTCCTTCCACTTTCTTTAACAATGTGAGAAGCAAATTGACCAGACTAGGTGACTTATCCATTCTGTTCATAGCCTATCTTCCAGCAGCCACTTGCTATCAATTTTCACTTGCCTACTACGTTTAACATTTTTGCTTCTGCTGACATTTTGTCAGATTATTCCTCCTTAGTGAACATGAATACAAGATGTTCAATAAGTGTTCTGGACTTGCCCTGCACCTCAATTCATATATCACCTTCTCTGTTGCTATTAGGTCCCACTCTGTCCCTTACTTCAGGTTTAGTATTTCCATACCAGTAACAGATATTGGTGTTCCCTTTTGCCATTATATTCATATATTCTCTATTTGCCAATCTTCTTTTTCTTTTCAGTTCATTTTTTGACCTGGTTCTTGCTTGATGAAGTCACCTGACATATAAATATTTCCTTATTTTGTTTTGTCATATTTTCTACTTCTTTCATCACCCCAAGGAGCTCTATTTTTGGCTCTTTTATCTTTTAATCTTGTTGGAATTGCCCTGCATATATCTGAAATGTCTCTTTCTCAAGGATCATCAGTTATTTTGTTACAGTCTTTCTGTCAAACATTGATTCCAATTTACCCTGGCTAGAACCCCTCTTATCCCATTGATCCACCAATTTAGAAGTTCGAATTGAGATTGCTCCTTGCTGTTCTCCCATTATTAATCTGAGCCATATGACTTTCACTGAAGAGTTATTTTGTAGACTCCTGGTCCAAATCATTCAGTAGTACTAGGCTTAACAATTCTACCTTCTATACTATCCAAATTCTCACCCTGTAAAGAGAGAAATGGAAGGAACATTATTCACCTACCATTAAGTTATAGAGAAAGAGAATAAACAGCTTATTTATCACTTTGCAAATAAAACTGACGAGAAGTTGAGACAGAAATAAGGCATTTTGGCAGCTGGGGTATAAAATGTTGCAACTTATTCATGTAAGGAGCAGGAATGTCACAGATCATAGACTTTAAAGTTTTGGATGTGCCCATGATGAATTGTTCATTCAATAAGAAGACTTGGATTGATGTAAGAACATAAGAATTAGGCTCAGGAGTAGGCCATTTGGTCCCTCAAGCCTGTCCCGCCATTTAATAAAATGATGGCTGATCTGACTGTGGTCTTAAGTCTATTTTTCTTCTGCGTAGATTAAAAATTTATTGAACTCAGCATTAAACATATTCAATGACTCAACCCTCACTGCTTTCTGTGGAAGAGAATTCCAGAGACTAACAACTCTGAGAAGAAAAAATTCTCCTCATCTCGATCTCAAGTGGAAGATCCTTTATTTGTGAATTGTGCCAATTAATTCTACATTCATCCTTTCAGCATCCAGCCTGTCAAGCCCACTTAAAATTTGATATGTTTCAATAATGTCATCTCTGATTCTTGTAAACTTCAATAAGTAAATGCCCAACTGGCTCAACCTTTCCTTGAAGATAACCCTTTAAGGAATCAGTCTAAGTCTGAACTTTTCAACTGATGTAGCAATATGATTCACAGGAAGTGCTGAGTAACCAGTGATTGGAAGAAGGAGATCATATGATAAAACCACCTACCATATATTACTCCAATGTTGACAGCTAACTGTAAGGTAGTAACACACACCCCTTTCAAGGAGATAATTGGAAAAGAGGGGAGATGAGAGATATTTGCTTGTTATGATCTGGAATGCGCTATCTCAAGTGGAGACAGAAACAGATTCAATTGTAACTTCGAAGATTAAATTGGGTAAACACTTTGAAATGTGAAATTCACAAGGTTTAAGAAATAACAGGAGGATTGAGCCTAGTTTAGTCTTTCAAAGAATTGGTACAAGCATGGTGGACTAAATAATCTTGAACCTTAGAATCCTAAGTGCAGAAGGAGGCCATTTGGCCCATCAAATCTGCACCAATCACAATTCAACACAGGCCCTATCCCCACAACCCCATGCATTTACCCTAGCTTGTATCCCTGATACTAAGGGGCAATTTTAGCATGGCCAATCCACCTGACACGCACACCTTTGGACTGTGGAAAAAAGCCAGAGCACCCTGAGGAAACCCATGCAGACGTAGGCAGAATGTGCAAACTCCACACAGGCACTGACCCGAGTTGGGAATCGAATTTAGCTCCCTGGCGCTATGAGACAGCAACGCTAACCATTGTGCCACTAAGCCATTCTTTCTGTTCTGTGACGTCACAACGGACCAGTGCTGAAGTAGCGGTATTTCCAATACTTGTTCCTCTATTTTCTAGATTGCATCTGTCTCTCACTCAACATGGTTGCCAAGTAACCCAGCCAAGATGGCCAAAGGAGTCCTAAAAGGAACTGATGACCTTCAACATGGAAGTGCTTCCACATCAATCTTGGCGATGAGGTTATGAGTCAGGTTAGAAATGTCGAAGTACTTTATGGAGACCACCCAAACCATAAGTTTTGTATTTTGAATTTGGCTAGGATGAGCATGATATGTTTCACTTTAGATATGATTCAGCAACTCAGTAGACAGCTTTTATCAAACAAAGAATATAGTTAACTTGTATAGAAAGAAAATTAACAATATCTTTTATCAACTACAAACAAAAAAGCTAAAAGAAAACAACCATAATAATGTATTAATTCCTAATTGAATATTAAAGCTAAACCAACAAACCAAAATCTTTCATGGACCCTTTTCACAGGCATAGATTCACAGCACCTTGTTGTCTAACAAGGGGCATACATGCGATGGGTCGTCAGAGGGGCTGCTCTTGGATTTTTTTTGAGAGTATCCTAGTGCTTCACTTCATTAGTGTACGCTTGACCTGGACCATTTGATGGGCAACACGACAGCTCAGTGACTATTGCTGTGCTGTGCAGATACATGGATTTGGGCCTGTGTCTGTGGAAGTTTGCGCATTCTCCCCGTACTTATTTGGGTTTTCTCCAGGCGCTCCGGTTTCCTCCCACATCCCAAAGATGTGCTCTTAGGCTAATTGGCAAAACAAATTCTCCCTAAATTGTCTCAAATTTGGTTTTTAATCCATAGATCTATAAACATGGACAGGGATCGCGGGTAGAGGTGGGAACATCGGGGTGGCGACGTGGGCTCGTTGGGCTGAAGGGCCTGTTTCCCGTGCTGTTTTATTCTTTGTTCTTTGTTCTTTAGCATAGATTAAAATCTCACTTGGCTGGAATTGAGTCTTTTTGAAGCCTGCACTTTGCTTCTGGAAGACAAAACATTGCCTTGCCAACCAGCAGAATTTATAAATAAAATAGGAAGACAATGACTTCAGCTTCTTTCTTGTTTGATGCTCCTGCTAAAAATTAAAACTAAATTGCAGCCTCAGAATTTTCAAAACTGGAAAGAAAGAAAGCTATCCCAAAAACATATGATCTTTTGTCCTAACAATGCGGATACATAAAACTAATCCCAGAGTAAACACAAACAACCCCTATTTAATACAATGAAGAAGAAATAAAAGGACTCATCGTAGTCAGCCCTGCAACAATAATGACACCACTGAAGCTGTGAACTGCAGGAATCATGATTTTAAAAAAACTGTCTTAAAGGTACACTAACATTACAGCTACAATCCCTTAGACATACTCTATGAATACATCACTGAACAATAGTAACGCGCAAAAATCTTTGGGTGAAAACAGGAAGGTTGTTTGATTCTTGTGCAGATTATTTGCTGTGTGCATTTTGCATTAAGAGCAGACTGGACAATAAATCCTCTGAGGACTGTAACTATGGATTGTACTAGTACCTGCCTCAGTAACTTGAGCCATTTTTTTGTTCATGTGGCCATGAATTTGGCAGCATATCCTTATATGTGTTATTATATGTATTTATTGAGTTGACTTGTTCTTCTGGTTGCTTTGTCTCTATACCCACCTATAATCATCACTTGCATCTCTTGCAACATTACAGATTGTACTAATATATGGCGTCATATATGTCCCCAACATGATCTCTAACTACCAATGTACATCATCACTGAAAACATCTATTTCATCCCTATTCCTTCCTTGATTCAGCTCAGGTATTGCTGAAAACATCAGCGATGTTTTTGTTAATTCCAGACTTGACAATTTGAACACATCTCTCATCAACTTCCTACATCCTACTTTGTGAACTTGAGGTCATCCAATATTCTGCAGCTTGGTTCTTAACTTGCATCAAATCATTTGTCACTCCTGTGCTCACTGAACTACATTGGTTCCCACTAAGTTAACACCTTGATCTAAAGTTCTATAAACATGGACAGGGATCGCGGGTAGAGGTGGGAACATGGGGGTGGCGGTGCGGGCTCGTTGGGCCGAAGGGCCTGTTTCCCGTGCTGTTTTATTCTTTGTTCTTGTTCTTATTCTTGTTTTCAAATTCCACCAGGGTCTTGCCCTGCCTCCCCTATATCTCTAATTTGCTTCATCCTCTGGCGAGATGATAATGTAGTGATATTGTCAATGAACTAGTAATCTAGAGACCCAGGCCAAGATCTGGGGACCTTGGTTTAAATCCCACTGTAGCAGATGGTGAAATTCAGATTCAATAAAATATTTGGAATTAAAAATCTAATTTTTGGCCATTACCAATTGTCTGGTTCTCTAATATCCTAGAGGGAAGGAAATCTGCCATCCTTACCTGGTCTGGCCTCCAGATCCATGTTAACTCTCAAATGCCCTCTGAAATGGAAGGCAATTAGGAGTGGGCAATAAATGCATTCCCAGCCAGTGGCACCCGTATCCCGTAAACTAATAAATGAAAGATATCTTTGCTCAATTAAGCTAGCTCCTTTAGCTCTCCCTGTTGGCAGCTTTGCCTTTAACTGAAAAGTTTCTATATTCTAGTATATCCTCCCTAAGCATTCTTGCCCGTCTACCTTATTATCTTCCTTTAAAACATACATCTTAACCAAGTTTTTGGTAATTTGCCCCAATATCTTCTTATATGGTTTGTTACATTTGGTTTTATGATATTCTATGAAGCAGCTTGAGACACCCAAATCTCTTTTCCCTTCACAGTGTTACTTTCTACCTGAAGGTATCAAGAAGGATAGCATCTTCAGGTTATTAAATGAATCATCCTTCCTAGTCACCTACACGCATACAGGTTAGAGGGAAAAAGTATTCAAATGATCAATCTACTATAATGGACACCACCCATTTAATTAATTTCTTTCTAGAGCCCAATTACAGACTCTGTCCATCAATTAAATGTCTCAAAGATATTTAATCCTCTTTCCTTCCATTACATATCCCCAATTGTAAAAAATAACAAACAGAAGCTCCAGAATACGAATAAGGTTAAAAACAGTCATTTTCTGTCACAAGGGTTCTATGTTAGTTGTTTGAGGAAAAGTACAGAAATGATAGTGATAAGAGGGAGAAAGAGATCCTGAGATTGCTATGTGTGGGGGCAGAAAATAAAGAGTTTATTATGTGGCGGGAATGTGAGGGAATGTAAGTATTCACTGACAATAAATCAATCAATATATTAAAAAACCTGGAAGAACGAACAATACAGCTCAACAAAATTCAGATGGTTAGAGATTATACAAACTTAAGTTGCATTCTGTGGAATGTAGAAGGTCAGACAATTTCATCAAACACACAGCCAAACACACACATACGCTCTGCTCCATCTCACACACACACACACTCTCTCTCTGCTCCATCACACACACAGACAGACACACACATACACACTCTGGTCCATCACAAACACACACACACATACACACACATTCTAGTTCAATTGCACATATACACACACACACACACACACACACACACACGAACTCTCAGCTCCATATTACGCACATGCACACTCTGTTCCAACACACACACACGCACACACACACACAAGTTTTAAATCCAACCGATTTATTTGATAGTAAACTCGCAAGCTTTCGACTCTATGGTCTTCGTCAGGCAAATGAGGTGTTCTGGTCTCCAACAGCATACATACCAGCACAGATTTAAGATTCTCAGGATCTCTTTTTCCCTCTTAAGATTCGCATTCTAATCAGTAATCTGTAAACAGTCTGTGCTGATATGTGTGTTATTGGAGACCAGAACACCTCATTCGTCTGACAAAGGCCATAGAGACGAAAGCTTGCAAGTTTACTATCAAATAAATCGGTTGGATTTAACCCTGATGTTGTCAGACTTCTTACCATCTCACACACACACACACATACACGCAAACAGATACACACACACTCTCCTTCATCTCACACACACACATACACACGAACAGATACACACACACTCTCCTTCATCTCACACACACAGATACACACAAACAGATACACATGCTCTCTGCTCCAACTCACACAGTAAGAAGTCTGCAACACCAGTTTTAAATCCAACCGATCACCCACACCCACAGAAACACACACACACATACACTCTGCTCCATCACAGAAACACCCACATTCTGCTCCATCACAAACACACACATTCATACACACACACATACCACAAACATACTTTGGTTCATCGCTCACATACTCACACACATACACTCTGCTCCATCATGTGCACACAAACACACATTCACTCTGCTGCATCACACACACACAGATAAACTCTGCTCCATCATACATACATACACAGATTCTACACCATCAGATGCACACTCACACACTCATGCTGCTCCATCACACATACACAAACACATACTCACTTTGCTCCATCACACACAAACATACAGACATACACACACGCACACACATACACACACACGCGTGCACACACACAGACTCTGCTCCATCACACACACACATACACTCTCAAACACACGCACACTCTGCTCCATCACACATACAAACACAGACTTTGATCCATCACACACGCAAACACACTCCACTCCATCACACTTGCACAGACACATTCTGCTCCACCACACACACAAACACACTAGTTGTTTCACATACATACACACCCACACTCTGCTCCATCTCTCTCACACACACACATACACACACACACATACACACCACACACACACACAAGTTCCGTCACATACACACACACACCCATACACTGCTGCATCTCTCTCTCACACACACACATACACACACTCCAGTCTATCTCACACACACACACACACTCCAGTCTATCTCACACACACACACACGCAAACACACACACACAACAAATGCACACACACTCTGCTCCATCACACACACACATATAAGCTCTGCTCCATCATATACACACACACACCCACTCTGCTCCATCATCATCACAGACACACACACACACCCTATCCATCACACACACACACACACACACTCACACACACACACATACACACACCACACACACACACACACACACACACACACACACACACACACACACACACACACACACACACATATATACACACACAAACTCTGCTCCATCTCACAAACACGCACTCACACAAGTACACATTCTCTGCTCTCTATCTTACAATCACACATATACACGTACACAAATTCTGCTTCACCTCTCTCATATTTCATCACGTTAAGATACATGGAATTATCTCACAGATTGACCATGATTTTATTGGATGGTTGACCAAGTTAAATAGTTATTCATCAAGTTAAGTAGAAATACAGCATGGAAATAGGCCCAAGGCCTAACTGGTCGCTCCCTGCTAGTCCCAATTGCCCATATTTGGCCCATATGTCTCTATTCCTTTCCCATCTATGTACTTACCCAAATGCTTTTTAAATGTTGCTATGGAATCTTTTTCAATCACTTTCTGTGGCAGCTCATCCCATACATACATCACTCTCTGCGTGAAGAAGTTGCCCCTCAGGTCCCTTTCAAATCTTTCCGCTCTCAACTTAAACCTATGCACTTTAGTTTTCAATTCTCCTAACCTGGGAAAAAGACTGTGTGTTCTTCCTATCTATCCCCCTCATGATTTTATACACCTCAATAAGGTCACCCCTTAGTTTCCTAGGAATAAAACCAAGCCTGGCCAATAGCTCCCTATAACTCAGATCCATTAGCCCTGGCAACATCCTCAAAAGTCTCTGTATTCCTCCTCTGATGTTGCCTGTCTCATTAACTGCTTGGATTCTAGGTGATTTCAGTTTCATATCTCTAGCATTCATGGCAAGCTTTCAGTCACTTCAGTGATCACAGAACAGGCTTGCATTTCTATCTCCCACACACAATTGCTCTATTTACACAGATTCTGATACAAAATGTTCTTTGGGGGATTGGGGGTTTCCAACTACAAGCAGTTACGTGACTGTCAGCAAAGTTTTATCAGCTGCTTGTCGTTTAGCTGCAACTCAATCCCCTCGAAAACCATACATTTCTAGGAAAGTTAGAACCTATATGCGACATTTGTGACATTCTAGCGTACATTAGAATGGTAGGCAATAAATGCTACTATCTCCACTTAAACTACACTAAACAAGAGATGAATGTAAAACCCTGACAACTGAACATTCACCTTGACTCCAAATTGTTACCCTGTTCTGTTACGTATCCCACAACCCCTTTGTTGATTCATAAGTTGTGATTGTTACAGGCGAGGCCAATACTTATTACTCATTCTGAATTGCCCTTGTCAATATTGTGTTGATGTGTCTTACTGAATTGCTGCAGTCCTTGTAGTGAATGAACTCTGTTGGACAGTCAACCTTACTTCCCTTCTTGAATTGAATGTTATTGACCATATTTGCACAAATGTAATGAGTTCAGGGGTTGAGTGGCTCTGACAGATCCCAAACTGAACATTAGTGAACAGGTTATTGCTGTATAAGTGCTGCTTGATAACACCTTCAATGATGCCTTCCGTCACTTTGCCGATGATGGAGAGTAGCTTGACAAGGTAGAAACTGTGCAGGTGGGAACTGTACTGCTTTTACTGGACAGGACATATATGGACAATTTTTCACTTTTCCAGGTGGATACAGTGTTGTGTCTGTGCTGAAACAGCTTAATTCTGAATGAATCAAGTTCTGGAGCACTGGTCTTCAATACTATTGTTGCGGCATTATTAAAGCTAAAAGCCTTTGCTGTATCCAGTACCCTCAGCTGTTTCTTGATATAGGGGTCATGGTCAGTAAGTTTGCAGATGACATTTGTGGTAGTTATAGGACGGATGTCAGAGGCAGGTTCTTTACACAGAGGGTGGTGAGGACGTGGAATGCCCTGCCTGCAGCAGTTGTGGACTCGCCTACTTTGGGGGCATTCAAATGGTCAGTGGATAGGCATATGGATGATATTGGAATAGTTTAGGTTAGAGGGTCCGCTGGCCGGCGCAACATCGAGGGCCGAAGGGCCTGTACTGCACTGTAATGTTCTTCTATTCTTCTATCTTCATTGGTGGCATGGTGGACAGTGAAGAAACTTGACAGTTTCTACCTTGTCAAGCTACTCTCCATCATCGGCAAAGTGACGGAAGGCATCATTGAAGGTGTTATCAAGCAGCACTTATACAGCAATAACCTGTTCACTAATGTTCAGTTTGGGATCTGTCAGAGCCACTCAACCCCTGAACTCATTACATTTGTGCATTGGGATTATGATTAATTGAGTCAGTGGGCTGACAAATGGCAGATGAACTTTAATGTATACAATGGCAAAGTGTATTCATTCATTTTGGTAGAATGAACCAGGGCAGGATTTACTCACTTAATGGTAGGGCACTGGGGAGAGTTACAGAACAAAGAGATCTAGGGGTACATGTTCATAGTTCCTTGAAAGTGGAGTCACAAGTGGACAGAGTGGTGAAGAAGGCATTCGGCGTGTTTGATTTTATTGGTCAGGACGTTGAATACAGGAGTTGGGACGTCTTGTTAAAGTTGTACAAGACATTGGTAAGGCCACACTTGGAATACTGTGTGCAATCCCTGGTCACCCTATTATAGAAAGGATATTATTAAACTAGAAAGAGTGCAGAAAAGAATTACTAGGATGCTATGGATTCAGTTATAAGGAGAGGCTAAAAAGATTAGGACTTCTTCCTCTGTGGCATAGAAGGCTGAGGGGTGACTTTATGGAGGTCTATAAAATAATGAGGGGCACAGACAAGGTAGATAGTCAATATCTTTTCTGAAACGTAGGGGAGTCTAAAACTAGAGGGCATAGATTTAAGGTGAGAGGAGAGAGATACGAAAGTGTCCAGAGGGGCAATTTTTTTCACACAGAGGGTGGTGAGTGTCTGGAACAAACTGCCAGAGGTAGTAGCAGGGAAGGGCACAAATTTATCTTTTAAAAAACATTTAGAATGTTACAGGGTACAATGGGTTTAGAGGGATATGGACCAAATGTGGACAATTGGGATTAATTTAGGGGTTGAAAAAAAAAAGGGCAGCATGGACAATTTGGGCTGAAGGGCCTGTTTCCCTGCTGTAAAGCGCTATGATTCTATGACTCTATGAATACTAAGGGATTCCTGCACTCTCACAGACTACTGAGGAATGTTATCTGTCACAGCATTAGTACTGAGGGAAGTGCTGCGCAATTGGTCAGTATTGAGGGAGTGCTACACCGTCAGAAGGTATGTACTGAGACAACGCTGCACTGTCAAAGAGTCAGTACTGAGGGAGTGCTGCACTGTCAGAAGGTCAATGCTGAGGATGTGCTGCCTTGTCAGAGGATCAATACTGACAGAAATTTGCAGGGAAAATACGGAAGAGCCAAACAGCAGTTATTGTGGGCTACCTCTTCTCCCAATATAGGATGGGATGATGACAGTGTAAAGACCAAACACAGAACATAGAATAATACAGAACAGTACAGACCCTTCAGCCCTCAATGTTGTGCCCAGCTTTGTCCGAAACCAAGATCATGCCATCCCACTCCCTCTCATTCTGGCCTGGTCCATGTGCCTATCCAATAACACTTGAAAATTCCTAGTGTCCAACTCCACTATCACAGCAAGCAGTCCATTCCACACCCCAGCCACTCTCTGAGTAAAGAACCTACCTTAGACATCCCTCCTATATCTCCCACCATGAACCTTATAGCTATGCCTCCTAGTAAGTTACATCGACCTGAGGAAATAGTCTCTGTACATTCATTCTATCTATCTCCTTCATCATCTTATAAACCTCTATTAAGTCAACTCTCAACCTCCTCCTCTCTAAAGAGAAAAGTCCCAGCTCCCTCAACCTTTCCTCATAAGACCTCCCCTCCAAACCAGGCAGTATCCTGGTAAATCTCCTCTGTACTCTCTCCAATGGTTCCATATCCTTCTTATAATGAGGTGACCAGAACTGCACACAATATTCCAAATGTGGTCTCACCAAGGTTCTGTACAGTTGCAGCATGACCCCACGGCTCTTAAACTCAAACCCCCTGTTAATAAATGCTAACACACTATAGGCTTTCTTCACAGCTCTATCCACTTGAATGGCAACTTTCAGAGATCTATGGATATGAATCCAAAATCTCTCTGTTCCTCCACATTCCTCAGAACCCTGCCATTGATCCTGTAATCTGCATTCAAGTTTGTCCTACCAAAATGAACCACCTCACACTTATCAGGGTTAAACTCCATCTGCCACTTTTTGGCCCAGCTCTGCATCCTATCAATGTCTCTTTGCAGCCTCCAAGAGACATCCACCTCACCAACTACTCCACCAATCTTGGTGTCATCAGCAAATTTACTAACCCACCCTTTAGCCCCCTCTTCCAAGTCATTAATAAAAATCACAAATGGCAGAGGAGCCATGCACTGATCCCTGTGGTACACCGCTGGTAGTTGGTCTCCAGTCTGAAAATCTTCCCTCCACCAACCTCCTGTTTGAGTCCTGTATGAGATAGTTAGTTATTTATTCAATCGGCTGAATTTCCTTTTATCCCACATCTCCATACTTTCTTCATGAGCCTACCATGGGGAACGTTATCAAATGCCTTACTAAAATCCATCTATACAACATCAACTGCTCTACCTTCATCTAGCTTCAGTTATCTCCTCAAAGAATTCAATCTGTGAGGCAAGATTTACCCTTCACAAATCCATGCTGACTATCCTGGATTAAGCTGCATCTTTTCAAATGGTCATAAATTCTATCCCTCAGGATCTGTTCCATTAACTTACCAACCACAGAAGTAAGACTAACCGGCCTAAAATTACTGGGGTCATTCTTATTTTCTTTCTTGAGCAGAGGAACAACATTCGCCGCTCTCCAGTCCTCGGGCACTAGTCCCGTGGACAGTGAGGAACCAAAGATCAAAGCCAAAGACTCTGCAATCTCATCCCTTACGTCCAAAATATCCTAGGATATATTCCATCTGGCCCAGGGGACTTATCGACCCTCAGGTCAATAATTGCTTATTGCTAATGCATCTTCCCTCAGAACATCTACCTCCTCCCAGCCTATCAGCCTGTATCACATTCTCATCCTCAAAAACATGGCCTGTCTCCTTAGTAAACACTGAAAAAAAGTATTCATTCATTGCCTCTCCTATCTATTCTGACTCCATAGAACATAGAACATAGAACATTACAGCACAGAACAGGCCCTTCAGCCTTCGATGTTGTGCCGACCAATATAAAAAGCAATACCCCTCCAAACTAAACCATTCCCTTCTCTTCCATATACTTATCAACTAACCTCTTAAACGCCACCAAGCTTGGCGCATCTACAACTGCTGCAGGCAGGGCATTCCACTCCCGAACCACCCTTTGGGTAAAGAGTCCATGCACCAGTTCACACTACTATCCTTGACCAGCCCTAACCTCACACTGGTCATTCTTCTGTTTTTCACATAACAGAAAAAAGCTTGGGGTTTTCTTTATCTGACTCACCAACAACTTCTCATGCCCTCTCTTAGCTCTCCTAAGCCCTTTTTTAGCTCATTCCTTGCTACCTTGTAACCCTCAAGTGACCCAACAGAACCTTATTTTCTAATCCTTATATACACTTCCTTTTTCCTCTTGACAAGACAATCACCCTCCTTTGTGAACCATAGTTCCTTCACTCGGCCATCTCCTCCCTGCCTGACAGGGACATACCTATCAAGGACATACAGTATTTTTTCCTTTAACCAGCTCTACTTTCATTTGTGCATTTACCTGACAGTTTCTGTGCCCATCTTATGCTCCCTAATTCTTGCCTAATCACATCATAATTACCACTCCCCCAATTATAAACCTTTCCCTGCCATGTGACCTATCTCACTCCATTGCAATAATGAAATGATGGGTAACACAGTGGTTAGCATTGCTACTCCACAGTACCAGGGGCCCGGATTTAATTCCAGTTTCGGGTGACTATTTGGAGTTTGCACATTCTCTCCGTATCTATATAAATTTCTTCCAGGTACTCCAGTTTCCTCCCACAGTCCAAAGATGTGTGGGTTAGGTTAATTGGTCATGCTAAATTGTTCTTAAGTGTCGGGGGATTAATGGGGTAAATACGTGAAGTAACAGGGATAGAGTCTGGGTGAGATTGTTGTCTGTACAGGTTTAATGGGCCAAAATGCTTCCTTCTGCACTGTAGGGATTTTATGATTCTATGAAAGGATTTCTGAAATATATATGTTACATCCAGTTTGCATAAAGGGCCAAACTTATTCAATTTTCTCAATTAATTGGCCTTTTGGCTATGATCAGGCGTCAATCAAGGCCAAAATGGGGTCCAGTGTCTTACCTTGTCAGCTTGGAGCTTGTGGGAACTTTGAATTGGATTCAATGTGTATTTGATTTTAGAAGCAAGCAAGGAGGTGGATTTGGGTTTGCCTGGTCCACTCTGCTCATTGGCTTTGTAACTTTATGAATGGAGTAAAAATAAATAAATGAGTTTTTTTGAAAAAAAAAGGGGAAGGAAGCAATTCTTAATCCAATTCTGGGGAATGAAGCTTTTTTTTAATTAATGTGTTAACAGTAAAACATTGTCAAAGGAAGAATGAGGCCATCTCCTTTTTGAGGCAGAGAGTATGGTTCTAAATGCGTACACAACATTTGTCTTCATGTGGATGAAATAAGCGGAGGCAGTAGTGCAATCTATATAAACTCAGCAGGTCTGGCAGCATCTATGGGGAGAGAAATCAAGTTAACATTTCAAGGCTGGATAACTCTGCTCCTTCTCTTTAATTCTGAAGAAATGTGAAGGATTTGATACTGGAAAATTGTAAATATTACATCCCTATTAAAAAAAGGGGAGAAAGAAACCCAACAACAACTGGTCATTTTGCCTAGCGTCAATGCTCAGTAAAATTTTTAGAGACAGTAATCTAGGACAAAATGAATTCATATTTAAGAAATCTAGGCTTATAATTGAAAATCACTGTGGAATTTTTAAAGGCAAATCATGTTTGACTAACCCTGATCAAATATTTTGATAACGTATTAAATAGGATGCATATGGACAGCACAATTAACATCGGAAATGGACTTTGTAGAAGTATTTTACAAAGTATCACATAATAGGCTTGTTAACAAAATTAAAGCCTGTGGGTTTAAACAAACAATAGCAGCAGAGAAAAGTAATTAATCATAGACAAGAAACTGAATATATTTCATACAATATTCAGGAAAGATATACAGTAGTATTCTCCAGATATTGGATATTAGGATCATTGCTCCTTTTGATGTACATTAATTGTCTGGACTTATAAATACGGGGCAAAATCTTGAAGTTTGCAGGTGGTGAGTAAACAGTGAAGAGGATTGGAGCAAACTTCAGAAAGACATGGGCTGATTGATGAAAATGGGCAAATACATGTGTTAGGGGTTTGGACCAGAATCCCAAATTACAGTAGGATGCCAAACTAGAACCCAACAACTTTTCTATTTTGACTTAAATGTGAGGAAAGAATACTTCCTTCCAGGAATGATTCCACTGACAAATTAGGGATCTTTTATAGTGAAATAAATTTTATTTAATAACACAGTTTAATAAATGAAGGAACTTAACTATTAACAGTTGAACAAAATTTAAAAATGAAAGGAAGAAACTTTACTTTCTAACTTATGACTTTTCATATTCCAAATAACACCCTTCCACTTACAGACATAAATGATACTTGGGGGGGGGGGGGGGGGGGCTTGTTTGCTGGTATTATTGCTGGGCAATTAATCTCAGCGAATGTTCTGGGACCTGGGTCCAAATACTGCCACAGCAGGTGGTGGAAATTGAACACAATAAAAAAATCTGGAATTAAGAATCTACCGATGACCATGAAACCATTGTCAATTGTCAAAAAAGCACATCTGGTTCACTAAGGTTCTTTAGGAAAGGAAATTTGCTGTCCTTATCTGGTCTGGCCTGTGTTTGACTCCAGAGCCACAACATGGTTGAGTCTCAACTGCCCTCCAAGGGCAACTAGGGATGGCAATAAATGCTGGCCAGCCAATGACATCCATGTCCTATGAATGAATAAAAAAGTTATTAGCAACCATAAATATAACTGCTATAATGAACGTATACAGCTTTCAGAATAAAAATTAAGTTCCTGTAAAGCTGCAAAATCCTTCTAACTTTCAACCAGGCTTCAGGTGCAAAACGAAACTACCTACTGCAAAAATTTCTTTTTCTCTTGTTCAGATCCGGGTCTACATATAAACCACATCATCGCATAACCCTGCCAATCATTCTAATTAGAATTCCAGGGAAACTTAAGTAAACAGAAGTCCATTAGTCCTACTTAACATCACCACTTGCAAAGTTGAAATTAGTAATTTTCCTGCTTTCCCAGAATCTGAGCAGCATTCCCAACAGATAGGCAGACTATTTATATCACAAAGTTTAATATTCTCCTTAGATATAAAAAATATGTATATATGTGTGTAAGTGCATTACTATCGTCACGTATAGAACATAGAACATTATAGCGCAGAACAGGATCTTCGGCCCTCGATGTTGTGCCGACCAATTAAGAAAAAATAATGACCCTCTAACCTAAACCATTCCCTTTTCATCCATAAACCTATCCACTGACCTCTTAAACGCCCCCAAACTTGGTGCATCTACAACTGCAGCAGGCAGAGCATTCCATACCCTTACCACCCTCTGGGTAGAGAACCTACTTCTGACATCTGTCCTATAACTACCACCCCTTAATTTAAAGCTATGTCCCCTCGTGCTACCTTTCTGTGATAAATGAAATTTTATACAAGAGCAGTATGACGCAATACATTTTAGTAGAAATAATGAAGTGAGAGAATGAAACAAATATTACAAATTCAAAGGAAGGTACAGGAACAGAGAGACAGGATACTTATTTATATACAGTCACAGGGCAGTATTTTCCAGCTGTGCTCACTTCAAGGCCAGAAATTCCCACCAAGGTCAGTGGACCTTTGCATGATCTGCCCCCGCTTGCTACAACTCCCATGGCTGATCAGATGGGAAAATTCTGCCCGTAGAGTTTTATGGCCCTGAAAGAGGCCCTTCAGCCCAGTGTGACTGTGCTAGCCATTAAGCACTCATTTATTCTAAACCCATTTTCCAGCACTTGGTCATTAGCCTTGTATGTTATGGAATTTCAAGTGTTCGTCTAAATGCTTCTTAAAAGTTGAGGGTTCCCATCTCCACTAGCCTTACAAACAGTGAGTTCCAGATTCCACTCCCTCTGAATGAAAAGATTTCTCCTTAAAATCTTTCCAAGTTTATGTAATACATTTTATAAAGGCAGCAAGACACATTGAGAAGGTTATTCACAGCAATATATAGATTTCTTTGCTTTATTCATAGAGGAATAGATATTGAAAAAGAAATGAAATTACACTAAAATAGTTCAACCTTAATCAAGCAACGTGTTCAATTTTGGGTGCTATACTTTAGGAAGGAAGAATAGTCTAATAGAAGGTGCAGAAAGGATTGATTAGAATGATATTGGGATGAGGGAGTTCAGTGATGTAGAGAAACTGGAGGTATTACTGTTGATCGCCTTAGAGTAGAGATGTTCAAGAAGACATTTAATAGAGGTATCCAAAATCACAGAGGATTTTGATGGAATAAAGACAGTTCTCAAATTAGACGTGTTGATACAGAATGAAGAACATAATTTTTTTATAACTCAGCAAGTTGCTGTGACGTCAAATGCATTGCTTGAAAGATCAGTGGGAGCACTTTCAACTGTAACTTTCAAATGGAAATTGGGTAAGCACTTGAAGGGCAGAAACCTTGCAGTGCTATGAACAAAAAGCTGAGTAATAAAACTGGGTAGAATCACCCCCTCCTGTTTATTTTATTTATTTTTCAAACATATACTTTGCTGACAAGACTAGGACATATATTGCCCATTCCTAACAGTCCTTGCGAAAGTGATCGTTTTATGTCTTCTGGTTCCCACAAGTGCTAAATAAACACATTTTGGATGTCAAAATGCTGAATCTTCATCAGATTTATTTCTTACTTTCAAATGACTAGTGGACTGATATGTTGTTGCTTGGCACACAATTGCAGTGTGGCAATATAATGTGACACTCTGGTTGAATAGTCTCATAATTACGCCTTCACAAAAAAGATAGCAATAGCAATGTAATTATGAGCTGTTTTCTTGAACTTCTCTACGCTCTGCGATCTAAGTACACCCACTGTACTTCAATTCTGTAGCAGTTTCATACAACTTGTGACAGCTGATCCTCAAGTGAGTTTCTTCAAGTTTGTTACACTGGGTGAGATTCCTCAATTTGTAGCTGTTTGGCTGCGATACCTACTCCTGCTCCCCCACTCAGATTATTATGCTCAGCAGAGAAGGGATGAACCAGTTCCCCTTCTATATTCAACACCCTCTGCTGGTCGCAGCAAGATTAATCAGAAATAATCTCTTCCTTCATACCTTTTCCCAGTGCCAATAGTTATGTACTAAAAAGAGGTCATTTAACCAAAACATGATAAGTCGTAGGCCTATTAAGAGTATAGAAACACAGAGCGACATGGGGGTGCAAGTACACAAGTCCTTAAAGGTGGCAGTACAGGTGGAGAAGGTGGCAAAGAAGGCCTATGGTGTACTTGCCTGTGTAGGGAGGGATATAGAGTATAAAAGCTAGCATCTAATGTTGCAGTTGTATAGAATGTTGGTTCGCCTGCATTTGGAGTATTGCATCCAGTTCTGGTTGTCTTACTACCGGAAGGACATGGAGACACTGGAGAGAGTGCAGAGGAGGTTTACCAGGAGGTACCTGGTATGGAAGGACTGAATTATGAGGAGAGATTGGGCAAATTGGGGCTGTTCTCCTTAGAAAGGCAGAGAATGAGGGGAGATGTAATAGAGGTGTATAAGATTATGAAGGGTATAGACAGAGTGAACTGTGATAAGCTTTTTCCCAGGTTGGATACAAAAATTACGAGGGGCCATAGGCTTAGGGTGAGGTGGGGTGAGGTATAATTCGGATGTGAGAGGGAGGTTCTTCACACAATGGGTGGTGGGGGCCTGGAATGCACTGCCAAGTAGAGTGGTGGAGGCAGGCATGCTAGAGTTGTTTAAGGTTTACTTAGATAGGCACATGAGCTGGAGAGCTACAGGAGACTGTTCTAAGTAAAGATCAAGAGCCTTGGGACATCCTTGCAAATCAATTAATTCCTATGATATTGATGTATTTGTTTTATCCTACAGGTACTTCAGTCCGCCTGGTCTCACAAGGGGCACACACATGATGGGTCGTGGGAGGGCTGCTCTTGGATTTTTTGAGAGTATCCTAGTGCTTCACGTCGTTAGCATACGCTTGACCTGGACCATTTGATTGGCAATATGACAACTCAGTGACTATTGCTGTGCTGTGCAGATACATGGATGTGGGCCTGTGTCTGTGGGAGTTTGAGCATTCTCCCCGTGCTTGCGTGGGTTTTCTCCAGGTGGTCTGATTTCCTCCCACATCCCAAAGATGTGCTCTTAGGGTGATTGGCAGAACAAATTCTTCCTAAATTGTCTCAAATTTGGTTCTAATGCATAGATCTATAAACATAGACAGGGATGACAGGGATCATGGGTAGAAGTGGGAACATCGAGGTGGCGGCACGGGCTCATTGGGCCGAAGGGCCTGTTTCCCGTGCTGTTTTGTTCTTTGTTCTATAGACGTTCCAACATATTTCATGGCTCACTTGTTTTACTTCTGAGCTTCTGGGGATTCTGTAAATGTCTGTCTAAGTTGTGCATGTTTATTGATGTCTTTTCTTTTACTTCACAGGTGATTCGGTCTGCCTTGTTGTCCAACAAGAGTCATACATGCAGTGGGTGGTGCAAGGGCTGCTCTTGGATGTTGCTTCGAGATTTGCCTAGTGCTTTACGTCGCTAATGTACACTTAAACTGGACCAGCTGACGGGCAACATGACAGCTCAGTGACTATCACTGTTTGCTGTGCAGATACATGGAATTTTGCACATTCTCCCCATGGTTGCATGGGTTTTCTCCAGATGCTCCGGTTTCCTCCCACACCTCAAAAATGTGCTTTTAGGCTGATTGGTGTAACAAATTGTCTCTAAATTATTCTTCCCTCAATCTTCCCCAGTAGGTGTAGACAAAGGTCATAGGTACAGGAGGGCACTCACAATGTTAAAATGGCGGCGCGGGCTCGTTGGGCTGAAGAGCCTGTTTCCCATGCTGTGTTATTCTTTGTTCTCTGTTCTAACTCTGCTTTCTTGAGTTAAAGAGAGTGAATCCATGTTCTACTAAAGGCAAAAAAAGATAAAACGTGTGTGCATATATATATGTTGTATAATCATACAGATTAGAAGTGAGAATTAAATCAAAAGTAAATAAGCTAAAAAAAGTATACAAAACAATCACTTACTCATGAGGAGTAGATGATTCAATTTTGTGTCAATTGTGATTTGAGATTTCGATTGCACTGACTTCAGTAAGTGAATAGTCAGATTCAAGATTCCAGTGATCTGCAGTTTGGCTGTTTCCATTTCAGCTGTGGTCTTTGCTGGCTTAGTTAACCATAACATTTAGAGAGCAGGAGATACAAATATACCTGCAAAATCTTTTGCAGGGGTACTACTGCAGGCTGTTTCCTTCTACTGTGTCACACATGTCCTGACATTCAGCATTGGTTTGCATACACAAACATACGCACTTGGAGCAATTTTCAACTATTTTTTTTTTATTTCAGTCTTTATTTATGTCCTGAAAGCAATATCCATAAATCTTTCTGGGACATTTTACACAGGAGATCTCTTGTTGAATGATAGTCATCTCCCATTGTCTCCATTAGAGATGGCAATTATTTTATGTATGTTTTTATCTTTGTCTCGAAACAGAGTGGGGTTCCATTATCTCTCAGAGTATTACCCACCAGCAATTCAGGAAATGACAAATTTTAATCTAGCCAGCCAGTGATGTCCATGTCAATAAAATGGATAGAAAAAGCAAAGTTTACTTGAACAAAGCTTCTATTTCCCATGAGTTATAAAAAGCTTGGTGGTATGATAACACATGGCTAGCACTGTTGCCTCAGAGTGCCAGGGACCCAGATTCAATATTGGCCTTAGATCTGTGTGCAGTCTGCATATTCTCCCCATGTCTATGTAGGTATCCTCTAGGTACTCAGGTTTCTTCCTGAAGTCCAAAGGTGTGTGGGTTAGATTGATTGGCCTTGCTAAATTGCTGTCTATGTGTAGTTGCATGTTGTCCCCATATCTGCATGGGTTTCCTTCCACAGTCCAAAGATGTGCAGGTTAGGTGGATTGCCATAGCAAATATCTAAGGATAGGGTAGGGGTTGTTTGGACTTGGGGAAGATGCTTTTTTGCAGAGTAAGTGTAGACTCAATGGACTGAAAAGCCTCCAGATGTGCAGGAGGGATTTTATAGTTTGTACAATGTTTTCAACTCTGACCCCATTTTGTCCTCTCTGTTTGATGTAAAAGATCTAATCGTGTTATTCAAAGGATTGTTTATTATATCCTGGTCATTAATTATCCCTCAACCAGCATCTCTTAATATGGATTATCTGGGCATTATCACTTTGCTGCTTCTAGGAACCATGTGTACAAATTGGTTGCTATGCTTCCAACATCACAATAGAGGCTGCACTTGGAGAGCAGTTAATTGACCATAAAACATTTTTAGGACAATCTAAGTTTGCAAAAGTTATTGCAAGTCCTTACCAAGACCTAACTCTTTATCTGTGGGATAAATTATTTTATCAAGATGTGGAATCCTGCAGGAAATCATTGGTTTTCTTGTTGTTCAGTGTATAGCACATGCTGGAGTTAGCTTCAATAGCAATACTCATTATAACTATTTCATCTATGTTATTAAGGACTGAAGTTTATAGCATTTATATTCAATGCATTATCCTGTCATGGATGGTCCCTTTAGGATAACAAAATCTGATTGTTGTTGAATAGAAATAAAGATGGGTCACACAAATTTTAATTGAGTTTTTGTGTGTGTTTGGGGACGTTAGGGAACTTAAAGTTGTTATCAGCTTTTGAGTCCAAATTAGAAGCTTGTAGCATTACATAACTAATCCCATTTATATTATTTTGCAACCGTGACTGGCATGCAATGATTATAGGTTGATGTCCCTTTTTAAATATGCTACAGATAGATGGAGCAATGCTTCATAGAATTAAAACAGTGCAGAATGAGGCCTTTTGGTCCATTGAGTGTGCATCAACTCTCTAACAGATTATTTTATCAAGACCCTCTCCCCTGTCCTATCCCCATAACCCCCCATATTTCCAATAGCTAATCCCAATAGCTAATGGTTATAGAAGGTTGTTTTGGTTGTAGAGCGTTGTTTTTCAAACTGGAGGGCTGTGACCAGTCATGTGTCTCAGGAATCAGTGCTGAGTTCACTGTTATTTGTCATTTATATTAATGATTTGGATGAGAATTTAGGAGCATGGTTAGTAAGTTTGCAGATGGCACCTAGATTGGTGGCATAGTGGACAGTGAAAAAGGTTATCTTGGCTTACAACTGGATCTTGATCAATTGGGCCAGTGGGCTAGCGAATGGCAGATGGAGTTTAATTTACATAAATGTGAGGTGATGCATTTTGGTAGGTTGAATCAGGGCAGGACTTACTCAGTTAATGGTAGGGCAATGGACAGAGTTATAGGACAAAGAGAACTAGGGTCACAGATTCATAGCTCCTTGAAAGAGGAATCACATGTGGATAGGATGGTGATGAAGGCATTCGGCATTCTTGGGTTCATTGGTCAAAACATTAATACAGGAGTTGGGATGTCTTGTTGAAATTGTACAAGACATTGGGAAGGCCACACTTGGAATACTGTGTACAGTTCCTATTATATCTATTATAGAAAGGGTATTATTAAACGAGAAAGAGTGCAGACAAGATTTACTAGGATCCTACTGGGACTTGGTGGTTTGAGTTATAAGGAGAGGGTTGTATTCCATGAGGGACCTTTGACAAGGTCTCTCATGACAGACTGTGCAGAAAATGAAATCGCATGGGATCAGAGATGAGCTGGTAAGGTGGATAGAAAACTATCTCGGTCAAAGAAGACAAACGGTAGCAGTTGAAGGGTGCATTTCTGAATGGAGGGCTGTGACAAGTGCCGTACCTCAATGATCAGTACTTGGACCTTTGCTCTTTGTAGTATATATAAATGATTTGGAGGAAAATGTAACTAGATTGATTAGTAAGTTTACGGATGACACATACGTTTGTGGATTTGCAAATAACAATGATACAGCAGAATAAAATCAGTTGGAGATTTGGGCGGAGAGATGGCAGATGGAGTTTAATCCAGACATATGTGAGGTAATGCATTTTGGAAGATCTAATACAGATAGGAAATATACAGTAAATGGCAGAACCCTTAAGAATATTGATTGGTGAAGAAATCTAGGTGTACAGGTACACAGGTCACTGAAAGTCGCAATGCAGATGGAGAAGGTAGTCAAGAAGGTATACAGTATGCTTGCTTTCATTGGCTGGGCCATTGAGTTTAAAAACTGGCAAGTCACGTTCCAGCTTTATAAAACCTTAGTTAGGCCAATTTGGAATATAGTGTTCAATTCTTTTCGCTACATTACCAGAAGGATGTGGAGGCTTTTGAGAGGGTACCAGGATGTTGCCTGGTATAGAGGGCATTAGCTATAAGGAGGGGCTGGAGAATCTTGGTTTGTTCTCACTGGAGCGATGAGATTGACGGGAGACCTGATAGAAGTCTACAAGATTATGAGATGCATGGACAGAAGGGATAGCCAGAAGCTTTTTTACAGGGTGAAATAGTCAATTACCAAGAGGTACAAGTTTAAGGCGTGAGGGGCAAAGTTTAAAGGAGATGTACGAGGCAAATTTTTTACAGAGAGAAGTGGGTGACTGGAATGTATTGCTGGGGGAGGTAATGGAAGCGGATACGGTAGTGACTTTTAAGGGCATCTTGACAAGTACATGAACAGGATGGGAATAGAGAGATATGGTCCCCGGAAACGTAGGGGGTTTTAGTTCAGTCGAGCAGCATGGTCGGTGCAGGCTTGGAGGGCCAAAGGGACTGTTCCCGTATTCTAATTTTCTTTATTCTTTTAGAGACTGGATAGAGTGGGACTTTTTCTCTGGGACATAGGAGGCTTAGAGGTTATCTTATAGAGGTCTATAAAATAGTGAGGGGTACAGATTAACTAGATAATCAATATATTTTCTAAAAGTAGGGGAGTCTAAAACTAGAGGGTATACATTTAAGGTGAGGGGATGAGATTAAAAAGGGTCTGGAGGGGCAATTTTTTCACACAGAAGGTGGTGAGTATCTGGAACAAGCTGCCAGAAGTAGTACGATTTTGTCTTTCAAAAAGGGCTGCACGGAAAACCCTGGGAACTACAAACCAGTGAGCCTCACATCTGTGGTGGTAAATTGTTGAGAGAAAGGATCTACAGGCATTTCGAGATGCAAGGACTGATTAGGGACAGTCAGCATGGCTTTGTGAGTGGAAAATCACATCTCACAAATTTAATTCAGTTTTTTGAAGGGCTAACCAAGAAGGTAGATGATGGCCGTGCAGTTGATGTCATCTACATGGAATTTAGTAAGACGTTTGACAAGGTAGCACATGATAGGTTGTTGCATAATGTTAAATCTCACAGGATCCAGGGTGAGATATCTAAATAGATACAAAATTGGCTTCTTCACAGATGCCAGAAGATGGTTGTAGACAGTTGTTTGTCAAACTTGTGGCCTATGACTAGCAGTGTGCCTCAAAGATCAGTGCTGGGCCCACTGTTACTTGTCATTCATATGAATGATTCGGATGAGAATTTAGGGGGCATGGTTAGTAAGTTTGCAGATGACACCTTGATTGGTGGCATGGTGGACTATGAAGAAAGTTATCTCCAATTGCAATGGGATCTTGAACAATTGGGCCACTGGACTGATGAATGGCAGATGGAATTTAATTTAGACAAATGTGAGGTGATGCATTTTGGTAGATTGAACAAAGGCAGGACTTACACAGTTAATGGTAGAGTATTGGAGACAATTACAGAACAAAGAGATCTAGGGCTACATGTTCATAGCTCCTTGAAAGTGGAGTCACAAGTGGACAAGAGTAGTGAAGAAGGCATTCAGCATGCTTAGTTTCATTGGTCAGAACATTGAGTACAGGAGTTAAAGTTGTACAAGACATGGTAAGGCCACACTTGGAATACTATGTGCAATTCTGGTCAGCCTATTATAGAAAGGATATTATTAAATTAGAAAGAATGCAGAAAAGATGTACTAGGACACTACCTGGACTTGATGTATTCAGTTATAAAGAGAGGCTGAATAGACTGGGATTATTTTCTTCGGAACGTAGGAGGCCCATAAAATAATGAGGGAGGTAAGGTAGATAGTCAATATATTTTCTCAAAGGTAGGGGAGTCTTTAACTGGAGGACATTACGTTAAGACGAGAGGGGAGAGATACAAAAGTGTCCAGGGGAGTAATTTTTTCACACAGAGGGCGGTGAATGTCTGGAACAGGCTGCCAGAGGTAGTAGTAGAGGCAGGTACAATTTTATCTTTTAAAAAGCATTTAGATAGTTGCATGGATACGATAGTTATAGAGGGATATGGGCCAAATGCCGGCAATGGTGATTAGCTTAGGGGTTTTATTAAAAAGGGTGGCATGAACAAGTTGGGCTGAAGGGCCTGTTTCATGCTGTAAACCTCAATGACCCTATGACTCTATTTAGACAATTAGATTGTCAAGATGGCTGTATAGGGATATGGGCCTAACATGGGCCATTAGGACTCGCTTCATGGTTAAAAATAAAGGGGCATCATAGACAAGTTGGGCAGAAAGGACTGTTTCCATGCTGTAAAGTTTTATGACTCTATGATTCTATAATTCATCTAACCTACTCATCTTTAGATACTAAGGGACTTTTTCTTTTACCATGGCCAATCCACCTAAACTGCAAATCTTTGGATTGAATCACATCCTAGCATTTTATAGCAGCAATTACTGGTATATTCTGATTTTGGAGTTTGTTTTTTTGGTCTGATTTACTTCCTGCAGTGATGTTGAACAATTTACTCCAGCATAAAAGCAGTAGAACACCTTTGTGGGACTAAAAATATCTAGTACATCCAAAACACATCTAAATCCCAGTGACAGCAGAACAACAGCGTGGTCCCTCTTGGGGAAAGTAAAGAACATTTTTTAAAATGAAATTCAACTGCTGAAACAATAGAAACAAGGTCCTTTATTTGTAAACAGGGACTCATGCATTAATCCACTGAACTGGCTCATTTGCTAGTTTGTACATAAACAACAACAAATTTGATTTGGATAATGCTTATGAATGTTCCAAAATGATCTACAGAAGCCAGGATCAAATTTAAAAGCCATAATATCACCAATGACCTGTTTGAATGGTCAGAAACTGTCGCCACCACCACTGTCACAGCTGCTAGCCTGGGTCCCCTCCCCTGACAGATATCTGTTGGACAACTCCTGGGTTCAATCCTTGCCTTCGGTGACTGTGTGGAGTTTGTACATTTTTCCTGTGTCTGCGTGGGTTTTCTCTGGGTGCTCTGGTTTTCTCTCACAGTCCAAAGGTGTGCAGGTTAGGTGGACTGGCCATGCTAAATTGCCCTTTAATGTCTCAAGATTTGTAGATTAGATAGATTAGCCATAGTAAATGTGTGAAGTTATGGGGATAGGGCAGGGTGTGGACCTGGACAAGATGATCTCTCCAAGAGTCAGTGCAGACTCGTTGTGCTGAATGGCCTCTTCCTGCACTGTAGGGATTTTATGTTTCTATGGCTTTGTACAAACTGTGGCCCCATTTTACCCTTTCAAATTGAAGTACAAGATCCAATAGCACTCCACAAAGAATAATCATCCCTCCCCCCACCCTACCCATCCCTCCCTTTCAACACCCACCACAACTTTTTTAATTGACCTGCCAAAACTGGACGATTCTGAGAAGAAAATTCCGGCCAGGTTGCTTTTTCATTATCATCTGAACAAAGAACAAAGAACAAAGAGCAACACAGCACGGGAAACAGGCCCTTCGGCCCAATAAGCCCACGCCGCCGTCCTAACGTCTTAATGACGTTATGCTTTGATTAAAAAAAGACAGAGGGAAGAAATTTGGGACATTTGGTGACCTGGAAAGATGGACCTAGGATGAGGGACAAAAATTGACCTTGGAACGGTCAAAGAACAAAGAACAAAAAAAATTACAGCACAGGAACAGGCCCTTTGGCCCTCCAAGCCTGCACCAACCATGCTTCCCGACTGAACTAACCCCCCCCCCCCCCCCCCCCACCACCCCCGCACCCCCGCCCGGGGACCATATCCCTCTATTCCCATCCTATTTCATGTATTTGTCAAGACGCCCCTTAAAATTCACTACCATATCCACTACTTTCCTCGACAACGAGTTCAAGCACCCACTATTCTCTGTGTAAAAAACCTTGCACATCTCTTTAAACCTTGCCTCTCGCACCTTAAACCTGTGCCTGCTAGTAATTGTCTCTTCTACTCTGGCAAAAAGCTTCTAATTATCCACTCTGCCCATGCCTCTCATAATCTTGTGGACTTCTATCAGGTTGCCTTTCAACCTCCATCGCTCCAGCGAGAACAAACCAAGTTTATCTAACCTCTCCTCATACCTAATGCCCTCTATACCAAGAAACATCCTGGTAAATCCTTTCCATACCCTCTCCAAAGCCTCCACATCCTTCTGGTAGTGTGATGACCAGAATTGAACACTATATTCCAAGTGTGGTCTAACTAAGGTTCCATAAAGCTATAACATGACTTCCCAATTTTTGAACTCAACACCCTGGCAGACGAAGGCAAGAATGCCGTATGCTTCTTTGACTACCTTCTCCACTTGCATTTCCACTTTCAGTGACCTACGTACCTGTATATCTAGACCCATTTGCCCATCAATATTCTTAAGGGTTCTGCTATTACTGTATATTTCCTATCTGTATTAGACTTTCCAAAATCATTACATCACATTTGTCCAGATTAAACGACATCTGGCATCTCTCCGCCCAAGCCTCCAACCCACCTATATCCTGCTGTATCCTTTGATGTTCCTCATCACTATCCACAGATCCACCAACCTTTGAGTCACCTGCAAACTTACTGATCAACCCAATTACATTTTCCTCCAAATCATTTATATGTATTACAAACAGCAAAGGTCCCAGCACTGATTCCTGAGGAATGCCACCTATCACAGCCCTCCATTCAGAAACGCAGCCTTCCACTGCTACCCTCTGTCTTCTTTGACCGATGCTGGCATTGGACTGGGGGAAACACAGTAAGAATCTCACAACACCAGGTTAAAGTCCAACAGGTTTATTTGGTGACAAAAACCACTAGCTTTCAGAATGCTGACTGCCCCTACTCACCTGACAAAAGTTCTTACTGCTCTTTGACTGAGCCAGTTTTCTATCCACTTTGCTAGCTCATCTCTGTTCCCATGCAACATCCTACAGGTGCTTTCGTCCACCTTGTTGTCTAACAAGGGGCATACACGCAATGGGTTGTGAGAGGGCTGCTCTTGAATCTTTTTTGAGAGTGTCCTAGTGCTTCACGTCATTAGTGTATGCTTGACTTGGGTCATTTGATAGGCAACATGACAGTTCAGTGACTATCGCTGTGCTGTGCAGATACATGGATTTGGGCCTGTGTCTGTGGGAGTTTGCGCATTCTTCCCGTGCTTGTGTGGGTTTTTTCCGGGTGCTCCGGTTTCCTCCCACATCCCAAAGATGTGCTCTTAGGCTAATTGGCAAAACAAATTCTCCCTAAATTGTCTCAAGTTTGGTTTTTAATCCAAAGATCTATAAACATAGACAGGGATCACGGGTAGAGGTGGAATCATCAGGGTGGCGGCGTGGGCTCGTTGGGCCGAAGGGCCTGTTTGCCATGCTGTTTTGTTCTTTGGTCTTTGCAACTTCACTTTCTGCAACAGTCCGAGAAACCGTGGAAACATAGAATTCCTGCAGTGCAGAAGGAGGTCATTCAGCCCATCAGGTCTGCACCAACTCTCGGAAAGGTCATCTTATCTAGATCCACCACCATTCCCCGTCCCGTAACCTCATGTATTTACTATGGCTAATCCATGAAGCCTACAAATCTTGGGACACAGAGGAAATTTAATATGGCCACTCCACCTAACCTACACATTTTTGGACTATGGGAGGAAACTAGAGCACCAGACAAACCCCACGCAGACACAGAGAGAGCATACAAATTCCACACAGTCACCAAAGGCCAAAATCGAACCCAGATCCCTGGCACTGTAAGATAACGGTGCTAACCATAGTGTCACTGCGTTGTCCTTAAAATCTGGAACCACTGCTCACTCTGGTTTTAAAGAAAGAAGGTGGCGGAGAAAGACATAGAGGTTACAGGAGAAATTCCAGAGTTTGAGGCACGGATAACTGAAGGTACTTTGGAGTTGAGTAGGGTGAATTTTAGCAGTAAGTTAGAATGATTCCTCTCATGGCAGAATCAAGAACTAGCAGTCACAGTTTGAAAGTAAGAGGTTGCCTGTTTAAAACAGAGAATAGGAGAAATTCTTTCTTTCAGAGGTTTGTAAGTCTTTGGAACTTTTTCCTGAAAAGGCAGTGGAAGTAGAATCCTGAATATTTTTAAGACAAAACCAGATAAATTCTTGATAAGCAAAGGGGTGAAAAGTAGGTGGAAATGTGAGGTTGAGGTTGCAGTCATGTCCACCATGATCTTATGAAACGCAGAGCTGACTCAGGGGACCAAGTGACTTACCCTGCTCCTATCTCGTATGTTCATAAATATATTAAAGCTGCTTAGTTAATGGTGCATTGAGCAACACGAGTGAATTGGAACAAGGGGCTGAAATTATGAATGTGGCCTGCATTATCTTGACTTTAATTCTTGAGTTGAGATTGAAGGGAGTGAGCTGACTGAGGTATTTAAATTGTCAGCTAGAGCTTTCAACATCAAGATCCATAGATTTTTCTCAGATCAGGGTATTTCTCTCTCTCTCTCCTCTTTCTTCCATCACCCCACCTGCCCCCCCCCCCCCCCCCCCCCCCCCCCACTGCCCCACTTTTCTCTCTCTGCCCCTCCTTTCTGGCAGTCCCTCAGGGGCAGGTGAAACTTTGTCACTGAGCCCATGGCCAGAGGCGGTGCATGGAATCTTGGAACATGGGGAAGGTGTCCTGACTGACCAGGAAAATCCCCTGCTCTTAACACCTGCCATAGGCACATCAGAAGAATTTAAGCTGCTTGCTCACTACCCAGGGTGAGGGCATCAAAGGAAATGGAGCAAGAGTGGGAAAATGAAATTGAAGGACTGTTCAGCCCTGATGCCTTTGACTGGTGGAGGAGATTTGAGGGGCTGAATGGCCTCCTCCTGTTGCTGAATTGCTAGTTTATTTCTGTTGCGTGCTGTTAATTTTATTTTGAAGTCAGCCGAAGGGGACAACTCACAATCTTGAGAGTGCAATTGGTTGGCAATGATAGGGTTAGCAGCTTATCTCCCTCTCTCTTTCTCTCAGTCCCTCCTTCTCCATCCCCCTCCTTCCCCCCCTCTTTTGTTGTGTGTGTGTGGGTCGGTGCTGATAATATTTTTCCCAATCTGACTGGCAAGCTTGTCCCGGCGATGCGATGGTGTCTCTTTGATCCATCAACTGTTTGAACAAACTAAAGAGGGTTTTGCACAAAAATCTGGCTGCTGTTCTCCCTACGCCTTTTGCTAATTAGCTCCCCGTCCACCCACTGTCTGCCCGATCTGATGGCTGGAAGCTTGCTCTGACAGAGGGCAGCTCCCGATCACTGGGACTGACCGTAGGGGGGAAACCATCGCATCTCCAGCATTGAAGGGTTTGCCGAGGCGGGGAGGAATGCAGCGACTGCATTTCAGTGTCTTGAGCACCATATTATTTATTTGTCTCTTGGAAGCAAACGGTGGCATCAGGTAAGTGAACTATTTAAAGGAGGGAAATTGATCTGAATGTATGAAGTTCAGAATTTAATATTTATTTACTATATCATTAAACCACCGATTGAATGTCACAGCGAGGAGGATTGTGATTTTAAGGAATGCTGAAGTGTTTCCCGAAATATTATGTGCTTGTTCTAAAAACACAGCGCGTTATTGTTTAGCCTGTTCCAGTATTGTTATATATTTGTTCATTGTATATTGTAGCTCTGGATACAATTGATGTGTGAGGAGTGCCTCTTACTTTCCCTGAACTGTGAACGGCCAAGGATTGCTCTGTAATCTCAGAGCAATTTCCAGCGCAGAAAGCGACACGCACAAAACCGGATTCCGGAATCCAGGTCTCACCCAATTGGACTCCCAACTAACCCAATTCACATGGAGAACTTGATTCACCCAATCTCATATGTAGGAATTCAGTCTAAATACAAACATTACTACACACAGCACTCCAGGGTTATTACAGAGTACACACTGACGGTCCTATATACACCCGTTGGTAATACAGTAAAAGTACATACAATCCGGTTCCAATTTCCGGATTACACACAATGGGGGTCCAGAGTCTAGCCTTGGTAATGTTGCTTCCTACAAGAAGTAAACTCAGATATGAAGTATTTTGGGAGATGAAGACTCATCAGATAGATATTGGTGAAAGTTTGCTTTTTCTGATAAAGTTTTTTGATGAAATTTGCAAGAAAGGTGTGGTCAAATGTTGATAGATTTCAGAAGACATATGAATCATGTATTTAACAGATTGTATGAAAGATGGATAAACTTCAATTTAGGGATCACTTTTAAAATGCTGGCTAGTGCTAGTATGTCTCAAATGAGCAGACTTCTTGTTCTAACTGGGGTTTGGTTCTTGGAGAGGGAAATCCTATAGGATCAGATTTCTGCTTTCTTAAAAAGCTCTGAGGGAAAACTATAATATCTGTCAACCAGCATGGAACAAATAGGATGTTCTGTGATGACACATGGAATAGAGCACTTGACAGTTGGCAGATTTTGAACTGGTCCAGCTAATAGATGAAGGTGTTGATAAAATGGAAGGATTAAAGGCAGGTACTGCAGGTATACCTTAAAGAATCATTATGCAGCAAATTTCCAAAACCAACATGGCAGCAGACAGAAAATGGCATATAAAGAAGAGTATTCTGAGGTAGACAATAATGAGAATGAGAAATCCAAACTATGCAATCACAAAGATTTTGTTGTTCTGCGGTGAATGTGCTAGGCATAGACTGATTTAATAGTGCAGTACTAGATAGTGTTTGTACTTTAACAGTTTGTGGAACAAACTGTCATCATAATCACAAGCAGTGAAATCTATCCAAGGTTAGAAAGTATAAAAATACAACTTATTTAGGTTTAGTGATTACAACACATTCAGGTCAATAATACAATTGTTTAATTGGGCAGTCCTAAATAGTGCCTGTACTTCAACTGTATGTGGAACCGATTGGTTAAAATGTTAGCATGATTTACTAAGCAGCAAGGATCAATGCAATGTTAGGAATATAAAAGTATAACTTGCTTTAGGTTTAGTGATTACAGTACATTCAGGGTAATAAAAAAGTTGTAATTCTTGTGTAAGCCATTTCATAAATTCTAATGTTGACTCTAGTGAGATACCTCACTCATTGAGTAAATTGTCAATGAAACTCAACATGGTCTGACCCGATCAGGCAGAAGAGTGGACCAAGGAGTGGAGTGGTGGAAAGGCGAAGGGAATGTATTCTCCCTTCTTTAAATAATAGCCATCAATTGCTAAAAGATTAGCAATGTTTTATTAAGTATATAAGTACCTCCAGATCTGCTGTTTAGCTGGAATTCACTCAACTTCTTCATTTAAAACAAAACATAATCTGTAACAGGCAGTCTGACATTGGATGCTGCCTTTTAGACTGATGTTTGGTATCTGATCAACAGGAGCCTGGACTGTTGGAGTTGTCATTGATTTTAGAGACCAAGGGGAGTTCAGAGAGTCACTGGGGACCTCAATCTCAATCTGTTGTTTACAGGTGGTCAGCAGCGCAAATCATGTTAATTGTAGTAGTATATCTGATGTACACATCATAGTACCCAGGACCCGATGTGTACAACCCAAACATTGCACATTCTCTGACCAGGGAGTTTCATCCTCGTTGTATCATTGTGTGTATTATTTGAAGTGGTTTGACTTGCATGTTGTGGTAGCGCTGCTATATTGCTTCATGTTAACAAGAGTACAGTCAACTATTGAGGCTGCAGCAATGATTCTGTTACCTGCACCTGCAACTTGTAAATCACTTCCCCACACCTTCACTTGGTGTGTTGAACCATTCAAATGAGCTAAAAAATCTGACTGATTAGCTCCTTCATATCGCGTGAAGAAACATTTGATGATATTCTCGACTTTGGGTGCTGAGGTGATATGTGTTTAAATTTGGCAAGTATTTAACATCCTGTTGATGTAACTTGTAGACTGTTATGTAATATTTGGATGTGTATTTGTCCTAAACTCTCAAACATTTCTTGAAGTTTTCTAAGAATATCGCATGCAGTAATTGAAGAGAAGTTGGGTGTTTCAATAAAATTACAGTAGTAATCATACAAGACCAGTTGGGATGGGCATCTCCATGCATTAACTTGAGATCCAACCGCAATCTCACATTATAGCAGTAGTTTATTATTTGGAAAACTGAGGGGTTTTTTTTAGCATGTGCAGTATTCAATGATTCATATTGTTTTGTTGAGCGGGGTATCTACAAGCCTGATATGGGATGAGTTGTATTGTACTGGTGCACAATGCTCTGCAGTCGAGGAGGAAATAACAAGAGTTGAGATCCCTAAGGTTTGAGCATCTACATCCATGAAGAGCAAGCAATTTTGCTGAGGAGGCTTTGCATTCTGGTCTTTGCTGCCGTCTTGCTCAGATTTTTTTGATATATCAGTGTTCGGTCAAGAGTAACATCAAGATAAATGAAATATTGTTTATTATCCAGTCTCTTGCAATTCAAGACGTTATGTTCCCTCTTACTGCTGGAATTATGGAAACGGAATATACCTGAGACTGTACTGATGTTGCTGGGCTGAAGGCACCATATCTTTCAGTAGTTGAGTAACTTTGCAACATTGTTGTTTAGCGTTGTCTCCTAGTTTAGAAAACATCCGAGCCTGAGAGGCACAGTGAATATTGTCAGCATAAATGAACTTCTGAGACAATGCTGGAGGCAGATTGTTGATATAATGTTTGAAAAGGGCTGGGGAAAGATCAGATCCCTGGGGATACCCACTGGACTGTTTCCTCCAATTTCCTTACTCATGTGCCCCTGAACAGTCTATCTCAGAGTAATAGTTCGATGGCATCAGTAACTCACAAAGGGAGGATGCCTGAGATTTTGACAAGGAGACCAGTGTAATAGACTGTGCCATATGCTGCAGCAGGATTGAAAAAGGAGGTACCTGTTTTGAGGTTATTTTCAAAGCCATGTTTAATTAAGGTGGTTAGGGCAAAAAACTGGTCACTTGTGTTTCGCTTTCATTGAGAGCTGGCTTGTTCAGCTTTCCAGATTTTCTGATCTTCTGGTTCTATCCGTTGTAAGATGAGACAGTCTAAAAACCTGCAGCACACAGAGCTTGAAATTGAGTTTGGGTTTTTGTCTGGTTTTGGAAGTGTGATAATAGCAATGAATTTGATGTGGAAATATTGTTTTTTGTGTTTGAGGGGAATTTAAAATACTCAGCTTTATGTTACAGGCAGTTGACATTTCTGGAGGGAATACAGCTCAGATGCTGGAAGAGCAGAATAATTACTTATTTTAACCTTGCTAATGGTTATGTTAAATGGACTTTTGGTTGTTTAAGTTTCCCTGGAATGATGTGGTTTACATACAGAGGTTATTTTGCAGAAATGTAATAGATCTTGGCTATTCTGGTTGAAGTTAGAAGGGTTTTGCAGGTTTCTGGGATTTTTTTATCGCCTTGAAAGCTTCAAGACTGCTTACCTCATTTTAGCAAGTATATTTATAGTTGCTAACTGTATTTAAAGTAGCCTTTAATTCTGAAGAGGAATTTGGACGAAAGGGATGTTAAAAATTAAAGTTGTTTCCTTTTCATTTTCAAATATTGTTCAACTGTTAAGAGTTAAAACGCTTCATTTGATAGAGTTTTACTTAAAGAATGTTATTAAATGAAGTTTGTTTTGACATAAAAGACCCTGACTTTGTCAGTGGAATCATTCCTGAAAGAAAGTATCATTTTCTCAGATTTGTGCCAAAATATAAAAGATGTTGGGGTCTAATTTAACTTCATAATATACCTTGGGGATCTATTCTGGGACCCTAACAGGGGCCAGTAACTTTGGACATGGCCCAGGGTTTAGGCGGTCTTGCATCATAGATAACCCTGGTGAAGAATTGAGCCAACCACCATTTGAGAAGAATGTCATAGCTGGCAGTAGTACCAAGCTTGATGTTTTGTAGTGTGTTGTCCAACTCCACTGCAGTGAAAGGTTCAGAACATGATCTGAAATTGCTATGCTTTTGAAAGGCTCGCCTGTCAGCCTTTATTTGTTTTTCACTCTCCTCCAGGCCTGCCTTTCAAAAATGGATATGAGTTGTTATTTTGTTGGCATTTACAGTCAACTTGTTGTTAGTGGTTGCTGGCCTGCACCAAGGTAAAAAATTGCCAGTATTTATGGCTGAGACAGGTGAAGTTCAAGCTTCTGTGGTCTCTTTCCATTTAGTTCAGAGTTCTAGGGCAGAGTCAAAGAACTCCATCTGGTGATCTGCTACATCTGGGTCACCAGTTTCCTCAATGTTGAAGAAGAGAAGCACATTTTTCCTTGAGGCAGGGGGTATACCATGAGTGATAGATATCCTCACGGGATGGATTTGGTGGCCACTTTGTGGATGGCTTTGCAGAAATGGCTGGATCGCTCTATGGGATATGACAGGGGGTTAACATAGAATCATAGAATCCCTACGATGCAGAAGCAGGCCATTCAGCCCATTGTGTCTGCACCAACCACAATTCCTCCAGCCCTTATTGAGACCATGCAGATGACAAGATAACGACACTACAAGTGATCATCGCTCGACAATCACCAGGCAAAACTGTTTCCTTCCTGTTGGCGGACACTTCAGCAGTCGCAGGCATTCAGCCTCTGATCTTTGGGCAAACATTCTCCAAGACAGCCTTCATGATGCATGACAGTGCAGAGTGGCTGATCAGAGACTGATAGCCATACATGAAGATGTTTTCAACCGGGGTCTTGGGTTCATGTCACACTATCTGTAACCCCCATGACTTGCCTGGGTTTGCAAAGTCTCACTTACTGTACTGTCAGGAGACAATACACATCTCTTTAACATGGACTTAATGCTCTTTCCACTCACATTGTCTGTATCTTTAAGACTTGAATAGCAGGTTAGTTGTAAAGACTCACATTCTAATCAGTAAGCTGTAAACTGTGTGTGCTGTTTTATATCTGCCTGAAGCCAGAACTCTCCATTCACCTGACGAAGGGGCAAACCCCGAAAGCTTGTGAGTTTATTATCAAATAAATTGGTTGGACTTTAATCTGGTGTTGTGAGACTTCTTATTGAGCAGACCCAGCAAAGGTCAATTGAGCAGTCACACCTCTGTCTCACAGAGTAGTAAGTCCTGGTTGTTTGGGCTCTTGGATAAGATTGAGATCATTCTGCATGGGCCAATTTGCATATTTTGTGCCAATTTCATTTTAGTCCCAGTTTGTGATGGCTGTTGACAGCTCCAAAATAAACAGCTGGGTATAACAAGACAAGAAGAACATGTTTGTCAAAGCTGGTGCTGGGGTGGCTTGGAGACATTTTGCTTTCTTGCAGGTCCCAATCTTAATGATTTCAACATATTCAGTAGAAGCACAGACATGGCCAATGGAACACTTGTGACACCCCCCAACCCCAATGCTTTGGATTGGCAGCATTGCATATTGCGCCAAAACTGTCAATCTTTTATCTCCCAGCTTCGTCGGATGGGATGTGTGTTTCCTGGATGTTGTGTGTTGCTGGGTGAGACTGCTCATTGGATGTCATTTGGGGATAGTCAGCCCCTCAACATTGAGTTACAGGATATACAGTCCAACAGAAAGAGAATGACAGGAATTTATATTTCTGACAGTTCTGGATGTGGTGATACCGGGATTCTTGAAGCCTGAGCTTGATGAAGGGGCAATGCTCTGAAAATAAACTATTGGACTTGAACCTGGTGTTATGAGACTACTTACTGTGCCTATCCAGTCCAATGCTGGCAATTCCATTTCTTGATGAATTTGGTTTGTTTGTCAGATCATCTAATTTGATTCATTGTCACATGCATTAGTATACAGTGAAAAGTATTGTTTCTTGCATGCTGTACAGACAATGCATACCCATTCATAGACAGGGAAAGGAGAGAGTGCAGAATGCGGTGTTACAGTCATAGCTAGTTATAGCTAGGGTGTAGTGAAAGATCAACTTCATGTGAGGTAGTTCCATTCAGAATGGCAGCAGGGAAGAAGCAGTTTTTGGTTGATTGGTACATAACCCCAGACTTTTGTATCTTTTTCCTGATGGAAAAGGGTGGAAGAGAGTATGTCTGGGGTGCATGGAGCCCTTGATCATGCTGGTTATTTTTCGGAGGCAGCAGGAAGTGTAGACAATGTCAATGGATGGGAAGCTGGTTTGATTGATGGACTGGGCTTCATTTAAGAATCTTTGTTGTTTCTTGCGATCTTGGACAGAGTAGGAGCTTTACTAAGCTGTGGTACAACCAGAAAGAATGTTTTCTCTGATGCATTTGTAAAAGTTGGTGAGAGTTGTAGCAGACATGCCAAATTTCCTCAGTCTCCTCAGAAGTTAGGGGCATTGGTGGGCTTTCTCAACTATAGTTTCTGCATGGAGGGACCAGGACAAGTTGTTGGTGATCTGGACATCTAAAAATTTGAAGCTCTCGATCATAAAACATAGAACATAGAACATAGAACATTACAGCGCGGAACAGGCCCTTCGGCCTTTGATGTTGCGCCGACCAATTAGGAAAAAGCAATGACCCTCTAACCTAAACCATTCCCTTTTCGTCCATAAACTTATCTACTAACCTCTTAAACGCCACCAAACTTGGCGCATCTACAACTGACGCAGGCAGGGCATTCCATACCCTTACCACCCTCTGGGTAAAGAGGGTAAATTTCTACTTTGTCACCATTTACGTAGATAGGGACATGCCCTCCACAATGATTCCTGAATTAAGTGACTATCTCTTTTAGTTTGTTGACATTGAGGGAGAAATTATTGCCATTGCACCAGTTCACCAGATTCTCTATCTTTTTCCTGTTCTCCATCTCATCATTGTTTGAGGTCCAATCCACAACAGTGGTGTCATCAGCAAACTTGAAAATCAAGTTGAGGGGAAATTTGGCATACAGTTAGAGGTGTATAAGGAGCATAGTAAGGGGCTGACGACACAGCCTTGTGGAGCACCAGGGTTGAGGATGATCAGGTTGTTGCCTGACTACAGTCTGGGGGTTAAGAAATCTCAGATTCAGGTGCAGATGGAGGAGCCAAGTCCCAGGTGACGAAGTTTGGAAATGAGTCTTGTAGGAATAATGGTGTTGAAGGTTGAGCTGTAATCTTTTGAATAGGACTCTGACATAAGTGTTTTTGTTAACTAGGTCTCCCAAGGTGAGTGTGGGGCCAGGGAGATGGCGTCTGCGGTGGACTTGCTGTGGTGATAGATGAACTGTAGTGGACCCAGGCAGTTTGGGAGGCAGGAATTGATTTGTGCCATGACTAAATTTTCGAAGCACTTTATAATGATGGATGTTAGAGCCATCAGTCATGACTAACTTTTCAAAACACTTTATAATAATGGATGTTAGAGCCATCAGGCATTAGTCATTAAGGCAATCTGTTTAGAACATAGAACGTAGAACATAGAACATTACAACGCAGTACAGGCCCTTCGGCCCTTGATGTTGCGCCAGCCAGCGGACTCTCTAACCTAAACTATTCCAATATCATCCATATGCCTATCCATCGACCATTTGAATGCCCCCAAAGTAGGCGAGTCCACAACTGCTGCAGGCAGGGCATTCCACACCCTCACCACCCTCTGTGTAAAGAACCTGCCTCTGACATCCGTCCTATAACTACCACATCCGTCCTATAACTACCAAGGCTTTCCTTTGGTACTGACGTAATGGTAGACGTTGTGAAGCAGGTAACTGATACGTTTTCTTAACTATAGTTCCGCATGGAGGGATCAGAAAAAGTTGTTGGTGATCTGGATACCTAAAAATTTGCAGCTTAAGACCATTTCTAATTTGTCCATATTGATGTAGGCATGTCCCCCATTATGCTTCCTGAAGTCTATGACCATTTCTTTCATTTTACTAACATTGAGGAAGAGATTATTGTAATTGCCCTACCCCACCAGATTCTGAGTGCTCATCCAGGTGCTCTATCTGTGCCAGTTGTGTTCTATGCGTTAACTTTTGAGAAAGCTGCTTTGACGTTAGCGATGGTAGCCTCGGATATAGGTTCATCCAAAACTTCCAGGATAGAGGGCATGCTCTCGCTGACTTCTTGCTCAAAACAGGCGTTGAGTTCATTGGGGAGGGGCGCATTGGTGCTGGCCATTTTACCTGCCTTAATCTTGTAGCCTGTTATGTTTTGCCGACCTTACCATAGTCAGTAGGAATCTGTGTGGCTAGTCTGGGATTCTAGCTTGGTCTGGTACTCTCTTTTGGCATCTTTGATGGATCTCCATTGATCATATCTGGCTTTCTTGTATAGATTAGGGTTACCTGACTTGGATGTCTCAGATCTGAAGCAATGGATATTCCTGTTCATCCATGGTTTCCAGTTGGAGAACACACACATTTGCTTCTTTGGCACACAGTCTTCACACTAATTAAGTCAGTTACTGTGATGGCGTACTCGTTCACACTGGTCGCAGAGTTTTTAAATACTGACTAGTCTACTGACTCTAAGCAGTCCTACAGGAGATCATCCGATTCCTCAGACCAACATTGCATGATTTTCTTTGATGGATTCTCCTGCTTCAGCTTTTGCTTGTAAGCTGGGAGCAGGAGCTCAGATTTGTGGTCTGATTAATAAAAGTGTGAGTGGGCAATAGAGTGGTAGGATATTTGATATTTTTGTAGCAGTGGTGTAGGATGTTTGGGCCTCTGGTGGAATAGGAAATGTGTTGGTTGCATCTTATTAGAATGTTCTTGAGCTTGGCTGATTGATTCTCTGGTCACAGAATGAACAGGGCCTCGGAATGTTTCATCACAAGGCTACTGGTAGTGCTGTATATTTCATCCAGCTTGGTTTTCACATTGATGTGGGGTGGGATGTAAATTGTGTCAGGATAGCGATGAACTCCTTTGAAAGATGGTAGGGGCAGCATTTTGGTGTCAAGTATTCTAGGTCTGGGGTGCAGAAATTCACCAGTATTCCTACATCTAGGTACCAAGGGGTGTTGATTAAGAAGCAGACCTAGCCTTGGCTGAGGTCACTGTGCATCCCATTCAATGGATTGAGAAGACCTCTGGTTGTAGGACATAGTCTGGTGAAGCAGGAATGAGCCATGTCTTATGAAACAGAGCATACAGTAGTCCCTTTGAAAAGTGATTTTGGCTTTAAGTTCATCTAGCTTGTTCTCCAGAGATTGGATATTTGCAAGGAGTAAGCTGGGGAGAGGATCCTTGGGACTGTGTTGTTTCACTCTCAACTGCAAGTCTGCATGTTTTCCACATTTCCTGGGAGTGACTGCTTCTTTTCAAGCCTGGAAAACGGTGAGAGTACTATGTGGTATGAAGTGTATCGGGAGCGTCCATTGAGGTTCTTCACTTTGATCGGTGTGTGGATGGAGGGTTTGCCTTGCTTGTGGTTCCTGTGTCGGTAGCTGGGCCTGTGCGATTGGGCGTTCCGAGTCGTTTTTCGACTGCGGTTTAGCTTCGGAGATGGGAGGATGACCAGACCACGCGCCGCATAGATGGGTCGAGAGCCGGTAAATCAATGATGTCTCAGAGTCATGGGTTGGGGTTCTCAGGGTCACTGCCAGTTCGGGGCCAGTTCATTGGCTTTCCTGAGTTTTATCTGGTACGGACGGGTAATGTAATTTGATTGCTGATCCATAACCTCCCAACTGGAAAGCTGATGAATCATATAAATATCATGTTTTGTGACGTATTGTTTAAGCTCTGTAGATATCCTTAACCAATAAAGGCCATTGTGAACTGTGTAGACATAAGCTTCCATACCAAAGGACTTTGAATGTACAACCATATTAGTTTACACAATGCAACTGGCACCATGGGTTTCTGTGCATTTAATATCAATTCACTTTGGATCATTACTTCATCCCAGGACTCTAAATCGAACTGGAAGCGTTCAGGTAATTCCAACTCAATTGCAATCCAGCCTTACTGAATGATAACACAGTTTCTTTGAACCTGATCGTCTGCTGTAGCCTGTTGCAACCAGTGCGAATTTATTGGCTGAAGTGATTCACAATGATCAATTTCTTCCAGACTGTCTGCAATCACAGGTGTTAACTTGATGTGGAAATGCCGGTGTTGGACTAAGGTGGACAAGATGGGAAGTCATAAGACACCAGGTTACAGTCCTATATATTTATTTGAAATCACAAGCTTTCAGAGCGCTGCTCCTTCATTAGGTGAAATGGAGGGAGGTGCACAGGCACAGAATATATGGGTGCAGTGACTACAGCCCAATATTAATAGTTAATCAAGAGTGTCAAGAATGAGTGAAGACAGTGTAGGCTGGCTGAATAACAAACCTTTACAAGTAATCACTAGTGCTAATAGACAAATCCAAGCGGTTAAGTATGATCAGTGTGTGTGAAATGTAGATAGGCTGTATAACAAGTGAAGGGATGACCTATGAACTGATAATCTAAGGCAAAGAGATAATTACAAGCAATCAAAGAGTGAGATGCTGTTAAGCATGCAAACTAATTCAGGTAGAGAGATCATCACCGATAATCAAGTGTCAAAACAAGACAGTCAAGGAGAATCTTCCCCCACAGAACAATATAGTGGAGTTACATGTCGTGCGATATAAACCCCAGATCACAGCTAAGGTCATCCTCATGAATGTGAAACTTGACTACTAGTTTCTGCTCAGCGATTCTGATTTGTTGTGTATCTCCAAAGCTATCTTGGAGAATGCTTCCGCAAAGATCAGAGACTGAATGTTCAAGACCACTGAAGTATTCTCCAGCTGGAGGGAACACTGCTGCCTGGTGATTGTTGTACGACGTCCGGTTGTCCGTCACTGTAGTGGCTACATGGTTTTGCCGATGTACCATGCTCCAGGGCATCCTTTCCTGCAATGTCGACTACATTAGCTGAGTCATGTAAGTACTTACCGTGCACTTGATGGATGGTGTTCCTCCGTGGTATTTGTGTCGATGACCAGGCATGTCCTGCAGCGGTTACCATAGCAGGGCTATGTGATGTTATGGTTGCTGTTTCTCTGAGGGACCATTTGTGAACAGTGATCTGTTTGAGGTTAACAGAGTGTTTGAGAGTCAATAATGGAGATGCAGGGAATGGCCTTGACGAGATGTTCATCATCATTGATGACATGCTAAAGGCTGCAAAGGACCTGAAGTAGTTTCTCCGTTCTAGGGAAGTACTGGATGATGAAGGGCTGTTGTCATGTCCTATGCTTGTCTCCAGAGGAGAGCATTGTGGTCTTTCACCGTAGCACATCGGAACTATCAATCGATGAGTTGTATATCATATCAATTGGTTAACTTCTATTAGGTATTAATGTTTCAGCTTGGGCCATTTTCCTGTGTTCTCCTATTCAACGTCAACGTATCTCTCTCTCTCTCAAAAGGAGTGTTCTTGCATGGTTGGCAGCACTCCAAAAAGTTTATTATCACGAGGCAGCATCTTGTCTCTTCCTCCATTTTCAGCCCAATCCAGCCATGTTGAATAGACATCATCTGGCCAGGTACCTTCACCAGAGTCAGGTTTCACAGGCTCACTGCTTTTGTGTTATGGATGTTGAGAGTTAGTGATGGTGTGGACACACTACCCAACTCAGGGGCTCTTGCATAGGCTTTCATTTTCATTTGATTTTAGAAAACAGTGCCAGCTTCTAAAACATCCACCAAGATAGTGAAAGTGTTTTGAACAATCAGTCGTACAGTTGTCACAATGTACCTCTTTAAACAATAGCTGTGATTTGTTAGAAAAGGTAACAACAGTGATTGTGGCAGTTCCATAACTGCTCCCTCACTAGAGAGAGAAGACCGAGAGGTATTCTGAAGAGTATGGCAGTGACCCATGAAGCCACACTTACTAACAATGTTTACTCAGCATCATAGGGAGAGGAAAGAAAAGAGCGGGGAAGAGGACATTATGTTTTTGAGGACTTTGCAGCAGATGTTTGTTCATGGTTAGAATCTTAAGTTTCTGTTTGCCTTGGACCCCATCTGTGCCTTTTCTTGTTGTCAAGTTGAGGAATTCTTAATAATTTCCAGTAATTGACCTAATGCTTTCTGTCCAAGTTAGTAGGTAAGAAGGAAGGCAAATGAAATGTTGGCCTTTATTTCAAAAAGAATGGAATATTAAATAAGAAATTCTTACAATCATACTGTGCAGGAGACATTCTTTGGCCCATCTAGTCTGCACCAACATATGAGAAATATCTGAAGTCCCATGTAATCCCATTTGGCAGCATTTGGCCTGTAGCCTTGAATGTTATGATGTGCCAAGTGCACATCCAGGTACTTTTTAAATAACATGAGGGAAATCACCTCTACCTTCCTTCCAGGCAGCGCATTCCAGACTGTCACTACCCTCTGAGTGAAAAGGATTTCTCTCACATCCTTTCCTCAACATCCTGCTCCTCGCCTTCAACATGTGTCTTCTCATCAATGACCCTTCAACAGCTGTTCCTTATCCACTCTGCCCAAGTCCCTCATAATCTTGTACATCTTGACCAGGTCACCCCTCAGTCTTCTCTGCTCCAATGAAAACAACCCAAATCTATTCAATCTTTCTTCATAACTAAAATGTTCCATCCCAGGCAGCATGCTGGTGAACCTTCTCTGCACTCATTCCAATTTATTGGATTTCTATGAGGATGTGTCTAGTGTGACTAGTGACAGAGGAGAATCAGTGGATGTGGTGTTTTTAGATTTCCAGAAGGCATTTGATAAGGTGCCTCACAAAAGGTTGTTGCAAAAGGTTAGGGTGCAAAGAGTTGGGGTAAGATATTAGCGTGGTTAGAGGATTGGTTGTCTAATAGGAAGCAGAGAGTAGGAATCAATGGGTGCTATTCTGGTTGGCAGCTGGTGACTAGTGGAGTGCCCCAGGGGTCGGTGCTGGGGCCTCAACTGTTTACCAAATACTTAGATGATCTGGAGGAAGGGGCTGAGTGTAGGGTAATGAAATTTGCTGATAATACGAAGATGAGTGGAAAAGCAAATTGCATGGAGTGTGTGGAAAGTCTGCAGAGAGATCTGGATAGATTGAGTGAGTGGGCGAGGAGCTGGCAGATGGAGTATAATGTTAGCAAGTGTGAGGTTATCCACTTTGGTAGAAATAATAGTAGGAGGGATTATTATTTAAATGGCGAAAAGCTGCAGCATTCTACAGTGCAGAGGGACCTGGAGGTCCTTGTGCGCGAATCGCAAAAATCCCGTCTGCAGGTGCAGCAGGTGATCAAGAAGGTGAATGGAAGGTTGGACTTTATAGCGAGGGGGATAGAATATAAAAGTATGGAGATCTTGCTGCAACTGTAGAGGGTGCTGGTGAGGCTGCAGCTAGAGTACTGTGTTCAGTACTGGTCGCCGCATTTGTGGAAGGATATATTGGCCTTGGAGAGAGTGCAGAGAGGGTTCACTAGGCTGACGCGGGAGATGAGGGGGTTAGCCTATGAGGAGAGATTAAGTAAACTAGGTTTGTACTCATTGGAGTTTAGAAGGCTGAGGGGGGATCTTATAGAGATTTACAAGATAATGAAGGGGCTAGATAGGGGAGAGGTAGAGAGATTCTTCCCACTTAGAAAGGATAGCAGGACTAGAGGGCACAGCCTCAAAATAAGAGGGGGCGGTGTTTAGTTTGGAGTTGAGGAGGAACTTCTTCATTCGAAAGGTGGTGAATATTTGGAATTCTCTGCCTGTTGAAGTGGTGGAGGCTACCTCACTGAATATATTTGTCACGGGTAGATAGGCTTCTGATAGACAAGGGAATTAAGGGTTATGGGGAGAAAGCGAGAAAGTGGAACTGATCCACTTCAGTTCAGCCATGATCTTATTGAATGGCAGGGCAGGCTCGAGGGGTTGGATGGTAAACTCTTGCTCCTATTTCTTATGTTCTTGTAGCCCAAGACACTCAGCCTCACTGCTAATGGAGAGAGTGCAGAGGAGGTTTACCAGGATGCTGCCTGGTATGGAAGGCCTGAGTTACGAGGAGAGATTAGGCAAATTGGGACTGTTTTCTTTAGAAAGATGTAGACTTAGAGGAGATCTAATAGAGGTGTACAAGATTATGATAGAGTAAAAAGGGTTAAGCTTTTTCCTAGGATGGACTCAAATAGCATGAGGGGTCACAGGCTTAGGGTGAGGGGGGTAAGGTATAATTTGGATGCTAGAGGGAGTTTTTTCACACAGAGGGTGGTGGGGGTATGGAATGCGCTGCCAAGTAAAGGGGTGGAGGCAGGTACTCTGGAGTTATTTAAGAAATACTTAGATGGGCACATGAACAGAATGGGAATGGAGGGGTATAGAAAACTGATTTAAAATAGGGATCATGAGCCTTGGGAGTCCCTGGGAAGTGTGTAAATAGATGATGATATTGATGTACTTGTTTTTATCCTACAGGTGCTTTGGTCCACCTTGTTGTCTAACGAGGGGCATACACGCGATGGGTCGTGAGAGGGCTGCTCTTGGATTTTTTTGAGAGTATCCTAGTGCTTCACGTCGTTAGTGTACGCTTGACCTGGACCATTTGATGGGCAACACGACAGCTCAGTGACTATCGCTGTGCTGTGCAGATACATGGATTTGGGCCTGTGTCTGTGGGAGTTTGTGCATTCTCCCCGTGCTTGCGTGGGTTTTCTCCGGGTGCTCCGGTTTCCTCCCACATCCCAAAGATGTGCTCTTAGGCTAATTGGCAAAATAAATTCTCCCTAAATTGTCTCAAATTTGGTTTTTAATCCATAGATCTATAAACATAGACAGGGATCACGGGTAGAGGTGGGAACATCGGGGTGGCGGTGTGGGCTTGTTGGACCAAAGAGCCTGTTTTCCGTGCTATTTTGTTCTTTGTTTTTTGTTTGTTCTTTGACCCAGCCAATCTTTGTGTTATCTGCAACTCACTAATCATTTCCCTCACAAGTCATTTATATAAATGACAAATAATTGGGGACCCTGTGGTAAGCTACTAGACATTGGCTTCAAGTCACTAAAACACTCTTCTGTCATCATACTCTGTCTCTTACAACTGAGTTAATGTTGGATCCACCGATCCAAATTACCCTGTCTCCCATGTGCATTTAATGGCCGGGTTTCTCCCAAAAGAATTTGAAGTGTTGAATTCATGTGAAAACAGGAATAAACCATGCTGGTTTTGTCGTTGGGAGTTCAAAGAAGAATTTTACAGTCTGCGCACTGCTAAGCGCACTAGCGTGAATCATGCTGAAATTCAGTTGGCAGAGCCTATTTCCACTAGAGAGGCCAGCAGCATTGTGCTAAGCTGGCCATTGTACATGAACTGATCTGTCAGTACCGAGATCAGTACATATGCAATGGCCCCCCCTCTGCTGGTCTACTGATTGCTGGCCAATCCCGCAACCCCTGCATCACCAGCTCTCTTGCTCCCACAAAGCCCAAACATGCCTGGGTCCAACTGCCACCACGCCCCCCTTCCAGGCCTGCCCTGATCTCCAGTATCATTCCCTCCTACCTCCACCACAATAACCATACAACAGATGCAACACTGGTGCATTGTAGCACAAAATGGGAATGGTGTAAGAATATTAGCTTAATGAATCAAAAGAGAATTGAGAGTGATTCTGGGTCGTCGACGAGTGAGGAGTGGCCCAGGTGGATGGGTGGATAAGTGGCCAGGTGAGCAAGTTGGGAGCGACTTGCCTTGCCACGTGAGTTTATGTTTTCTTACATGTGGAATATAAAACTGCTTACCACATTCCAGATATTGTCTCACCAAATCCCTCTACAGCTCTTTGGTGAGAATATGAACAGTAGGAAGCTAGGAAATACATAAGGTCAGAGGGACCTTGAGGTATGCCTCCAAACATGCCTGAAGGCAGCGGCCTGGTAGATAATGATACTTGTTTTTATTTGCCATGACAGAGAATACAAGTCATGATGTAAAGATGCCGGCGTTGGATTGGAGTGGTAAGAACTCAGTAAGAATTTAGCAACACCAATTATTAATCCAACCGATTTATTTGATAGTAAAAAAGCGAGCTTTCAACACTCCCGTGTCTTCATCAGGCAAGTGCAGTGTTCTGGTCTGCAATAGCACACATCAGCACAGACAGTCAGAGATTGCTGATTAGAATGCGAATCCTTACATCTAACCTGCTATTCAAGTGTTAAAGTGGCTAACAATGTGTGTGAAGGGGATCCTGAGCATTGTTAGAGAATTGTGTATTTTCTCCAGACAGCACAGTAAGTGAGGTTTTTTGCTAACCCAGGCAAGTTACGGGGGTTACAGATAGTGTGTCATGAAGCCAAGATCCCTGTTAAGACCGTCCTCATGTGTGCGGAGCTTGGCTATCAGTCTCTGTTCAGCGACTCTGCGCTGTCGTGTATCACGAAAGCCCCCTTGAAGAACATTTACCCGCAGGTCGGAGGCCGAATGCCCATGACTGCTGAAGTGTTCGCCCACAGGAAGGGAACTGTTTTGCCTGGTGATTGTTGAGCGATGCTCATTCATCCGCTGTCGTAGTGTCTGCATGGTCTCCCCAATATACCATGCTTCGGGACATCCTTTCTTGCAACGTATTAGGTAGACAACGTTGGCCGAGTTGCAAGAGTATGTACCGTGCACCTGGTGAATGGTATCCTCACGTTTGATGATGTCGTCCATGTCTATGATCTGGCATGTCTTGCAGAGGTTGCTGTGGCAGGGTTGTATGTATTGTGTCACAGAACTCCTGAACCTTGGGTAGTTGCAGCGAACAATGACCTGCCACAGCAACCTCTGCAAGACATGCCAGATCATAGACATGGACGACATCATCAAACGTGAGGATACCATTCACCAGGTGCACGGTACATACTCTTGCAACTCGGCCAACGTTGTCTACCTAATACGTTGCAAGAAAGGATGTCCCGAAGCATGGTATATTGGGGAGACCATGCAAACACTACGACAGCGGATGAATGAGCATCGCTCAACAATCACCAGGCAAAACAGTTCCCTTCCTGTGGGCGAACACTTCAGCAGTCATGGGCATTCGGCCTCCGACCTGCGGGTAAATGTTCTTCAAGGGGGCTTTCGTGATACACGACAGCGCAGAGTCGCTGAACAGAGACTGATAGCCAAGCTCCGCACACATGAGGACGGTCTTAACAGGGATCTTGGCTTCATGACACACTATCTGTAACCCCCGTAACTTGCCTGGGTTAGCAAAAAACCTCACTTACTGTGCTGTCTGGAGAAAATACACAATTCTCTAACAATGCTCAGGATCCCCTTCACACACATTGTTAGCCACTTTAACACTTGAATAGCAGGTTAGATGTAAGGATTCGCATTCTAATCAGCAATCTCTGACTGTCTGTGCTGATGTGTGCTATTGCAGACCAGAACACTGCACTTGCCTGATGAAGACACGGGAGTGTTGAAAGCTCGCTTTTTTACTATCAAATAAATCGGTTGGATTAATAATTGGTGTTGCTAAATTCTTACAGAGAATACAAGAGCAGAGAAATTATGATGAACTGCATAAAATGCTGATTAGGCCACAACTAGAGCACTGTAGGCAGTTCTGATCATCACATTATCAGAAGGATGTGATTGCAGGGGGTGCAGAGGAGATTCATCAGGATGCTGCCTGCAGGGATGGAACATTTAAATTATGAAGAGAGGTTGGATAGGCTTGGATTGTTTTTGTTGGAACAGGAAAGACAGGGGTGATCTGATTGAGGTGTACACGTTATGAGGGGCATGGGTAGAGTGGATAGAAAGAAACTTTTTCTCATAGCAGAGCACTCAATAAGCAGGATACATAGATTTAATGTAAGGAGCAGGAAATTTAGGGGGGATTTGAGGAAAAAACTTTTCACCCAGAGGGCGATGGGCATCTGGAACTCACTGCCGGAAAGGGTGGTTGAGGCAGAAACCTCACAATATTTAAGAACGTTTCGGTGTATTTAGGGGAGTGGGGGTGTTGGGGATGGGGGGTGTGGATGTTTGCCCAGACAGAGGGGCAAACATCTTAATTGTCTATATTCAACAGAAAAATCCCATTTAAAAATTAGAAATAGCAATAATGATAATGTTTTACAATATATACAGCATGTAGTTTCTGTTCTGTGTTGGTGAAACCAAACATACGCAATTCTCTTCCTTTTTGTTTCCTCAATTTGTTTTTTATATTCCTGGCTAGTTTATTCTAAAGTTCTATTTTTCTCTCTTTTTCATCAACATTTTGTTTTTTTTGCAGCATTGTAAGCCTCTTTTAATCTAATACTTTACTTAACTTCCTGAGTGAGCCACAGCTGGGTTTTTCTTGCTGAATTTTTCATGTTGATGAAATCAATTTCTGTTGAATGTTTTGTTTTGTTTCTGTCAGTGTTTTTCACTTTTCATTTACCTCCATATCTTTTAATCTGTTTACCCAGTTAACCTTAGCTGCTTCTGTCATACTTATGTAATCATCTTTGTTTAAGTTTAAGATTCTTGGTTCTGATTGGAATATGTCACTTTCAATTTAACAAGGAATTCAGTTATATTATGATCACTATTTCCCAGTGACTTTTTAAGATGACATTAGTAATTATCCTTGCTTCATTACACAACACTAAATCTAATTGGTTCCAAAAAATATTGTTCCAAAAAACTGTTGTGGAAACATTCTACAAACTTCTCCTTTAGGCCACTCTTGTCAACTTAACTGTCCCATTATATGAACACTAAAATCATTCCACAATTATTACATTGCCTTTGTTACCACCTCAATAATTTCTTTCGTTTTCAATACTGTGCCTAAAACTCCCACCAGTGTTTTCTGACTCTTACTATTTCTAATTTTGATCCATACTAATTCTACTTCCTGATGTTCTAAGGCTCGATCCCTTTTCACAAAAATCCTTCTGTTACTCTTTACTGATAGAGCTACCCCACCTCCTTTGGCATTCTGTCTGTCATTAGTAAACCTCTCCTTCCCACACCACTCTTTGAACTATGTGCTTAGTTCTCTAATCTGTTTGATGCTATGTCAACTGCCACGTGGCTCAGGTAACAACTCCCAAAGATGATTGATTACCTTTGATGTTCAGCTTTTTAGTTTGGTCCTTAACTCCATGAATTCTCTTAGCAGAGCTACTCGTGGTGCTACATGTGGGGTCAAACGGGATCCTCCCCCTCCACTTTCCTTTCAAGCCAAGGTTTAGTACCAAATACTCAGTCAGTTTGTATTGTTCTATCTCACAGACCAGTGTCATCCAAGGAGGCGGAGACAAAATCCACCGGGAGAACATCATTGCCATCATCACCATCTGATTTCCTCGACAAACTAATGGGGAAAACCTCAGGCTATGACGCTCGGATCCGGCCAAATTTTAAAGGTACAGCTGCCCCATGTCCATCTGCTCCTCTCCAACTTGTGATTTTTCTCAGAGCTCAGGCTGAACCATCTTATCCCAAACAGGCCTGGTCTTTACTCCTTTGGAAAATGTGAGTAGCCAGAAAACTGTTTTGTGAAATGATAGAATCCCAGTGTGTCCTTGAATAGAATGTAATAACTGAAGGTTAGGATTTCTTCTTCAGAATGTATATTGTGGGACGATCATTTAAAATATTGAAAACATTTGGCAGGATAAATAGAGAAAAACTGTCCATTGGTGTTGGGACCAGAAAATGGGACATAATCTGAAAATTCTAGTCATCTGTGATTGAAGATGCATCAAATCTCTCCCTTTGACAAACTGTAGAATTATAGAATGGTTACAGTGCAGAAGGAGGCCATGAAGCCTATTTTGTTTTTGCTAGCCCCCAAAAAGAGCACTCACCTTGACTTGTTCATTGCCCTTTTCCCTGTATTCCTTTTTCTCCTCATATAATGATCCAATTCTAAATAGAATCTATTTCCTTTTGAAAGCCACAATTAAATCAGCCTCCACCACATTCTCAGTGTATCTCAGACCCTAACCACTCATTATGTGAGAGTTTTTCCTCATGTCACTATTGGTTCAATTGCCAGTCATTTTAAACCTGTGCCCTCCAATTATTGATCCTTTCACCTTTGGAACAGAAGTAGGCCATTCAGCCCATTGAGCCCACCCAACCTCTTAATACAATCATGGATGATTAGACATTTCAATGCCTTTTACGCCCACTATAGGAACAGTTTCTCCCACTCTACTCTGTCCAGACCCTTCTTGATTTTGAAAGCTCAATTAAATTTCCTCTCAACTTTCAGAGTTCTAAAGAGACCAGCTTCAGTTTCTCCAATCTGTTGATATAACTGAAGCCCCTCACCCCTCCAACCATTCTTGTAAATCTTTTCTGTGCCTTTTCTTAATTCCAACACATCTTTCCTAAAGTTTGGTTCCTCAGAGTTGGATACTGCAATCCGGTATTTAAGAAAAGGTTCTTCATCACTTCCTTGCTTTTGCACTGAATGCCATCTATTCATAAAGCCCAGGCTCCCACATGCAGTTTATCCGCTTTGTCCTGTCTCACCACCTTCTGTGGTTTGTGTGCATACACTCACTGGTCCGTCTGCTTTTCTGCTTGCTTATTGAATTATATTTTTTATTGCCTTCCCTCATTCTTCCTATCAATGTGTTATAGTTAGGCCATTCAGGAATGAAATCCAGAAGCAAATTTTCTTACAAACGGGAGAGAAAATAAGATTTGGAGCTTTCATGATTGATATCAATGGATATTAGTTGGGTAAGGATATTGAGGTATATGAAGCAAAGGTGGAGTTTCAGTAAAGTTCAATCATGATCAAATTGATTGAAAAGTAGATTTAAGGGGCTAAATAGCCTCTTACTATTTCTGTGATGTAGGCTAGAGATGCTGAAAGATCTCCTCTTATCTCTACTGACTAGAGAATACCAATTTGGATTCACAGAATAATGGAATCCTACAGTGCAGAAGGAGGCCATTCAGCCCATCGAGACTGCTTCAAACTCGATCCTATCCAGGCCCTATTCCCATAACCACATGTACTTACATTAGGTAGTCACCCTGACACTAAGGGGCAATTCAGCATGGCCAATCAACTTAACCCACACATTTTTGGACTGTGGGAGGATACTGGAGCACCCATGCAGACACAGGAGAATGTGCAAACTCCACACAGACAGTAACTAAGGCTGGAATTGAACTCAGGTCCCTGGTGTTGTGAGGCGGCAGTGCTAACTACTTGGATTGTTGGCTTTGAATTCAGACAAGATTGCATATCAATCCCAGATGTTCAGTGTTGTGTCCATCAGACTTCCTGAGTGTATCAAGGTCAGGAGGTGACTGTAGCTGGCCACTAAAAACACCAATACATCACTACATTAATGTTTTACATAAACCTGAGAACAAATTAATAATAAAACTGTTCCACATGTCAGTGTCATATGGAAGCTCAGTTATTAGGTATGTTTAAAATCAAAACTGACAGCATTCTAAATGGCAGTGACTTAAAGGGATATACAAACATATGAAAGAAGAGCTGAAAAAGGCCATTCAGCCCCTCAATATGGGAATGATGTGGGGGGAAAAGGTGTTGACCTGTATTGAATGGCAGAGCAGCCTGATGGGCTTAATGGCCTAGTTCTGCTCCTGTGTCCCACTACTTGCATTTCTTTAGCACCTTTCACCATCTCAAGAACTTTACAGCCAATGAAGTAATTTAGGAATTGCAAATAATTTTCCCCCAGAGATTCCACAAACAACAATCAGGCAGTGAGCAGATAATCAGTTTAGTGATGTGTTTTAAGGGATCAATATTGGCTGTTAACTTCAGGAGAAACAAATTAAAGAATTAAAGAAAGATTTTTTTCATAAAATGATTACGTTTAATTTAATAATCAGCCCTGTAAAGTCTGAAGCTTTCACAGATGATACATTTTCTGAGATTTGTTCTGTTCTTCTATTGCAGAAATATACCAAGCAGTAACCAATAGCTTTACTAATGAGAAATTTGATCCCATAGTGCCCTGGGTCAATTACACAAGATGTAACTGCAACCTGCCCTGAATTAAATTAAAAATGAATCATTATCCTGATTAACTGTTGAGATTTCCCCCCACAAAAACAGCAGTGTATGAAGACAGGCTGTGTTTTTGGTGCTTGGAAAACAGAGTATAGTAAAACCTGCAATGGAGCATCTCAACATCTCCAGCATGGCGTGAACAAAGTAGCTTACTGTGGAATCTAGAGTAATCTGGCTGATCAACTAGAGAAGGCTGCATTAGGGGAGGATGGGGCTAAGCTAATGTGGCAGCGACAGGCAAGAGAATCATATAGCAGCATAAACAAAGGAGCAATTAATAAACCATAGAAAGCCTGTGGTGCAGAAGGAAACCATTCGGCTCGTTGAGTCTGCATCAACCCTGTGATCAAGCATCCCATCTCAGTGTCTTACCTCCACCCCACAACCCCACAACTCCATGCATTAATATGCTAAATCCACCTAACCTGCACATCTTTGGACTGTGGGAGGAAGCCAGAGAACCCAGAGGAAACCCATATAGTCACGAAGAGAAAGTGCAAACTCCACACAGTCACCTGAGACCAGAATCAGACCTGGGTCTCTGACGCTGTGAGGCAGTAGTGCTAACATTGCATCACTGTGCCTCTCTTGAAGAAGAAGTAAAACTAAACCTCAGGAACTTCAATAAGAAAGCAAAGTAAGGGTGGTCGGAGACGTATTTATGCATACACATTGTGTAGGGAGGTCTGATTCAGAAGAGAAAGGCACAGTGAACAAAGGGTACAGATGGGGTGGTGATGGATTGGGATTGTGACCTAGTTACATAACCAGAAGAGATTAATAAAATCTGCCAAGATTGTCCGCTCCCACTAAATGTCAATGGATCTTTGATTATTCCGCCAAATGTTCTGCAAATGGTCTGGAAAATCCCCACCTAAGTCTTTATGCACAACTTACTTGCAACATTTTCCAACTGAATGGAGGGGAGTACCTAAAGACAGCACAACGATTCTATAAAGCGACACCATGAAGGATGTTTGTTTATTGTGAACAATCTCATGGAATCCAGGATCAGGAGGTCAATCAGTAACACAACAGAATAATAGCTGACTACACAATACTCTGTCCGTAATGATGGAACACCATGGAGGAGGCAGGGCCACTGCCAATGTGTGGCAATCAGCTGGTTTTATTATAGGCAAATCATGTGTTGCTAATCTGGTTGAACTCTGTGATACATTCACAGTTCAGTTATACATTCACAGGTTGTGGGTGTCACTGCCAAAGCCAATCCTTACTTCCCACTCTATTTATCGTTGAGAAAGAGTGATGGTGAAGCAACGTTTTGAACATTCTGGTGCAGGTGCATCCAGAGTGCTGTCAGATTCAAGCTCCAAGATTTTGACCAAGTGACGGGGAAGAAACAGTGATATTGTTCTTCCAAGTCATTCTAGGTGTTAGACGTCACAAGTTTGGAAGATGCTGGGAAATTTTGGTGAGTTGATACTACACACAGCTGCTGCTGTGTACCATTGCTGTAGAGTATGAATGTTTTATGATTGAAGGGATACCAATCTTGTTCTGCAGCACAAGTTTACAGCACTAGAGCCAGGATGTTGTCATGTGCCATAGACAAACCTACATCGAGCGCATTCTGGCATTTTTTAACATACGGAATGAATCAAATTGGCTGAAAACTGCCAGTTATGGTGCCAAGAGCATCTAGAACAAACCGAGGTGGATCATCCATTTGGTATTCTAGCTGAAGATTTTTACAAATGCTTCAGTCTTGTCTTTTTCACTGCCTTACTGGGCTCCCCCAACACTGAGGATTGGGTGACTTGTAAAACCTTCCCCTTCGATTAGTTATTTAATTGTCCACCACCACTCACAGCTAAATAAGGCAGAATTCTGAGCTTTGGTGTAGTCCATTCATTGTAGGATTATTTGGCTCTGGCAACTGTATGCTGCTTCTGTGTTTAGCGTGAGGTAGCTTCATTTTCAGGTATGGCTGATATTGTTCTCAGCACACACAATCCATTGAGCCTGGCTTGATAGTAATGGAATATGCCATGTCATGAGGTTAAGAATATTGGTGAAATCCAATTCTGTTGATGCTGCACAATGCCTCATGGATGCCCAGTTTAAATCTGTTCTGATCTGTCCCATTTAGCATGATGGTTTTGCCAAATAACATTAATGGTGGTTTAATGAGGATTGTGGAGTTAGTATTGTTGATATCTATTTTCAAAAGGAATTTGAAAACATTGACAATCGGCTTAGAACATAGAACATAGAACATAGAACACTACAGCATAAACAGGCCCTTCGGCCCACAAGTTGTGCCGAACACATCAAAACCTACCCAGCCATAGACCTATCTATGACCGCCAATCCCATTGGATCCCATATACTCATCCAGAAGTCTTTTAAAAGACCCCAGCGAGTTCGCCTCAACCACCACCGACGGCAGCCGATTCCATTCACTCACCACCCTCTGAGTGGAAAATCTTTCCCCTAGCATCCCCTCTGTACTTGCTTCCCTGCACCTTAAATCTGTGCCCTCTCGTCGCGACCATTTCAGCCCGGGGAAATAGTCTCTGAGAGTCCACCCTATCTATTCCTCTCAACATCTTGTAAACCTCTATCAGGTCGCCTCTCAACCTTCGTCTCTCCAGGGAGAACAGTCCCAGCTCCCTCAACTGTCTTCATAAGGCATGCCTCCCAATCCAGGCAACATCCTTGTAAATCTCCTCTGCACCCTTTCAATAGCTTCCACGTCCTTCCTGTAGTGAGGCGACCAGAACTGCGCACAGTACTCCAAGTGTGGTCTGACAAGGGTCCTATAAAGCGGCAGCATTACCTCCTGACTCCTGAACTCAATCCCTCGGTGAATGAAGGCCAGTACACCGTAAGCTTTCTTAACCACATCCTCCACCTGGGAGGCCGATTTGAGAGTCTTATGGACCCGGACCCAAGATCCCTCTGCTCTTCCACACAGCTAAGACTCCTACCTTTGATAGTGTACTCATTCATCCCGTTGGATCTGCCAAAAAGGACCACAACACATTTATCCGCGTTGAAGTCCATCTGCCACTTCTCCGCCCAGTCTTGCATCCTGTCGATGTCATGCTGCAACTTCTGACATCCCTCCAGACATCCACAACACCACCGACCTTCGTGTCATCGGCGAACTTACTCACCCATCCCTCCACTTCCTCATCCAGGTCATTTATGAAAATGACAAACAGCAAGGGTCCTAGAACAGATCCCTGGGGCACTCCACTGGTGACCGACCTCCATGCAGAAAAAGAGCCATCCACACCCACCCTCTGCCTTCTGCAGGCAAGCCAGTTCTGGATCCACAAGGCCAAAGCCCCTTGGATCCCATGGCCTCTCACCTTCTCAAGAAGTCTTGCATGTTGGACCTTGTCAAATGCCTTGCTGAAGTCCATGTACACCACGTCCACTGCTCTTCCTTCGTCAATGTGTTCAGTCACATTTTCAAAGAACTCAATTAAGCTTGTAAGGCACGACCTGCTTTTACAAAACCATGCTGACTATTTCTAATCAACCTAAACTTCTTCAAACGCTCGTAAATCTTGTCCCTCAGAAGCCTCTCCATCAGCTTACCAACCACTGAGGTCAGACTCACCGGTCGGTAATTTCCAGGACTATCCCTGTTCCCTTTCTTGAAAATATGGACCACACCGCAATCCTCCAATCCTCCGCAACCTCTCCCGTCTCCATCGACGACGCAAAGATCATTGCCAGGGGCTCTGCAATGACATCCCTCACCTCCCACCATAACCTGGGGTACATCCCATCTGGTCCCGGAGACTTGTCTATCTTGATAGCATTTAGAAGTTCGAACACATCCGCTTCCTTAATATCTACATCCTCAATCTTTTCAGTCTGCCGCAAACTTGTAGTGCATCCTCCCAGATCACTTTCCACCGTGAATACTGAGGCAAAGTACTCATTAAGCACCTCTGCCATTTCTTCCGGTTCCATACAGACTTTTCCCCCTTCACCTTTTATAGGTCCTATCCCTTCTCTTCTCATCTTTTTACTTTTCACATATTTGTAGAAGGCCTTGGGATTCTCCTTAATCCTACCAGCCAAGGCCTTCTCATGACCCCTTCTGGCTCTCGTAATTTCCTTTTTAAGGCTTGTTAGCAAAACTGAAGCCTAGATATAAAACAGACAGGGACAGCATGAATATAAGATGTAAAGAACAAAGAACAACACAGCACAGGAAACAGGCCCTTCGGCCCAACGAGCCCACACCCCCATTGCGTTAAGGAACAGAAACAGAGAGTGGTGAACTGTTGTTTTTCAGACTGCAGAGACGGACACAGTGATGCTCCCCAGGAGTTCATATTGGGATCAGAATTTAGGCATAACTTCAAAGATTGCAATGACGGAAGTTGGAAATGTAAATAATGAGTAGAAAGGTAACAGACTGCCAAAGAATATAGATATACGATGAACTAGGCAGTTGAATTATAAGGCTTTACAGCACAGGAAGAGGCACTTCAGCCCATCATGTCTCCAATGGCCATTCAACATCTATCTGTTCTATTAAGCACTTACTCTACTCTAATTATGAAATTATATTTTGCTTTAAGAAGGAGATGAGGAACAGTGATATATACTAAATATTAGAATTTTAAAAAGGGTCCAAAAAGAGAGGCACCTGGGGTTGTACATACACAAATCTTTGATAGCACTGGAACATGTTGTAAAGGCTTGTGTTCTCTGTTCGGAGAGTTTTTGGAACAATACAGTTAGGAAGCTTGGAAGTTACGCCTCAGCTGGAGTATTATATTCAGATCTGGGCTTAGAACTTCAGAATGGATGTCAAGGCCACAGAGAGGGTGGAGAGGAGATTTACTGGAATGATATCAAGGACAAGGGAGCTCAATGAAGGATTGAGATTGGAGAATCTGGCATTTTTCACTTGAGAGCCGAGAAATATTTGAGGGAATTTAATCAAGATCTTTAAAAGTTTTGCCAAAACCACTCCACTTTCATTGTCAAATGGTCGATATGAGAAATAGATTAGGAACAACAATTAAGGGTCAGAAAATGCTAGTTGGATTAATTTCCTCATTCGGTAACAGTAAATAGCTACAACATTGGCCAGACAAGCATTAAACAGAAATAATTAGAGTTGGCAACAAAGGCAATGTAAGAGTTATGGGGGAGTTTAATCTTCATGAACTAATCTTCTGAACTAATCAAATTGGCAAAAGAGATTCTGGAAGATAGGTTTGTCAAATGCTTTTACGAGTTTCCTGGAACATTTAAATCTAGCATTGCTCAATGAGGCAGAGTTAATTAGTAATCCCATAGTCAAAGATCCATATGGAAAAAGTGATCGTAATGAATTGAATTCCATATTAAGCTTGAAACTGATGCACTCCAATCTCAGAGCTGTATGTCTGCCCAGATTATTAACATCACTTTGTAATCTTCCACTAAGTGGTGTGAAAATTCAATGAGGTTGATGTTCTCATTTAAACTGGTGGAACACATAATTGATGTGTTGACATAGATTTCCAATGTCTAGATAGATCAAATGGGGTCTACTCTACAGCAAGTCAAGTTTATCATACAATCTATATCTGTCACGAAATGACCAATTTCTCAGTGAGCAATGTGCACTGTCTTCATTACAGATACAGAGGGTGGAAACTCTCTGTCTCTCTCTCTCTCTCTGCCTCCTTCTATGTCACATTCCTTTCCTGTTTCTGTGTTCCAATGTTCCAATCCCTTCACCTCCCTTTCTCACTTCCCAACTTTTGTAAATGTTTCTCTGCCTGTCTTTCTTTATATTTCTATTTTTCTGTTTTCTCCCTTTCACTTTTTCATCCATAAATTTCATTGTCTTGCTTTGACGATTTGTTTTTCTGTCTAATGCCCTCTCTCCTTCTCACATCCTCTCTTGTTACATAGAACATAGAACATAGAACACTACAGCATAAACAGGCCCTTCGGCCCACAAGTTGTGCCGAACACATCAAAACCTACCCAGCCATAGACCTATCTATAACCCCCAATCCCATTGGATCCCATATACTCATCCAGAAGTCTTTTAAAAGACCCCAGCGAGTTCGCCTTGACCACCACCGACGGCAGCCGATTCCATTCACTCACCACCCTCTGAGTGAAAAACTTTCCCCGAGCATCCCCTCTGTACTTGCTTCCCTGCACCTTAAATCTGTGCCCTCTCGTCGCGACCATTTCAGCCCGGGGAAATAGTCTCTGAGAGTCCACCCTATCTATTCCTCTCAACATCTTGTAAACCTCTATCAGATCGCCTCTCAACCTTCGTCTCTCCAGGGAGAACAGTCCCAGCTCCCTCAACCTGTCTTCATAAGGCATGCCTCCCAATCCAGGCAACACCCTTGTAAATCTTCTCTGCACCCTTTCAATAGCTTCCACGTCCTTCCTATAGTGAGGCGACCAGAACTGCGCACAGTACTCCAAGTGTGGTCTGACAAGTGTCCTATAAAGCTGCAGCATTACCTCCTGACTCCTGAACTCAATCCCTCGATGAATGAAGGCCAGTGCACCATAAGCTTTCTTAACCACATCTTCCACCTGGGAGGCCGATTTGAGAGTCTTATGGACCCGGACCCCAAGATCCCTCTGCTCTTCCACACAGCTAAGACTCCTACCTTTGATAGTGTACTCATTCTTCCCGTTGGATCTTCCAAAATGGACCACAACACATTTATCCGCGTTGAAGTCCATCTGCCACTTCTCCGCCCAGTCTTGCATCCTGTCGATGTCCTGCTGCAACTTTTGACATCCCTCCAGACCATCCACAACACCACCGACCTCCGTGTCATCGGCGAACTTACTCACCCATCCCTCCACTTCCTCATCCAGGTCATTTATGAAAATGACAAACAGCAAGGGTCCTAGAACAGATCCCTGGGGCACTCCACTGGTGACCGACCTCCATGCAAAAAAAGAGCCATCCACAACCACCCTCTGCCTTCTGCAGGCAAGCCAGTTCTGGATCCACAAGGCCAAAGCCCCTTGGATCCCATGGCCTCTCACCTTCTCAAGAAGTCTTGCATGTGGAACCTTGTCAAATGCCTTGCTGAAGTCCATGTACACCACGTCCACTGCTCTTCCTTCGTCAATGTGTTCAGTCACATTTTCGAAGCACTCAATTAAGCTTGTAAGGCACGACCTGCCTTTTACAAAACCATGCTGACTATTTCTAATCAACCTAAACTTCTCCAAATGCTCGTAAACCTTGTCCCTCAGAAGCCTCTCCATCAGCTTACCAACCACTGAGGTCAGACTCACCGGTCGGTAATTTCCAGGACTATCCCTGTTCCCTTTCTTGAAAATAGGGACCACATCTGCAATCCTCCAATCCTCCGGAACTTCTCCCATCTCCATCGACGATGCAAAGATCATCGCCAGGGGCTCTGCAATGACATTTACATTTCTTTACATTTCTTCTCTCTGACCCACTCTTTCACTTTTGTTTTCTTTCTCACCCTCACCTCTCTGCTTATCTTTTCAATCTTATGCTCTTGCTTTTGCCCTCATACTCAGTCTTAATTCACTTTTCCTTAGCTTCCCGCACTCTCTCTTTTCCAGCTTGTCCTCTAACTTACCTGACTTTCCCACTTTCATTCTATTTCTCTGTTGCCATCACGCTAGCTCTCTCATTTTTCCCCTTTATCTTGGCCTCATACTCTCTCACACGCTCTCTTTCGCTGTCTCCCTCGTGCTCTTTCTCACTCTCTCTCTTTCTAATTTTTATTTTGTTTGTTTTCCAGGTCCTCCAGTGAATGTCACTTGCAATATTTTCATCAACAGTTTTGGCTCAGTGACTGAAACGACCATGGTGAGCATTGAGACCAGATGATTATGTGAGATTGGTAGACAGTGGTACTGATCACTTCATCAACCCTCACTCACTGTGTTGTTTCCATCTCTTTCCTTAGAACACAGCAGGTTTGCAATGAGGAGTTTTGATTGAGGCTGATCTTGCAGTTTGTGGGTTGTTGGCGGCTGCACTGTTGGAGATGCTGGGGGGAGTTCTTCAACTGTTTACACTAGTAGGATTTTCCAATCCTACAGGGAGCATTCCCCCTCCAATAGTTTTTGTAGTAACACAGGTTGACATCAATGGGAAATTCCATTGGCAGCAGTGGGACCAGAGAATCCCACTGCCGGTGAACAGTGTGCCATCTCCCACCACTGAGAAACGCACAGTTGGGAGGCCAGAGAATTCCCCCCAGTGTCTCTCAGATGAGACGTTAAACTAAAGACTCATCTGCCCTATCTGGTGGATATAAAGTACTTCACTATTCTGAAGAAAAGCAAAAACATTCAGCCTATTGTTAGCCAACATTTCTTCCTCAAACATCTCTGAGAATAGATAGCATACAATTGATGTCACTGAGCTGGTGTTCTGGATATAGGTAGGGGAATCTATATTATTTTAGATGATTATGAAACTACAGATTGACATAAAAACCATTCAGTTCACCAATGTCCTTCAGGAAAGGGAATATGCCATCTTTTTTTTTAGAGCAACACAGCACGGGAAACAGGCCCTTCGGCCCAACGAGCCCGCACCGCCGTCATAACTACATAGTAACAATTCCATTATCCTATTCTAATTTTAGGTTATTCCTAATATGGAAGAGTCTCAATGTAGGGACAATTTGTTTCCCAATCAGCCTAAGAGCGAATTTTTTGGGATGTGGGAGGAAACCGGAGCGCCCGGAGAAAATTCGTTGGTTCCGGGTGTGGTTCCGGAGGACTGGAGGATAGCGAATGTGGTCCCGTTGTTCAAGAAGGGGAAGAGAGACCTTCCAGGGAATTATAGGCCAGTGAGTCTTACTTCTGTGGTGGGCAAAGTGTTGGAGAGAATAATTAGGGATAGGATTTATAGTTATTTAAAGAGTAATGAATTGATTGGAGATAGTCAGCATGGTTTTGTGAAGGGTAGGTCGTGCCTTACTAACCTCATTGAGTTTTTTGAGAAAGTGACTAAGGAGGTGGATGGGGTAAGGCGGTTGATGTGGTATATATGGACTTTAGTAAGGCGTTTGATAAGGTGGCCCATGGAAGGCTTCTGCAGAAAATGCATATGTATGGGATAGAGGGTGATTTAGCTAATTGGGTTAGGAATTGGCTAGCAGATAGAAGACAGAGAGTGGTGGTTGATGGGAGATATTCATCTTGGAGTTCAGTGACAAGTGGTGTACCTCAGGGGTCTGTTTTTGGGGCCCCTGCTGTTTGTAATTTTTATAAATGATCTGGATGAGGGTATTGAAGGATGGATTAGTCAATTTGCAGATGACACTAAAGTCGGTGGAGTGGTAGATAGTGAAGAGGGGTGTTATAGTTTGCAGAGGGACTTGGACAAGTTGCAGAGCTGGGCCGAGAGGTGGCAATGGAGTTTAATGTGGAAAAGTGTGAGGTAATGCACTATGGCAGAAATAATAAATGTGTAGAGTATAGGGCAAATGTTAGGATTCTTAGTAGTCTAGATGAACAGAGGGATCTTGGTGTGTATGTGCATAGATCCCTGAAAGTAGGCAGTCAGGTCGAGAAGGTTGTTAGGAAGGCATATGGAGTCTTGGCTTTTATTGGTAGAGGGGTTGAATTTCGGAGCCGCAACGTCATGTTGCAACTGTACAAAACTCTAGTGCGGCCGCACGTGGAGTATTGTGTGCAGTTCTGGTCCCCACATTATAAGAAAGATGTGGAGGCTTTGGAGAGGGTACAGAGGAGGTTTACCAGGATGTTGCCTGGTATGGAGGGCAGGGTCTTATGAAGAGAGGCTGAGGGATTTGAGGTTGTTTTCGTTAGAAAGGAGGCGGCTAAGAGGGGACCTAATCGAAACATATAAGATGATTAGAGGTATAGATAGGGTGGATAGTGATAGCCTTTTCCCTAGGATGGAAAAAGCTAGCACGAGGGGACACAGCTTTAAATTAAGGGGTGATAGTTATAGGACGGATATCAGAGGCAGGTTCTTTACCCAAAGGGTGGTTCGGGAGTGAATGCCCTGCCTGCAGCGGTTGTAGATGCGCCAAGTTTGGTGGCGTTTAAGAGGTTAGTTGATAAGTATATGGAAGAGAAGGAATGGTTTAGTTTGGAGGGGCATTGCTTTTTATATTGGTCGGCGCAACATCGAAGGCCGAAGGGCCTGTTCTGTGCTGTAATGTTCTATGTTCTATGTTCTAAAACCCATGCAACCACGGGGAGAACGCGCAAACTCCCGCATCTTATATAGTATAGCTTGTCAGGGACAGAATTGGTGTTTTGTTTTTACTTTGCCTGTGATTAGAATGTTACTACGTAAAAGGTGTATGTTTTATTACTCTGTGAGTGAACGTCCGAATAAAATAATTCCAGCGGCAAGATTTTTAAGAGTTTAAAAATAAAGATTATTTATTATCATTTGTCTAGATTTTAAAACAGAATATCTCACTCACTCATACATAATCTCACTCATACAAAAAGTTATGGGTGAAGTTAAAACTTCATGGTTGCAGTGTATAACTATTTCAGTCTTTCTTGTTGCAGGCCTGTAGTTTCTTCAGTGAAGGTGCTTTAAAGTTGAAGTCTGGTAAAGCAAAGATTCTCTGTAAGCTGCTTTCTTCTAGACTAATTTCAAGGGAGTTGTTTCTCAGACAAATTCAAAGTTGGGACAGGTTGGAGGAAGTTTTTCTTTCACTTTCATGGTATTGTTGTTTATTATTTTGGCTACTTGGAGACTTGCACTTAGTTCAATGGCTGTTGATTGAATTCTGTCTCTGCCTGTCAACAGCTTCTGCTGGGTTTTGAAAGCAAACTACCAAAATAGTTTTTCTCTATGTGACTTCTATAAGTTCAAAGTTCTTTTTCCAAACCAAGGAAACAATCTATTGATTCTGATAATCTTGGGTTGTTGTTTGATGCCTTGACAGTTTAAGATAGTCACTATCTTTGTATTCAAATGATCCACTCACTTTTAGAATTATCCTTTTCAATTAATTTCATAAAAAGCATTGATTCATATCAGTCTGGAAGGTTCCTTTTGTTTCCTCTCGATAGGGCCAAGATTTCAATCCACAAAATAAGTGAGCTGAATCTTGGGCAGCTACTTTTTGCAGCCTTTTGTTCAGTTTTCAGAAGTGCTGTAGCATGTCAGTAGCCTTATATATAACTCAGCACCAAAATATCAAAAGCCAACATGCCTATTAGACTCTGCAAAGTTCTCCTTATTGACACATGGGAGCTTGTGCCATAATTGGGAGAGATGTCTCACCGACTAGTCAGACAATAGCCTTATAATCGTACTCACAGAATCATAACTTATAGGTAACATCCCAGACCCCACCATCACCATCTCTTGGTATGTCCTGTGTCTCCAACAGGGCAAACTCACCTGAGGTGATGTCTCAGGTGGTAAAGAAACAATGAGAGGGAAAACCCTACTTGATCTCATCCTCATCAATTTACCTGCCGCAGATACATTGACAGTATAAGTAGACTGACCACCTCACAGTCGGTGTAGAAACAAAGTCTTGTCTTCACATTGAGGGTACCATCCATTGTGTTGTGTGGCACTATCATTGTGCTAAATGGGGTGCATTCAGAGCAGATCCAGAAACTCAAAACTGGGCATCCATGAGACACTATAGGCCACCAGCAACAAGAGAATTGTACTCAACCATGATCTGTAGCCTCATGTCCTGCCATATCCCCTGTTTGACCATTACCATCAAGCCAGGGAATCAATGCTGGTTCGCTGCAAGAGAACAGGTGAAGAACAATACCAGATATACCTGAAAATGAGGTGATGTCTCAGGTGGTAAGAGAAACAATGAGAGGAAAAATCCTATTTGACCTCATCCCCATCAATCTACCTGCCGCAGATACATTGACAATATAAATAGACTGACCACCACACAGTCAGTGTGGAATCAAAGTCCTGTCTTCATATTGAGGACAAACTGATGATGCTACAACACAGCATAATTGCATACTTCCATATCAAACAGCATAAGTGGCAAATAAAAGAAAGAGCTAAGTAATCTCACAACCAAAATATCAGAGCAAAGGGAAGGATACGTGACTAATCAATGATTAATCAGTGAACCAGAGGATGTGACAATTAATCACTGGTAGTTCCATCAGTAACTGACAATTGCATTTATCTCGTATCTTTCACAACCTTACAATATCCCAAAGCTTTGAGGAAAATAGGTTGAGGAACTCTGGGGAAAACACCCCATTGAGAAAAGAGGGAGACAGAAAGCAGGAAACTATAGGCCAGTTAGCCTAACATCTATCATTGGGAAATTACTAGAATCCATTATTAAGAAGATGGTGACAGAAGATTTAGAACATCAGAATAAAATCAGGCAGAATCAATGTGCTTTTGTGAAAGGGAAATAACTAGCAAAATGGAGAAAAGAGAAATCTGTGAACAAGTGTACTTAGATTTCCAAAAGAAATTTAATAAAGTGCCACATCAAAGATGCCACACAAAATAGGAGTTCATGTTGTGGGGTTAACATATTAGCAAGGATAAAGAATTGGTTAACAAGAAGTAGAGTACGTATAAATAGTCATTTTTTAAGTTGGCAAGCTGTAACTAGTGAAGAGGCATAGGATTCTTCTTAATGTGATTCACTTTGAATTATTATTGTCACTTGTATGGGGAGACAATGAAAAATATTATTTCTTGTGCGCTATATAGACAAAGCATGCCATACATATAGAAGGAAAGGAGAAGGTGCAGAATGTAGTATTACGGTCATAGTTAGACTGCAGAGAAAGATTAATTTAATGTAATGTAAGGTACCATTCAATCAATGCTGGGGCTTCAGTTATTTAAAATGTATATCAATCTCTTGGATGAAGAAACTGAATGTGTCCTAGTTAACATTGCTGATGACACAAAGCTAGACAGAAAAGTAAGTTGTCAAGAGAACAAAAGGGATTTAGATAAGTTAAGTAAGAGGACAAAAGGTTCCAGATACCACCATCGCCATCCCTGGGTATGTCCTGTGCCACCAACAGGACAGACTCACCACAGATGATGATACCGTGGCATATATTTGTTGCCCTAGGAGTCTTCAACATTGACTCTCGACCATATGAAGTCTTATGGCATCAGGTCAAACGTGTGTAAGGAAACCTCTTGCTACTGCAGAACTTCCCACTTCTTGCCTCCCTTTCAGCTGATAAATCAGTATCTATCATATTGAAAACCATGTGGAGGAAGCACTGAGGGGTGACAAGGGTGGTGGCGTGGGCTCGTTGGGCCAAAGGGCTTGTTTCCCATGCTGTTTTGTTCTTTGTTCTTTGGTAGAAACAATGGGTAGGGATCTTCAATGCCTATCACCAAGAGTAGTTTAGTTGCATCACTATTGACCAAGTGGGTCTAAAAGGCATGGCTGCTAGATTTGGTCCGCAACAGATGGTGAAGGAACCAGCAGCAGGAAGAAAAAATACTTGACTTCACCCTCACCAACCTACCTGAAGCAGATCCATTTGTCCATGACAGTATCAGTTGTAGTAACAAATTAGCAACTCAAGTCTGGGCATGCATGAGGTGCTATAAGTTATTAGCAGTGGTAGAATTGTACTCAACACAATCTGTAATATCATGGGCTGATATACCCCACTCTACCATGACCATAAGCCAGGGGATCAACCCTGGTTCAGTAAAGAGTGTAGAAGCTCATGGCAGGAGCAGCACCAGGCATACCTAAAAATGAGATGTCAACGGGATGGAACTGCAACACAGGACTACTTGCATACCAAATACCATAGCTGCAAGCCATAGATAGAGCTAAGTAATCCCACAAGCAGTGGATTAGATCTAAATTCTGCACATCGAACCACAAATTGTCGTGGTAAATTAAAAACTCACTGGAGGAGAAAGAACTACAAATATCCCCATCTCCAATGATGGAGGAGCCTAGCACACTAGTGCAAAAGACTGAAGCATTTACAACAATCTTCAGCCAGAAGTGCTGAGTGGATGATCCATCTCAGCTTTCTCCAAAGGTTCCCAGCATCACAGATGTCTTTAGCCAATTTGATTCACTCCACATGATATCAAGAAATGGCTGATGGCACTGGATACTGCAAAGACTTTTGGCCCTGATAATATTCCAGCAATAATCCTCACTATAGGAAGGATGTGGAAGCTATTGAGAGGGTGCAGAGGAGATTTAAAAGGATGTTGCCTGGATTGGGGGGCATGCCTTATGAAGATAGGTTGAGAGAGGTAGGTCTCTTCTCCCTGGAGAGATGAAGGTTGAGAGGCAACCTGATAGAGGTTTATAAGATGTTGAGAGGAATAGATAGGGTGGATTCTCGGAGGCTATTTCCCAGGGCTGAAATAGTCGCTACAAGAGGACACAGGTTTAAGGTGCTGGGGGAGTAAGTACAGAGGAAATGTTAGAGGTACGTTTTTCACTCAGAGGGTGGTGAGTGAATGGAATCGGTTGCCGTCAGTGGTGGTAGAGGCGAACTCGCTGGGGTCTTTTAAGAGATTTCTGGATGAGTACATGGGATTTAATGGGATTGGGAGTTACAGATAGTTTTATAGCCTGGTAGGTACTGATATGATTGGCACAACTTGTGGGCCTGTTTGTGCTGTAGTGTTCTATGTTCTATGTTCTATGTTCAATAATACTGAAGTTCTGTGTTCCAGAACTTGCTGTGCCCATAGCCAGGCTGTTCCAGAACAACTGCAACACTGGCCATTACTTAGCTGTTTGGAAATTTGTCCAGGAATATCCTGTACACAAAAACAGGACAAATCCAACCCAAAAATTATTGACCCACCAATTATCAGTTGAATTATCAGCAAAATATTGGAAGGAATCATTAACAATGCTATCAAACAGCACCTGCTCAGCAATAACTTGATCAGTGATGCCCAGTTTGGGTTATACCAGGCTCACTCAACTCTTGACCTCATCACAACCTTGATTCAAACATGGACAACAGAGCTGAACTCCAGATGTGAGGTGAGAGTTACTACATCAAGATAGCATTTGACCAAGTGTGGCATCAAAAAAACTTAGCAAAATTGAAGTTAATGGGGAATCAAGGAAAAAAAACTCTCCATTTATTCATACTTGGCACAAAGGAAGATGGTTATGGTGATTAGATGTCAATCATTTCAGCACTGGGGTTTCATTGCAGGAGTTGCTCAAGGTAGTGTCCTAGGCTCAACCATCTTCAGTTGCGTCCTCAGTGACTTTTCTTCCACCATCAGGTCAGAAGTGGGGATGTTCACCGATGATTACACAATGTTCAGCATAATATATAACTCTTCAGATTTGAAGCAATTCATGTCCAAATGTAGCAAGACCTAGACAATATCCAGGCTTGGGTTGACAATTGTCAAGTTACAATTACATTTGTGCCACACAAGTGCCAATCATCCTCAATGATTAGAGAATCTAATCATTGCCTCTCGACATTCAATGGCATTATCATCACTGAATACACCACTGGGGGTTACCATTGACCAGAAACTGAATTGCATTAATGATGTATAAATACTTTGGTGACAACAGCAAGCCAGAGGCTCAAAATTCTTTGGGGAGTAATGAACATCCGCAAAACTTGTCCACTATCTACAAAGCACAAATCAGGAGTGTGATGGAACTCTCCATTTGTCTGGATGAGTGCAGTTCTAACAATTCTTAAAAAGCTCGACACCACCAACAAAAAACAGTCATCTGATTGGCACATCCATCCATCACCTTCAACTTCCACTCACTCTATCCGTACAATGGTAGCAGTGTGCATCATCTAAAAGATGCACTGCAGCAACTCACCAAGGCTCCTTCAACTGCACTTTCCAAATCCATGATGTCCACATGTAGAAAGACAAGGGCAATAGACACCTGGGAACAGAACCACTTAAGGTTCCCTTCCAAGTCACTAGCTGTCCTGACTTGAAAATACATCGCTCTTCCTTCACTATAATTGGATCAAAATTATGGAACCCCCTTCCTAACAGCATTGTGGGAATACCTACATGTTGTACACTGCAGTAATTCAAGAGGGCAGCTTACCACCAACTTTCCAAGAGATGGGCAATTAATGCAGGAATAATCAGCGACACCTATGTCCCGTGAAAGAATAAGTCAATGACAGAATGAGTGTAATGTGGGTAAATATGGACTTGTCCATTTTGGCAGGCAGAATAGAAAAGTAATATGTTATTTAACTGAAAAGAGATTGCAGAACTCAGTGATACAGAGGTATTTTGATGTCCCGATACATGAATCACGAAAAGTTAATATGTAGATACAGCAACTGACCAGGAAAGCAAATGCAATATTGTTTTTTTGCAAGAGAATGAAATATGAAAGTTGTGATTTGTTGTTACAGTTCTATAGAGAATTAGTGACAGTGCATCTAGAGTACTGTGTAAGTTTTGCTTTCCTTACTTCAGAAAGGATAGATTTGGATTGGAAGCAGTTCACAGGAGATTCACTCAACTGGTTCCTGGGATTGGAGGATTATGGAACATAGAACAGTACAGGCTCTTCATCCCTCGATGTTGTGCCGAGCTATTTCTGAACCCAAGATCAAGCTATCCCACTCCCTATCATTCTGGTGTGTTCCAATAACCATTTAAAAGTTCTTAAAGTGTCCGACTCCACTATCACAGCAGGCAGTGCATTCCACACCCCAACCATGCTCTGAGTAAAGAATCTACCCTGGACATCCCTCCTATATCTTCCACCATGAACCTTATAGTTATGCCCCCTAGTAACAACTACATCAACCCAAGGAAATAGTCTCTGCACGTCCACTCTATCTATTCCCCTCATCATCTTATCTTATAAGTAAAAGTTGGACAAGTTGGATCTGTATCCACTGGAGTCTAGAAGAATACGAGGTGATCTTATTAAAACATACAAGGTCCTTAGGAGATTTAACAGGCCGAATGTTGAAAGAATGCTGCCCTTGTGGAAGAGATTAGAGCTAGGAGACCACAGTTTAAAAATAAGGAATCTGCCACTTAAGCCAGAAATGATGATTAGTGTGTAGACTTCTGTAGCGAACAGTGGAGGCCGGGCCACTGATTGCATTTAAGGCTGAGTTAGATAGTTGTTTAGTACGAGGGAGTCAAATGCATTGTGGGGGCAGACAAGTATATGCGTTTAAGACCACGATCAGATCAATCATGCACTTATCAAGTGATGGAGCAGGCCTTGGGGGCAGAATGGCTCCTCCTGGTCCTGTTTCTTATATTCTTGTGTGCTCTTCCTTGAGCAGTGCCATTAGATCTTCTACACTCACCTGAGAGTGCTAACTAGTCCTTGGTTTAATGTCTCATTTGAAAAGTGGCATCTGTGACAGTGCAGCATTCCCTCACTAATTCACCAGAGCGCCAGTATGGATTTGATCACAGATTTTGAGCCCTGACCGCGTGACTCAGAGCTCCTATTGATGCATGACTGACTCTGGCCACACTGGGTAATCAGCAGCCAACACTGATAATAGTTGGCAGTAGCTGGCTGTGTTGTGTGACACTGCATTAGAAAATGTTGTGAGCACGAGATGACACACCCTGTTCAAAGTAAAATGTTCACAAGGACTTGCAAAATGCAGAGACACAATTACTGGGGTAGAATTTATGAGTGAATGCTGTGGCTACAGAAGGGATTAGGAATGGGATAGTCAAGAATAGTTGCTTAGTTCATGATCCTTTCAATGTTCCTTTTTTCTGATGAATGGTCAGATAGTTGAGAGAGCTGAGGATTTTTTTTATATTTCTTTATGGGAATGTGGATGTCACTGGCTGGGTCAGCATTTGTTCCCATCCAGAATTGCCCTTGAATTGAATGGTTTGCCAGGCCATTTTAAAGGGCAGTTAAGAGTCAACCACTTTGTTGTGGCTCTGGAGCAATGTGTAGGCCAGAGAAGGTAAGGATGGCAGATTTCCTTCCTTAAAGAACATTGGTGAACCAAATGGGTTTTATAAAACTCCATGATAATTTTCTGGTCGTGATTACTGAGACTAGATGTATAATTCCAGATTGGAGTTAGAAGTGGAATTTGTGCTTGGAGAGGCTGGGTTCTATTTGAACACTGTGATTTGGGAAGATACATGGCAAGGTGGGTGTGGGGTCTCCATAAAACTGCTGTCAAAATCATATCACACAAAGAATTGTCAGTGTTAAATCAGACCGTAGTTTGCTCCCGGATTTTAATGTCTTTGAACAATATCACAGCATATTTTTGTCATCATCCTGCTTCTGATCTCTTGCCTGATGCTGAAACATGAAACTGAACCTCCTTTCTATATCTGCTACCCTCTCTTTCCCTTTGTCACATTCCTGTCTTCCTGGGCATAGGGAAAGGAGATCAGAGCGGACAGCCCCAGCATTGGGTGATGGGTGAGCAAACTGCTCCTTTGCTGCAAGCTCTCCACCCTATTTCTTCTTTCTACTTAGCTTCAATTCCACTTTCCTTGCTCACTCTCTCTCCTCGCACCCCAGCCTTGAGGTCTGTATTAACTATGGACAGTCCAGCAGTCGAGGATGGAACCTAGTGCCAGCCTTTGTGAGGCTCATGTCTCATTAACTTTGGCTGGGTGAGCTGGAGGGGTGAGATACTCCTCGATATGGCAAAGTGCTGTCTGAAGAAGGTGCATGGTGGAGGGGGTGAGGTGTGGGTGCTGGGCATTGGGCAGCAGTGATCCATCAGAAGGTAACTGTCAATTTCTGTTTTTGTTCATGTGGTGTGATTTAACAGGCCTTGTTTAGTTCTAAAGAAGAGTCCGAATTGACTTGAAACATTAACTGTTATTCTCTCCACTGCTGTGGTCAAAACAGCTGAGCTTTTCCAGCATTTTCTGTTTTTATTTCGTTCATGGGAAAGCTGGATAAATACATGAGGGAAAAAGCAATAGAAGACTTTGCTGATAAGGTCAGTTGATGTAAGCTAGGTGGAGATTCATGTGAAGCAAAACTAACCCAAGATATTGGACTGAGTGGCTTGCTTTTCAAACTGAATATTACGTAATAGAGATTTTTTGGCAGCTCATGTCATCCATCCATTTGAATCAGCTGGTATAACAAATGGCCTGTTGTTTCCCAAAGGACTACAGACTCAATGTGTTCTTACGGCAACAGTGGAATGACCCTCGACTAGCGTACAGCGAGTACCCTGATGACTCCCTCGACCTCGATCCCTCCATGTTGGATTCCATCTGGAAACCAGACCTGTTCTTTGCCAATGAGAAAGGAGCCAATTTCCATGAGGTGACAACAGACAACAAACTGCTGCGGATCTTTAAAAATGGGAATGTGTTATACAGCATCAGGTGAGGGATGACATCTGGAAATATCAGCAGGCCTCAGAGCAGTGCACGTCTTCTCTGAATAATGAGCTAATTTCAATAATAATAACTAAATAGAGGGTGAGCGGAGAGACCATGAACAACTGGCAATGATTTTAGAGCGGAGGAAACTGGGATGATTTAATAGAGTTTGTCAGAATCAAGGACAGTTATACAGATGAGTCGGGTGAAAGGAGGTTTTATGGCGTAGTGGGTAGCATCTCTGCTTCAGAGCCAGAAGCTCTAGGTACAGGTCCCAATCAAGGATGTCCAAGGAAGGCATATTCATAATGCGGCCAAACAGATAGAGAAGCAACTTGCATATTTTCCAACAGAGACCAGTGGCAGGCAATAAGTGGATAAAATTCCAGGTCTGTCATATGATGAAAAATTTTGGAGCACTACCATACCGTCCATGGCTTCAATCTACATTAAACTGCAAAAGTGTACAATGCCACAGCAACTCTGATTCCTTGGGGGCCCGATTAGTTCAGGTGGCTAGACGATCAGTTTGGATCACAGGGTTTAATCCTCTTATAGCCCAGTATGGAGAAGGGACACGCCTCTCTCTCCTAACTGTGGTGGATGGTGGATGCTATGGTCGGAGCTGCCTTCAAGCAGAGAAACAAGATGCTGAAACATTACAGAGAAATCCTAATAGTGCATGGGGAGCTTTATACTCTATCCAACCCCATCTGTCCTTGGTATGTTTGATGGGGAAAGTATAGAGGAAACTTTATTTTGTATCTAACCCTGTGCTGATTCTGTCCTTGGCATTTTTTTATTGGGAGCGTATTGAGGGAGCATTACTTGCCATTTCAAGTGGATGCAGGACTACCAGAGGTGCTGTACTTCAGATGTGATATCAAACAATGCACGATCTCCAAAATGGTCCTTAGAAATCCCTTATTGTTGCTTGCAGTCAATGGCAATGGAGTCAATTTTCCTTTAAGGCACTGGCCAATTACTGTGTTAATAAGTTCTATTGTAATGCTTTTTCTACTCAATGTGAAACATGCCTAGTATTACTGGGAAATTCTAAAGTATAAATGCAAGTCCCATTTGTTTAAAATAAAACATCCTGCACCATAAAGCTATATGAACATTACTCCATAAAGATCTGTGTGAGGACAGACATTGTCTTTTTGATGATTAAAGCTACATTTTTTTAAAGCACCTTGAACGTTTTCCCTGCAGTAAGAGATTAATAACTAACAGGGTGCACAAGCAGAGATATTAATGTTCAGTTTAAACTGGAAGTAACTACACATTGTAACCCATCATGAACACTTTGAATGCTGACTCTGACATCAATCAGCAAAACATCTTGTTTATCGATTGTTGGCTTAGTTTATCAATGCAAGACACTTTCTGTACTCACTAATTAAGTGTCAGTGTGCACAATCTGCTCTTCTTCCAGTTAACATGTTCAGATGTAACTCTCTCAATAGGTGTCAGTTTGCACTCAGTGTGACTTATTGCTGATCAAAAGCTTGCGAGGTCTACTTAAAGGGTTTGTCTCCCATGTCATAGGTTGTAACACTCTCACTTGAGTCAGCGTGTCATAGATTTAACTTTCCCAACAGAGAATAAAATGATAAACATCACAGATGCTCCCACAACAACACAAAGAGAGCGCTGCACTGTCAGAGGGTCAGTACGAGGGAGTGCTGACTGTCAGAGGATCAGTACTGAAGGAGCGCTGCACTGTCAGAGGGTCAGTATTATCAGTGGGTCAGTATTGAGGAAGCGTTGCACTCTCAACAGGTCAGTACTGAGGGAGTGCTGCACTGTCATAGGGTTAGTACTGAGGGAGTGCTGGACTATCAGAAAGTCTGTGCTGAGGGACTGCTGGACTTTCACAGGTCAGTACTGATGATGTCAGAGTACTGCATTGTCAGAGTGTCAGTACAGAAACTGAGATTAGAAACAGGAGAGGAGAGGTCACCCTGTTGGGAGTCTTTTACAGACCTCCTAATAGTTCTAGAGAGGTTGAGGAAAGGATTGCGAAGTCAATTCTGATTAGGAGTGAAAGTAGTAGGGTAATTGTGATGGGGGACTTTAACTTTGCTAATATTGATTGGAATAGCTATAGCTCTAGCTCGTTAGAGGGGTCAGTTTTCGTACAGAGTGTGCAGGAAGGTTTTTTGACTCAGTATGTAGATAGGCCAACTAGAGGTGAGGCTACATTGGATTTGGTGCTGGGCAATGAGCCAGACCAGGTGTTAGGCTTGGAAGTTAGTGAACATTTTGGTGATAGTGACCACAATTCGGTTACGTTCACCTTAGTGATGGATAGGGATAGGCATGAAGCTGGGGGCAGTAGTTATAGCTGGGGGAAGGGTAATTATGAGGCCATCAGGAGAGAATTAGGGTGCATAGATTGGACTAGGAAACTACAGGGACTGGGAACATCTGGAATGTGGTGCTTATTCAAGGAGCAGCTGCTGCGAGTCCTTGATAAGTATGTCCCTGTCAGGCAGGGAGGAAATGGACGAGTAAGAGAGCCTTGGTGTACGAAAAAAGTTGATTTGCTGGTTAAGAAGAAAAAGGAGGCTTATGTCAGGATGAGGCTTGAAGGCTCAGGTAGTGCAATGGATAGCTATAGATTAGCCAGGAAGGAGGTAAAAAGTGAATTGAGGAGAGCTAAGAGGGGACACGAGAAGATGTTGGCTGATAGGATTAAGGAGAATCCTAAAGCTTTCTTTCGATATGTTAAGAATAGAAGATTGGTTAGGGCACGATTAGGGCCAGTCATAGACAGCAGTGGGAAGTTGTGCGTGGAGCCTGAAGAGATTGGTGAGGCACTGAATAAATATTTCTCTTCGGTATTCACGCAGAGTGCTGGAAATGTAGCTGTGGAGAGCACTGAGGTACAGGGTTGCAAATTGGGGAGTATTGTAGTAGATAGGGAGGATGTGTTAGAAATTCTCGAGGGTTTGAAGTTGGATAAGTCCCCTGGGCCGGACGGGATTTACCCTAGGATTCTCTGGGAGGCAAGAGAGGAGATTGCAGAGCCTCTGGCTCTGATCTTCAGGTCCTCGTTGGTTACGGGTGTGGTTCCGGAGGACTGGAGGATGGCGAATGTGGTCCCATTGTTTAAGAAGGGGAAGAGAGACCTTCCTGGGAATTATAGGCCAGTGAGTCTTACTTCTGTTGTGGGCAAGGTATTGGAGAGAATTATTAGGGATAGGATTTATAGTTATTTAGAGAGAAATGAATTGATTGGGGATAGTCAGCATGGTTTCGTGAAGGGTAGGTCATGCCTTACTAACCTCATTGAGTTTTTTGAGAAAGTGACCAAAGAGGTGGATGGGGGTAAGGCGGTTGATGTAGTATATATGGACTTTAGTAAGGCGTTTGATAAGGTGGCCCATGGAAGACTTCTACAGAAAATGCAGATGTGTGGAATAGAGGGTGATTTAGCTAATTGGATTAGGAATTGGCTGGCAGATAGAAGACAGAGGGTGGTGGTTGATGGGAGATATTCATCGTGGAGTTCGGTGACGAGTGGTGTGCCTCAGGGGTCTGTTTTGGGGCCCCTGCTGTTTGTAATTTTTATAAATGATCTGGATGAGGGTATTGAAGGATGGATCAGTAAATTTGCAGATGACACTAAAGTCGGTGGAGTGGTAGATAGTGAAGAGGGGTGTTATAGTTTACAGAGTGACTTGGACAAGTTGCAGAGCTGGGCCGAGAGGTGGCAAATGGAGTTTAATGTGGAAAAGTGTGAGGTAATGCACTTTGGCAGGAACAATAAATGTGTAGAGTATAGGGCTAATGGTAGGGCTCTTAATAGTGTTGAGGAACAGAAGGATCTTGGTGTATGTGTCAATAGATCCCTGAAAGTAGGCAGTCAAGTGGATAAAGTTGTTAAGAAGGCATATGGAGTCTTAGCTTTTATTGGTAGGGGGATTGAATTTAGGAGCCGCAGCATCATGTTGCAACTGTACAAAACTCTAGTGCGGCCGCACTTGGAGTATTGTGTGCAGTTCTGGTCGCCACATTATAAGAAAGATGTGGAGGCATTGGAGAGGGTACAGAGGAGGTTTACCAGGATGTTGCCTGGTATGGAGGGCAGGTCCTATGAAGAGAGGTTGAAGGATTTGAGGTTGTTTTCGTTAGAAAGGAGGCGGCTAAGGGGGGATCTTATTGAAGCATATAAGATGATTAGAGGTTTGGATAGGGTGGACAGTGATAGCCTTTTTCCTAGGATGGAGAAAGCTAGCACGAGGGGACACAACTTTAAATTAAGGGGTATGAGTTATAGGACGGATATCAGAGGTAGGTTCTTTACTCAAAGAGTGATTAGGGAGTGGAATGCCCTGCCTGCAGCTGTTGTAGATGCGCCAAGTTTGGTGGCGTTTAAGAGGTTAGTTGATAAGTATATGGATGAGAAGGGAATGGTTTAGTTAGGAGGGGCATTGCTTTTTATTTTGGTCGGCACAACATCGAAGGCCGAAGGGCCTGTTCTGTGCTGTATTGTTCTATGTTCTATGTTCTAAGGTGTGGTTTTCTGTCAGACGGTCAGTATTGAGGTTGTGCCGCACTGTCAGAGGGTCAGTCCTGAGGGAGTGCTGCACTGTCAGAGGGTCAGTACTGAGAGTATGCTGCACTGTCAGAGGGTTAGTACTGAGGTGGTGCTGCGCTGTCAGAGGGTCAGTACTGTGGATGTGCTGTACCATCAGAGAACATCAGGACTGAGGGAGTGCTGTACTATCAGCAGGTCAGTACTGAGGGAGTAATGTACTGTCAGTGGGCCAATACTGAGGTACTGTTGCACTGTCAGAGCTGCTGACTTTTGATGGGTCATTAAACCAATGTCTACCTGCCTCTCAATGGGTATTGAAGATCCCTCAGCATTATTTCTAGTAAGAACAGAGGAGTTCTTTCTTTTGCAATGAACACAAGTTATCTATTTTTAAACATATTCCTGCATCTTTACAAGCTGTTTTATCTGAGACAACTTGACATTCTACTACCTGACCCTCAACCCATGACACTAGTGTGGCTCAGTCTCTTATTTGTGGAACTCCCCCTTCCTGTCCAATCACCTATGATATTAAATTAAGAACAACCCAAGGCATCAGATGCTATCACATATTTCCTGTTGCCTGCAGGCTCACGTTAATCCTCTCATGTCCCATGGACCTGAAGAATTTCCCCATGGATGTTCAGACATGTGCTATGCAACTAGAAAGTTGTGAGTATCAGGGTTTCTGTAAACCCTGTATTGACCTTTGTATGAATGTTAGTCCTCATTATTCTGGCCATTAAGACTGTATAGTGGTTCAATAGTTCATTTTTTTTGTGTTTTAATATGTGAATTTTGTAACTTATCTATACTCACTGTCTTTGGTCGGTTGAAAATTGAGTACCAACTCAGAGCAAATAAAAGCTACTCACAGCTGACTTGGTAGGATGGTGGAGATGTTTTAAAGCATTACATTAAAAGCAAAACATGTCAATTGATGGTGCCTGGGAAGGGTGTGTAAACCCTTTAAAACAAGTCTTCATTACAAGGGAGGAAATATTAGATGAATTGTAAAGGATTAAGGTAGACAAATCCACAGGGCCAGATGGCATCTATTCTAGATTTCTGAGGGAGACAAGAGATGAAATTGCTGGGCTTCTAACAGAAATCTTTGTTTCTTCGTTGGCCACTGGTGAGGTACTGGAGGATTGGAGGATAGTCAATATTATCCTATTATTTAAGAATGGTAGCAAGGATAACTCGGGCAGTTATCGGCCAGTGAGTTTGACATCAGTGATACGGAAACTGTTGGAGAAGATTCTTAGGAATAGGATCTGTACATATTTGGAACTGAAAAGTCTTATTAGCGACAAACAGTGTGGTTTTGTATGTAGGAGGCCATGCCTCACTAATTTAATTGAATTTTTTGAGGAGGTGACAAAAATGATTGGCGAGTGAAGGACTGTGCATGTTGTTTACATAAAGCATTCGATAAGGTCCTTCATGGCAGGCTGGTGCAAAAGATTAAATCTGGTGGGATTAGGGGTGAACAAGCTAGATAGATTTAGAACTGGCTTGGCCAAGGATGACAGAAGGATGTTTTTCCAAATGGAAACTAGTGGTGTTCCACAGGGATTAGTGCGAGGATCTCTGCTGTATATAAAATATATAAATGACTTGGAAGAAAATGTAGCTGGTCTGATTAGCAAGTTTGCAGATGATACTAAGATTGGTGGAGTTGCAGATACTGGTGAAGATTATCAAAGAATACGGCAGGAGAAACTGGAAAATTGGGCGGAAAAATGGCAGATAGAATTTAATCTGGACAAATGCAAGGTAATGCATTTTGGTAGATCAACTTCAGGTAGGAGCTGTAAAATAAGTAGCAGAACAATAAAGTGCATAGACAGAGAGAGAGAGATCTGAGAGTGCAGATCCACAGATTCTTAAAACTGGCAGCATAGGTGGAAAAGGTGGTGAAAAAAACATCCGGCATGCTTTCCTTCATTGGGCAGGGCATCGAATATACAAGTTGGTAGATGTTCCAGTTGTATAAAACATTGTTTAGGCCACATTTGGAATATTGTGTCACCACATTACCAGAAAGACATGCAGGCTTTGGAAAGAGTGCAGTAAAGATTTACATAGATGTTGCCTGGTATGCAGGGTATTAACAATGAGGAAAGATTGAATAAACTGGGATTTTTCTCCCCGGAATGATGGAGGATGAGGGGTGACCTGATAGAAGTTTATAAAATTGTGAGAGGTATCAGTAGGGTGAACAGTTGGAAACTTTTTCCAGGGCAGAAATAACAATTATAAGGAGGCACAAGTTCAAGGTAAGGGGGGAAAGATTCTGTGGAGATGTGCGGGGCAAGTATTTTACACAGTGGTGATGGTGGCCTGGAATGCAGTGCCAAGTGAGGTGGTTGGGGCAATTATGTTAGTCACATTTAAGACTTATCTTGATAGGCATACAAATAAACGGGGACTAGAAGGATATAAACAATTGGTAAGATAGGTAAATGTGATCGGTGCAGGCTTGGAGAGCCAAAGGGCCTGTTCCTGTGCTGTACTGTTTTTTGTTGTAAAACTTTGTAAATAAATTTCCTACATATTTATAAACTAGTATCATCTCTGCATAGATCCAAGATATAAAATATACAACATCTCCCTTTAAGCATCTCTGCCACTCAGAATAGTTCTACAGAATAGTTTCACTTAACACTTTAAATGATCTCCTCCTCTTTCTAGTTGGATACACGATGAATGATTTGATATTTGAATGGCTGGAGAAAGAGTCGGTCCAGGTAGCAGAGGGATTAACACTTCCACAATTCATTCTGAATGAAGAAAAAGACCTAGGATATTGCACCAAATACTACAACACAGGTGAGAGAATCGTGGCACTAAAGAGAGTTCCCATTTGCAGAGTTAGGCAAAGTTCAGAGCACACTGTGAAAAAATGGTTCCTACCTTACATTGGACCAATGATGGACATGAACAAAGATCCTCTTAGCCACTCAACCTGTCCCACACAAGTGCAGTGTTGTATGAATCGCAATGTAAATATATCCCATTATACCAGTGCAATGTGATCTCCTAGCTGAGACACAAACCAGATAAAAATTCATGACCAATTATTGGCTTAAATATCAGGGACATCCCTTCAACAGCCAACCCGTTTATTGAATAGCAATAAAAAATGCTGAGGAACAATTTGATGCTATGAAATCAGCCCTCCGATGGTTACCAGGTACAAGGAGTTTCAGTCTCTGAGCCAAACTTAGGCTTTTTTCAGTTTATTGTTTTTCTTTATTCTTTCATGGTAAGTGTGGATTGTTGACAAGGTCATCATTTATTGCCCACACTTATTTCCCCCAGAACTGAGTGATGTGCTGGCCATTTCAGAGGGCAGTTTAGGATTAACTATCAAACTGGAGTCACTTGTTGGTCAGACCAGGTAAGGATGTGGACAGATGAAATAGGAGCAGGAGGAAACCATTCAGCTCCTCGAGCCTGCTCCACCATTTGTTGAAATCATGGCTGATCTGTCTCTAATTCCACATTCTCATTTACTCACAATAATTTTTGACTCTCTAGCCTACAAAAAATTATCTACTGAGAATGAGCAGGTTGTCTTATGAAGGTAGGCTGGACTTGTTTCCATTGCAATTTAAAAGAATGAGAGATGACTTGATTGAAGTAGATAAGATCCTGAAAGGCCTTGACAAAAAGGAAGTGGAAAGGGTATTTAATAATATTACACCTTGAAAATATGCGGTAATGCCACCTCCATTGTCTTCTGAGGCAGAGCTTCCAAATTCACACAAACCTCAGAGAAAGATTCCACCTTACCTCACTCTTATAAGGATAATTTTTAAACAGTGCTTCCTGGTTCTGGACAGACCCACAGGAGGAAACATCATAGAAACCAAGGGTTCCTTACAATTCAGTCAGTGGTTAAATAGTGAATGTATGGACTGAGCAATAGATAGTTTAGTATGTTAGCTGGATGAGTTGATTTGAGCTATATTGCACTATTGATGCATGGTGTTTCTTTATGCAATGTAGGCACATTCACCTGCATTCAGGTCAAATTCCACTTGGAGAGACAGATGGGCTATTACCTCATCCAGATGTACATCCCCAGTCTCCTCATCGTCATCCTGTCCTGGGTCTCCTTTTGGATCAACATGGATGCTGCACCAGCACGAGTTGGCCTTGGGATTACCACGGTTCTCACCATGACAACACAGAGCTCGGGCTCCAGAGCCTCACTCCCAAAGGTCAGTGCAGGAGCAAGCAATAATGTCCCACTGGTGAAAACAACCAGCTTGTTTTATCATTTAGCATATTGCTGCCCTGAAATCTTGCAGTGTACAAATTGGTTGCAACTCTTCCAAAATACAACAGTGAGTACATTTCAAAAACACTGCATTGGTTATAGTGTACCTGAGATAATGAAGAGTGCAGGAGGCAAGTTTACTTGTTTAGGCCTGCCTATTAAGTGGATCATTTTGACTGTTCGCAGGGCGTTATCGGCAGAGCAAGAGACAAAATGGCTGTGAAATCAATCATTCAGATAGTTTTGTCTACTTCTGTTTTTATAAAGGGAAAGGAGAAGGAATTTTGAAGAATAATTATGATAAGCCTTCACTGGGAATCACCCACCAAAAATTATTTTCTTTCATTCTGTGTTTAGGCGCTTATTATTCTTTCATGGAAATCATTCATTTGAACCTCATTGGCAAGGCTGATACTCATTGCCCATTAAAATTACTGCAGATGCTGGAATCTGAAACCAAAAGAGAAAATGCTGCAAAATCTCAGCAGGTCTGGTAACATTTGTAAGGGGAGGAAGCTTTGACAAAGGGTCATCTGAACTTGAAACGTCAATTCTTTTCTTTCTTTGCCAGATCTACTGAGATTTTCCAGCATTTTCTCTTTTGGACTCATTGACCACTGCTGACTGACCTCGAGAAGGTGGTGGTGAACTATTTCTTGAACCATAGAATCATAGAATCTTACAGCAGAGAAGGAGGTCATTCGGCCCACCGAGTCTGCATTAACCATAATCCCACCCAGGCCCTATCGCCATAATCTCACGCATTTACCTTAGCTAGCCCCCGGCATTAGTTCAGCAGGGCCAATCCACCTAAACCACACTACTTCGGACTGTGGGAGGAAACCGGAGCACCCAGAGGAAACCCACAGAGACACAGGGAGGATATGCAAACTCCGCACAGATAGTGACCCAAGCCGGGAATCAAACCTGTGTCCCTGGCCCTGTGAGGTAACAATGCTAACCACTGTGCTACCATGCCACCCTGTCCACATGGTGTAAGTACATTCCACAGTGCTGTTAGGAAGAGAATTCCAGCGATAGGGATGGACTGGTGATATATTTCCAACTCAGGATAGTGAATGGCTTGGAGAACTTGAAGGTGGTGGTATTCCATGTGTCTGCTTCCCTTATTCATATAGGTGGCAGAGATCATGGATTTAGAAGGAGCTGTAAAGAAAATTTGGTGCTTTGTTTCAGCGTATCGAGTATATAGTTGTGATGATTTCAGCCATGCTAATGAGGTTGGCTTGCTGGAGCATGATCTACCGAAGAATCCTAATTGATGGTTAAATCAGGGAGCCCCATGCTCCCTATTTAAAGCAGGCATGCCATAGTCCTAGCCTGCATTCAGCAGGGAGCATAGAATCATAGAATCCTACAGTATAGAAGGAGGCCGTTTAGCCCATTGAGTCTGCACCAACCACAATCCTACCGAGCTGCTACCCCATAACTCCATGTATTTACCTTGCTGGTTCCCCTGACACTAAAAGACAATTTAGCACAGCCAATCAACCTAATCTGCACATTTTGGAGTGTGGAAGGAAACAGGACCACAGGGAGAATGTGCAAACTCCACACAGACAGCATTCCATATTGGGAATCAAACCTGGGTCCCTGGCACTGTAAGGCAACAGCTAAACCACTATGCCACTATGCTGCCGGCAGTTGAACCCGGATTCACGGTGCTGTGAGGCAGCAGTGCTAACAACTGTGCCACCGTGCTCCGGGGAATTGAACCCGGGTCTCTGGCATTGTGAGGCAACAGCACTAACTGGAGCAGAAGCAACTGAACAGCTGGCTGTGTAAATAAAGTAACTTGGTGACAGGACTTCTGCCTCTGTGGACTTGTTACAATAGTATTTACTTCTGTCATTGTGTGTCAGTGGTAGAGGGAGTGAATATTGAAGAGCGAATGGATTTTCTACTAAACCAAATAAGATGGTTGCTACAAGTTAGAATCATAGAAACCCTACAGCGCAGAAAGGGCCCATTCAGCCCATTGAGTCTGCACTGACCACAATCCCACCTATGCCCTACTCCAATATCCCTACATATTTTCCCTACTAATCCCTCTAACCTACACATCTCAGGACACTAAGGGGCAACCTAAGCCTGGCTAATCAACCCAACCCACACATCCCTGGACCGCGGGAGGAAACCAGAGAAAGTTACATGACCACAGCCTTTATCCATTGTTCTGGATGTTGCCACCAGGAATTACGAGCAAAATATTATTTCCTTCAGCCTTTAGAATCTCACTTGTAACTTTAGAAACTTCTTATAAGACTTCTGAAAGATGTGCTGGTTAAGTGCAATGACCCGAACAGATGCTGAAGTGTGATGACTAGGGGAATTTCTCAGTAACTTCATTGCAGTGTCAATATTAACTTTACTTGTAATTCATAAATACGCTTTAATTTTATAAGCAATGGCAGCAGAGAAAATGCAGGCAAACTTGTTCCCAACCTGAACTATCACAAAAGAGAAAGGACCAGAACTCATTATACTTGAAGAAATGCTAATACACATCTTGTCCACCCAAGGGAATCAATGGAATTCTGGCCAGAAACACAAAAACTGATTGTTAAGCTACAATTAAACATTAATGCAACATGCCATATATGCCATGCCTCTGGATTCTTTGGACGGCCTTAACATTACATCTTTAGCCTCACAAGCTGCCTGCTGTTCAACATCCGGCTGAAGAACCATCAGTAAACAACCCTCCAGGCAGAAGCCTGCTCCTCACACTTCTGTGGTTTGTGTGTGTGTGTGTGTGTGTGTGTGTGTGCGCGTGCGTGTGTCATAACCTAACATTCTGAGTTAGTCATTATGTAAATTTGCTGCAGGTTATTAGTAATTTCAATCACTCAAGCCTTGGGAAAACATGCCACTGCATAGTTTAAAAATAATTCAAGACATCTTCTTTGGAAAGTTGATGAGAGGAAATAAGTAAAGTTAACTTGTTTGTTTCTTGTCTGTAGCAAAGATGGAGTGCCAATCAAGTGGGCTACTTTGTCCTTGATAGTGTTAAGTTTCCAGAGCGCTGTTGAATCTAGGCAAGTGAAGAGTGTTCTATCACACTCTTGACTTGTAGCTTGTAAATGTTGAACAAGCTTTGGAGAAGACTGGAATTCCCAGTCTTTCTTAGCAGCTATCTATATTAGTTATGAACATAGAGCATAGAACATAAAACATTACAGCGCAGAACAGGCCCTTTGGCCTTCGATGTTGCGCCGACCAATTAGGAAAAAGCAATGACCCTCTAACCTAAAGCATTCTCTTTTCGTCCATAAGCTTATCTACTAACCTCTTAAACGCCACCAAACTTGGCGCATCTACAACTGCTGCAGGCAGGGCATTCCATACCCTTACCACTCTCTGGGTAAAGAACCTACCTCTGATATCCATCCTATAACTACCACCCCTTAATTTAAAGCTATGTCCCCTCATGCTAGCTTTCTCCATCCTAGGAAAAAGGCTATCACTGTCCACTCTATCTAAACCTCTAATCATCTTATATGTTTCGATTAGGTCCCCTCTTAGCCGCCTCCTTTCTAACGAAAACAATCTCAAATCCCTCAGCCTATCTTCATAAGACCTGCCCTCCATACCAGGCAACATCCTGGTAAACCTCCTCTGTCCCCTCTCCAATGCCTCCACATCTTTCTTATAATGTGGGGACCAGAAGTGCACACAATACTCCAAGTGTGGCCGCACTAGAGTTTTGTACAGTTGCAACATGACGTTGCGGCTCCGAAATTCAATCCCCTACCAATAAAAGCTAAGACTCCGTATGCCTTCTTAACAACCTTATCGACTTGATTGCCAACTTTCAGGGATCTATGCCCATATACACCAAGATCCCTCTGTTCATCAACACTATTAAGAGTTCTACCATTAGCCCTATACTCTACACATTTGTTATTCCTGCCAAAGTGAATTACCTCACACTTTTCCGCATTAAACTCCATTTGCCATCTCTCGGCCCAGCTCTGCAACTTGTCCAAATCTCTCTGCAAACTATAACACCCCTCTTCACTATCTACCACTCCACCGACTTTGGTGTAATCCGCAAATTTACTAATCCATCCTTCAATACCCTCATCCAGATCATTTATAAAAATTACAAACAGCAGGGGACCCAAAACAAATCCTTGAGGTACACCAGTAGTAACCGAACTCCACAATGAATAACTTCCATCAACCACCACCCTCTGTCTTCTATCTGCTAGCCAATTCCTAATCCAATTAGCTAAATCACCCTGAATCCCATACATCTGCATTTTCTGCAGAAGCCTTCCATGGGCCACCTTATCGAACGCCTTACTAAAGTCCATATATACCATATGTGTCTGAATTAGTTCAGTTTCTGTATAGTGGTAACCCCCAAGATGGTAGCATAGTGGTTAGCATTGCTGCCTCACAGCACAAGGTGAAATTCCAGTCTTGGATCTATGTGGAGTTTGCAGTTCTCCTCTTATCTGCATGAGTTTCCTTTAGGTGCTCTGATTTCCACTCATCATCCAAAGAGGTTAGGTGGATTAACCATGCTAAATTGCCCCCTTATTTTACTAAGCTGTGTAATTTAGAATTATTTGAGTAAATATGTAGGATTGCAGGGATAGGGCCTGGATAAGATTCTCTATCAGAGAGTCGATGCCAATGCAATAGGCTAAATGGCCTCCTCCTGCACTGTAGGGATTCTATGATTCTATGATTTTGATGGTGAATTTATAGAGTAAATTTCCATGTTTTGTTCTGAAAACATCATGGCTTACAATTCATAGAAATTATTATTGAAACTCTACAGTACAGAAGGACATCATTTAGCCCATCAAGACTGCACCAATAACAATCCCATCCAGGCCCTATCCTGTCACCCCACATACTGATCCTGCTAATCCCCTTGACAGTAAAGGTCAATATAGCATTTTCAATCAACATAACCTGCATATCTTCAGACTGTAGGAGGAAACCAGAGCACCCAGAGAAGACCTACGCAGATATGGGGAGAATGTGCAAAATCCACACGGACTGTGACCCGAGACTGGAACCAAGTTCCTGATGCTATGAGGTAGCAGTGCTGACCACTGTGCCACCCTTTGCTACTCTCCCTTCTCAGGTTTACTTTGCAAACTGGCACAGCACTTCTGAGAAGGAAACACGGAGAGGCACTGTTGTAGGGTAAATATAGATGACCAGCACTGTCTTAATTATATCCCTGTGTAACGTTGTAATAATTATTTTAAAAGAAAAACAACCAGCTACCTGGAGATCATCAAAAGATTAAGTAGTCTCAGATAGAGCTCTGATAAATCTGTTATATACAATCAAAAACAAATCAATTATTGTTTTTTATTATCAATCATTCCTGCCTTACATTGGCTTAAAATCAATTACATTTAGTATGCACATGTCAATAATAATCCCTGACATTCACTTCAGCGAATTGCATTCCTTGATGCCATTTCTTGCAATTTTTAAAGATGTGGTATTCATAAATTGTGTTGATCACATGTAATATCTACATGCCTATGCTGGGTATGTACTGTGTAAATCATTGTGAGCTTCATGTAATGGTAGCCTTTGTTCTGACAGGTCTCCTATGTTAAAGCTATCGATATTTGGATGGCTGTCTGCCTTCTGTATGTCTTTGCTGCTTTACTTGAATATGCAGCAGTCAACTTTGTGTCTCGGCAGCACAAAGAAATCATGCGGCTTCGAAAGAAACAGAAACAGCAACAGATTGTAAGTCGGAAATGGATGGTCTGAGACGTTACTAGAATTTGTCCTGTTGGTTTTCAATTTAACTGTTTGGCCTTTACAGCCCTGTTTAATCCTCTGTAATTTGTTTAAAATATTAATAAACTTTCAAAATTAGTGCATCATTGGCAATGAGCTGAAACAGTGCCTTTAGTACAAATAATACTGAATACTGCAGTTTTTTGATCTCTAAGAAAAGATATACTTACCACAGAGAGAGTGCAGCAACAGTTCACCAGACTGATTTTAGAGATGGCAGGATTGGAGTATGAGGAGAGATTGGATCATAGAACATAGAAAAACTACAGCACAAACAGGCCCTTCGGTCCACAAGTTGTGCCAATCATATCTCTACCTACTAGACTTACCTCTAACACTCAAACCGACTAAGTCCCATTGTACTCATCCAAAAGTCTCTGAAAAGACCCTATTGAATCTGCCCCTCCACCACCACCACTGGCAGCCGGTTCCACCCTCTGAGTGAAAATCTCACCCCTGGACATCTGAGCCAAAGAGGTGATTGTCAGTCATTAATAATTTTCATGCAGTTAAGACTGTTAATTACATTTTTCTGTGATGAATGCACTGGGCAAGTAACGTACAAATGCAGTAACTTCGTGAATATCACACCTAGGTGAAACATGGAGGGTTTTTTTTTATGGAGCTAATTGCAAAACAGAACCAAGCAGCTTCAACTTCTGATAAATATCAACCTTGCTACAATTTGTTGCACAATCAGTGCATTATTAATGGATTGTGTTATTTAAATGCCACTATTTTATTCAGCAAAATCCAGTCCATTGTTTATATAGTTTTCCATAATGTCAGGTCACGAGGTTCCTCAATGGACTCAGCTCTAATTGCAGTTCACAAAGTGTTCTGGTCCCATATTACCACAAAGCAACAGGTTAAACATATGAAAGGGTCAAATGAGATGCATCAATGCTTATGTCTCTCTGTCAATGCCTTTGATTAAGAGGCAGTTTGGTAGGATATGTGTTTCCTTCAGCTGTAATTATGGTTTGGGAGTTTTTTTATAATCTGGGCTGTTTGATTTGGTTCCTTTAATTCCCACTTTCTCTGTTTTTGTTTCCACTGGGCCATGTCTGTGATAGGGACTGGTCAACCGAACCGAAAGTGGCGACTCGCTGGGGCCTGAGTGTGGCCTGAGGAACAGAGAGCCAACATTTGGGACACTAACTCAGTTCTGCAACCTAGGCTTCAGGGTAAACCTGTGACGTTGTCTGTGATGTGTGCCTGTCACTGTGAAACCGATATTCTCCATTCCATATCCGTATGAAAAGGAAGGCTGGATGTATCATGACAGTAGACAGAACTTGTTTGATCATCTTCGCATGTGCATGTTAAGGGATTGGCAATACCCTAAAACTGTAGTACGTTACTCAAATAAAACAACTCATTGTAATTCTAAGGGTTGGGAACGATTTAAAAAGGGACATGTCAGAGTGGTTAAGGCATGGGCTGAGTGACCATTTGAGAGAGAATGGACAAGGCCAGAGCTGACTGACTATCTTAGAGAACAAGGCCAAAGCTAGTGATCATCTGAGAGAGAAAGAATGGACTAAGCTAGAGTGGGGTGACTACCTTACAGAGTGGACAAGGCCAGAACTAGTGACCATCTTAGAGGGAGAATGGACAAGGCCAAAGCTGACTAACCATCTTAGAGAGTGAGTTCAGGTCTAGTATACTTTGTAGAGGAGGATATGATCTGTATTTTGTGTCCATCCTACACAAGCCCTTGGTACAGGATAAGTGAATAGGGGTCAATATTCTAATGGATTATTCTTTCTGTGTTTGCAAACAGCAAGAAGAGGTGCACCAGAGGGACAGTCGCTTCTATTTCCATGGCTATGGCCTGGGGCATTGTGTTCAAGTGAAGGACAGCACTGAGCTGGAGGGACCCAGTCCGTTTCACTCTCCACCTCCTCCACCTACAGATACAGAATCCATCCGGCAGAGATTTTTGGACAGAGCGAAACAGATTGACAGAATATCCCGTGCTGTCTTTCCACTCACATTTCTTATATTTAATATTTTTTATTGGCTCACATATAAAATTATCCGGCATCGGGGTATTCACGACATTTAAATCAGCACCATTGCATTTACTACTGAAATAATGTGTTTTACACTGTTACACAGGTATGGAGGCCCATAGGGACAGACAGTCACACAGACACACACAGATGCACAGAGATACACAAATGCGCGTACGCACGCGCGCACGCACACACTCTCTCACACACACGCACACACTCTCTCACACACAACGCATACACACACTCTCTCACACACACACGCATACACACACTTTCTCACACACACACACATACACACACTCTCACACACACACGCATATACATACTCTCTTACACACACACAGGCACAGAGGTGCACAAACACATACAGACATACAAGCGTACACCAAGACACAGTGATACGCAAACGTACACGTAGATACAGAAATACGCACACACATACACACACAGATACAGAAATAAGCAAACATGCATATACACTTACAGATACAGAGATACACAAACACACACAGGCACAGAGATACACACACACGCACACAGGTACAGAGATATACATGCGCATATACAGGCACAGAGACATGCAAACAGATACAAACATACACAGGCACAGAGATACACAAATACACAGATTAGTACAGAGATATGCAAATACAAATACACAAACACACACATACATACACAGACACAATGATACACAAAAACACACATAGATGTACAGAAATAAGCAAACAAATGCACACACACAAAGGCACAGAAATACACAAACACACATATATCCAGGCATAGAGATACGCAAACACACACTTACACACAAATATGCACATGCACAGGACAGAGATACAAACACACACTCACACAGGCACAGAGACACACAAACACATGCACAGGTACAAAGGTACACAAACACACACACACAGGCACTCAGGTATGCAAGCACACACACTCAAACTCAAACCATGCAAGGTATTGGATCAAATGATTGTGATGTGTCCCATTGGTCCATTGTACTGAATCCATCCAATGATTATTCAGTTCACCTGAATAGTGTCTAAAATGGAACTCAGATGTCTTGGGCAAGATGTGGTTTCTGATCGACAGTGTATGTGTACTCATTATTATCATTATAGTCTGTCATCTTTTATCAGTACATTGTTATTCTCCAAATCATAGAATGATTATAGCACAGATAGAGGCCATTCAGCTGGTCTAATCTGTTCTGGCTTTCAGAAAGAGCAAGTTTAGCTAGTTCCACTCCCCACCCTTTCACACAGCCTGCAATTATTTCCTCTTTGGGAGCTTATCCAATTCCTTGAAAGCCATGTTTGAATCTGCCTCCATCACACTCTCAGGCAGCATCTAATTACCCAGTGGATAAAACAGTTCTTCATATTTTATCTTTGGCTCACTTGACAAACACTCTTTACTTGCAGTCCTCTATTCACAAGAATTGTAGGAATCATAAGAATTAGGTACAGGAGTGGACAATTCAGTTCCTCGAGCCTGCTACACCATTCAAGCTGATCTCCTAATCAATTCTGTCCAGATTCCTCAATATTTTTATCAACCCTTCTCTAAATCCTGGCTTCTCTCAGGAGGAAATCTCACAACATCAGGTTAAAGTCCAACAGCTTTATTTGTAGCAAATGCTACAAATAATACAGAAAAATACAGGAGAGCAAACCCAGCCTCTCCAATCCAACATATTTACCAGGATGCTGCCTGTTATGAAAGGTCTGAGTTACGAGGAGAAGTTAGGCAAATTGGGACTGTTTTCCTTAGAAAGATGTAGACTTAGAGGAGATCTAATAGAGGTGTACAAGATTATGAGGGGTATAGATAGAGTAAACAGGGTTAAGCTTTTTCCTAGGATGGACTCTAATAGCACGAGGGGTCACAGGCTTAGGGTGAGGGGGGTAAGGTATAATTTGGATGCTAGAGGGAGTTTTTTCACACAGAGGGTGGTGGGGGTATGGAATGCGCTGCCAAGTAAAGTGGTGGAGGCAGGTACTCTGGAGTTATTTAAGAAATACTTAGATGGGCACATGAACAGAATGGGAATGGAAGGGTATAGAAAACTGATTTAAAATAGGGATCATGAGCCTTGGGAGTCCCTGGGAAGTGTGTAAATAGATGATGATATTGATGTACTTGTTTTTATCCTACAGGTGCTTTGGTCCACCTTGTTGTCTAACGAGGGGCATACACACGATGGGTCGTGAGAGGGCTGCTCTTGGATCTTTTTCGAGAGTATCCTACTGCTTCATGTCGTTAGTGTACGCTTGACCTGGACCATTTGATGGGCAACACGACAGCTCAGTGACTATCGCTGTGCTGTGCAGATACATGGATTTGGGCCTGTGTCTGTGGGAGTTTGCGCATTCTCCCCGTGCTTGCGTGGGTTTTCTCCGGGTGCTCCGGTTTCCTCCCACATCCCAAAGATGTGCTCTTAGGCTAATTGGCAAAACAAATTCTCCCGAAATTGTCTCAAATTTGGTTTTTAATCCATAGATCTATAAACATGGACAGGGATCGCGGGTAGAGGTGGGAACATCGGGGTGGCAGCACGGGCTCGTTGGGCCGAAGGGCCTGTTTCCCGTGCTGTTTTGTTCTTTGTTCTATATATGTCTCATGCCTCCAATCCTCCCTTGAATCTTCTCTGCATCTCCTCTAAAGCCTTCACACCCTCCTTAAAATGTACTGCCCAAAACTGGACACAAATATTGAGTTGAGATCAAACCAATGTATTGTACCATTAGATCATTTACTCACTTTTGTACTCTATGCATACGGAGTCTTAGCTTTTATGGCATACGGAGTCTTAGCTTTTATTGGTAGGGGGATTGAATTTCAGAACCGCAACATCATGTTGCAACTGTACAAAACTCATGTGCGGCCGCACTTGGAGTATTGTGTGCAGTTCTGGTCCCCACATTATAAGAAAGATGTGGAGGCATTGGAGAGGGTACAGAGGAGGTTTACCAGGATGTTGCCTGGTATGGAGGGCAGGTCTTATGAAGAGAGGCTGAGGGATTTGAGGTTGTTTTCACTAGAGAGGAGGTGGCTAAGAGGAGACCTTATCAAAGCATATAAGATGATTAGAGGTTTAGATAGGGTGGACAGTGATAGCCTTTTTCCTAGGATGGAGAAAGCTAGCACGAGGGGACACAGCTTTAAATTAAGGGGTGATAGTTATAGGACGGATATCAGAGGTAGGTTCTTTACCCAAAGGGTGGTTCGGGAGTGGAATGCCCTGCCTGCCGCAGTTGTAGATGCGCCAAGTTTGGTGGCGTTTAAGAGGTTAGTTGATAAGTTTATGGAAGAGAAGGGAATGGTTTAGTTTGGAGGGTCATTGCTTTTTATAATGGTCGGCGCAACATCGAAGGCCGAAGGGCCTGTTCTGCGCTGTAATGTTCTATGTTCTATATTCTATGCCACAATTTATAAGGTTCAGGATCATATATACTTTTTCAACTGCTTTCTCAGTTTGTTTCACCATCTTCATATATGCCCTAGTCCTTCTGTTATTGCATCCTATCTTTTCTGATTATGACCTGATTAAAATGTTTTGTTTTTCATTCTTTCTATCAAAATGTATCATTTCACATTTTTCTACATTAAATTTCATCCATCTCTTCAACCATTCCACTTGACATTCTTGACTCTTGGAATTTATCACCATCTCCCTCACTGTTCACCACCCTCCTCACTGTTCACAATCACAGTCACTGTTCGCTATCTTGCTCACTGTTCACTATCCTTCTCTCTGTTCACCACCTCCTCACTGTTCACCACCCCACCTCACTGTTCACCACTCACCTCACTGTTGACCGCCCCTCACTGTTCACTGCCCCCTCACTGTTCACCACTCCACCTCACTGTTGACCGCCCCTCACTGTTCACTGCCCCCTCACTGTTCACCACTCCACCTCACTGTTCATCGCCTCCTCACTGTTCACCACCCCCTCACTGTTCACCACTCCACCTCAGTGTTCATCACCTCCTCACTGTTCACCACCCCCCTCACTGTTCACCACCCCCTCATTGTTCACCACTCACCTCACTGTTGACCGCCCCCTCACTGTTCACCACCTCCCTCGCTGTTCACCGCCTCCCTCGCTGTTCACCGCCTCCCTCACTGTTCAACACTCCCTCACTATTCATCATTCCCCTCACTGCTAACCATCTGCCTTCCTGTTCACCACCCACCTCGCTGTTCACCATCTCCCTCACTCTTCTCCATTCCTCTCACTGTCCACAATCAGAATCACCATCCTCCTCACAGTTTTTTTTTAATCTCTCTTGCCTGACCTCTGACTCAGGTCTGGTGAGTTGCACACTGTGCAGGGTGAGCACAGGGATGAGCCTCCAGTACAGCTGAGAAACAAGGAGGCCACACTTGCTGCAATAAAGCTGTAAGTTTAAAGGTTCTTAACAATTCAGGGGGATAGTAAGTGGGAAGGATTTGGTGACAGGTGAGTGATTGTAGGGATGGGGAAGCTAACCTATGCCTGGGAAAGGGGGAGAGGAGCATGTCTCGTTGTGGGGGTGGGGTGGGAGGTGGGGGATGGATGAGGGTGTGGGTTGGGGGATGGATGGTGCCAGATCAAGTCTAGGAATGGGTAAGCTGAATTGGACCTCAGTGACAGGGGAGCAGTATGGGTCAGATGTGCCCTTAGGAATGTGTCAGAGTGTGTCTCAGGAACCAATGGAGGGGGGGGGGCAAGTTGATGCTGTCAAGCTGAGCCTGGGGGTATCAGGTCAGTTCTCAGGGTTCAGGTTGGGTCTTGGGTGGGAACATGAAGGGTTGGAATGTGTCAGATCTATTTGGGCAGTTGGGTCCTGGGAGGGGGTAGGAGATGGAGAGCCGGGGTGAGGTGAGAGTGGGGTCCAAGGGGTGTGGAGGCAGATTTGTATGTTGCTTGTTGGTGAATTGGGTTGATTTGAAGAAGGAGGAAAAGTGCCTAACCTTAACCCTAACCCTAACCCCAGCAAGGGGTATGTAATCCCACCTTGGGTTGGTGGGGAAGTCAGATGTGTAGGGAATGGGGGAAGACCCCTTAGGTACTTATTAGATGGGAGAGACCCATGTGTGGAGGGGTTAGTTGGTGGACTGAACAGAGTGGAAGGAGGGGGGCAGGGAGGACGGAGGGGTGGACAGGTGGAGTTTCCTGGCAGTTTGGGATGTGGGAAAGTCCTGTGGTTGGGCTGGTTGGTCAAAGGGGCTGTGAGGAGTCTCCTGTGGGGTAGAGGGATTAGCATCCCACGTGGCTGGTCAGTGTGGGTCTGTATAGTAATTTCCTGGAAGCTTGAATTGGTTTTAATTCTTCTAACTTTATCTGAGTAACTATAGATATTATCCAATCAGAACTCTGAGATTTGCAATTTAAATAATATTTTTGAATGGTTCCCTGTGCAGGGCAATTGCCGAGAGGGTAACAGACATGCTAATCTTACCTGGAACGTCTGGAGGGGGTGGAGGGGGGGTGCGGTTGGTGGTTGTGGGAGGGGACAGAACAGTGCACCCTTGGGGTATCAATCTCCACCCACCCACCTGGAGCTTGAAAGTTAGAGGCCATTAAGTTTACAGACAAACAGATGAATAAATGGGTGAAACTATTCCTCCACCCACTTCCCATAGCAGACATGTAAAAAACAGTGATCCCTGGGGAACACCATTGTATATCTTCCCTCAGTCCAAAAATCCACAATGACTCTGTTTATTGTCACCTTGCTAGTTTTGTTGAGAAGTTTCACAAGAATTAACTCTTGAAATGTCAACTATGTTTCTCTCATACAGATGCTGTTCAAGAGCTATTAAGTTCATCCAGTTTTTATTTTGTTAAACATAGTTTGTGCTTAACAAATCCATGCTGGCTTTCCTTACTCAATCCACCCTTAACAAAGTGACTATTAATTTAATCCTGGATTCTTGTTTCTATAAGTTTCCTAACACTGAGTTTAAATTACCTGGTCTGCAGTTGTTGGGTTTATCCTTGCACTTTTTCTGAACAATGGTGTAAAATGTACAATGCTCCAGCTCTCTGGCACCATCCTGTATTTTAGGAGAATTATGACCAGCACTCCATAATTTCCACCTTTACTTCTCTCAACATTTCCTCTAGGTCCTGATGACTTAGTAACTTTCTAATACCCATCCTGAATCTAAATTACTTCCTCCTTTTACAGCATCTTCTTCCTTAGTAAAGGCAGATACCTCAACCATGTTCTCAGTCTCCAATCTACAATCCCCTTTTTAATCTCTGATTGGCCCACTCAACCTATTGCTATCCTATTACTATTCATATGCATAGTGCTGACTTGAGATTCCCTTTAATATTTCTTTACCTTTCTTATTTACTTTTCTACTTACCCTCTACATATTCTATATTTAGCCATGTTTCCATTGTATTATTAACCTAGAAGCTGTCATGTACACTTTCTTAACTGCTTGGTATTATTTCCTATCTCTTTCACCACGCAGGAAGCTCTGGAGGTGGTTCTTCACCTTCGGAATGTATGTTCGCTATATCTAAACTATCTCCCCTTTAAAGGTAGTCCATTGTTCTGTTACACACTTGCCTGCTAATCTTTAATTCCAATTTTCCTGGAACAGGTCCACTTCCATTCTGTGAAGTATCTTCATTCTAGAATTCTTCTTGTCCCTTTCCATATTTAATCTACTTGGGCAGCACAGTGACATAATGGCTAACACTGCCTCAAAGAACCAGGGATCTGGGTTCAATTCTGGCCTTGGATGACTGTCTGTTTGGTGTTTGTATCTGTATCTGTATTCTCTTTGTATCTGTGTGGGTTTACTCCAGGTGCCCCAGTTTCCTCCCACAGTTCCAAGAAGTGTGAGTTAGGTTGATTGGCCATGCTAAATTGCCCCTTAGTGTCAGGTAAATAAGTGGGGCTGTGGGGATAGGTCCTGAGTGGGATTGTTATTGGTGCGGCTTGATGGACTGAATGGCCTCCTTCTGCACCATAGGGATTTTATGATCTATCCCTCATTATATATAAACACTGTTACTGAAACATCCCTGATTCACAGTTGATCCACTTGAGTGTTCATAATATTCCCAAACAGGTTGATTATTAAATTCTCCTATCAAGCCAGGGCAGGCAGTAAGAGTAGGAGAATCTCCTGGTCAGCCATGTTTAATATGGAATGGTGCCCTCTCAAGCAATAGCTGCTGGTGACCTATTCCAAGAAAAACTAGCTAGGGGGGGAGGGGGTGGATTTTGCACTCATGTTTTTTACAAGCACAAATAGCAATGCAGGTACAAAATCCCATGAGAACTGGAAAACAAGAATCTGAGGTCTTAATTTCTAATTTTATTCACCCGTGATATAATGAGGTCCTCACTCTGGAAGGTCAGGAACCTCATTTCAATACATTAAAAACATAGAAATATTGAAAATAGGTTCAGGAGTAGGCCATTCAATCCTTCGAGCCTACACTATTATTCAATATGATCATGGTTGATCATACACTTTCAGTATTCCATTCCCACTTTCTCTCCATACCTTTTGATCCCTTTAGCCACAAGGGCCACGTCCATCTCTCTCTTGAACATATTTAATGAACTGGCCCCAACAGCTTTCTGTGCTAAAGAATTCCACAGGTTCACAACTTTTTGAGTGAAGAAGTTCTTCCTCATCTCTGTCCTGAATGGCTTATCCCTTATTCTTAGACTTTGACCACTAGTTCTGCACTGCCCCAACATCAGGAATATTCTGCCCAGTCTCATCATATTTCTGTGAGATCCCCTCTCATTCTTCTATATTCAAATGAGTACAAACACAGTAAACCCAATCTCTCTTCATATGTCAGTCCTGCAATTCCAAGAATCAGTCTGATGAACCTTTGCTGGACTCTGTCAATAGCAAGAATGTCCTTCCTCAGACTAGGAGACCATATCTGTATAGTGTACTCAAGATATGGTCTTTCTAAGACACTATAACTGCAGCAAGACATCCTTATTTCTATTCTCAAATCCTCTTGCAATGAAGACAAACATGCCATTAGCTTTCCTCACTATCTACTGTACCTGCATGCCAATCTTCAGTGACTGTTCAACCATGACACCCAGGTACGTTGCAATTCTCTTTTTCCTAAACGGCCACCATTCAAATAATAATCTTTCTTCCTGTTTTGCCACCAAAGTGGATAACATCACATTTATCCATGCTATAATGCATTTGCCAGGTATTTGCTCACTCAGCCAGTCTGTCCAAGTCACCCTGAAACCTCTTAGCATCCTCCTCACAGCACACACTACCACCTAGCTTAGTGTTATCTGCAAATTTGGAGATATTGCATTCAATTTCTTTGTCCAGATTATTAATGTATATTGTGAATTGTTGGGGTCCCAGCAGTGAACCCTCAGGTACCCCACTAATCACTGCCTCCAATCTGAAAAGGACCCAATTATTCCCACTATCTGCTTCTTGTCTGAAACCAGTTCTTTATCTATATCAATACATTACCCTCAATACCATGAGCTTTAATTTTGCTCACTAATCTCTTTTGTGGGAACTCATCAAAAGCTGTTTAAAAGAACAGATATGGAACATCTACTGGTTCACCTTTGTCCACTCTACTGGTCACATCCTCAAAAACTTCCAGAAGATTTGTCAAGCATGATTTCAATGAACTTGGACCAGTCCTATCACCAGTTTCCAAATGCCCGGTTATGACATCCTTAATAATTGACTTAATTACAGGCACAAGTCATTAGCCATAAGGAGAGGAAATGGCTGGGCAGCATCCTGGAACTGTCATGGATGACATGGAAAATTTTGGAAAGCTGTTAAAAGTGCAAAAGCTCATAATACCACAAGCTTTCAGAAACACTGTTCTCTCATCAGGTGAGCGGAGAGTTCTGATCAGAAACCGGACATATAAAGGCACACACAGTTTACAGAATACTGATTAGAATGCGAGTCTTTCCAACTAATCTGCATTTCAAGTCTTAAAGGTGCAGACAATGTGAGTGGAGGTAGCATTAAGCATAAGTTAAAGAGATGTGTATTGTCTCCAGACAGGACAGTAAGTGAGATGTTGCAAGTTCAGCTTAACGCTATCCCTACTCACTTTGTCTGCACGTTTAAGACTTGAATAACAGATTAGCTGTAAAAACTCACATTCTGATCAGTATTCTGTAAACTGTGTGTGCCTTGATATGCCCTATTTCTGATCAGACCTCTCATTTCACCTAAAAAAGGAACAGTGTCCCAAAAGCTTGTGGTATTTACTATCAAATAAACCTGTTGGACTTTAACCTGGTGTTGTGAGACTTCTTACTATGTTTACCCCAGTGCAACGCTGGCATCTCCACATCTTGGAAAATCCAACCCAGAGTTTAATCTCTATTATTGTGGATGTTTCTAGAAACTAGCAAGGCCTCATTTTGATTGTTTTCACAAATAACGACTTAAAATGCGACAGCTAATATGGGACTGATTGATCAGCCGCCATTTCCAGATATTGGATGTTCACACAGGAAATCAAGACAAAATTAACAGATAGAATTTGGTCCAATTATTCAGTCATGTTTCAGTCCTTTTATATTTCCAACATCCAAATTCATAGCAAGAATTTTTTTGTAAACTTGTGACAATATAATCAGTGAGTTGAGAGTGACTCTCCTCACATCAAGGCACTATTTGACTGAGTGCAACAAGGAGCCCTAACAAAATTTAAGACAGTGGGAATCATGAGAAATTTCTCAACTGATTGGAGTTATATTTGGCACAAAGGAAAATGGTTATAGGTCATCATCTCAGCTCGAGACAGCATTGCAGGAATTTTACAGAATATTGTCTGAGGACCAACCATCTTCAGCTGCTTCATCACTGATTTTCTTCCATCATAAGGTCAGCAGGAAGGAATGTTTATTGTGTTCAGATGCTGAAGCAGTCTGTGTCTGTATCCAGCAAGACCTAGACAATATTGAGACTTGGGCTGCTAAATGACAAGTAACATGTGGGGCCACACAAGTGCTGGATAATGTCCATCTTCAAATAAAAGAATCTAACCACTTCTCCTTGATAGCCAATGGTATTACAATCACTGAATCCCCCACATCAACATCCTGGGTGTCACAGTTAACCAGAAGCATGCAAATATATGAATAGATAAGATAGGAGCAGGAACAGGGATAGGTCATTTGATTTTTTGTGCCTGCTCTGCCATTTGAGAAGCTCAACACACTTCACAACAAAGCAGCTGGCTCGATTGTTATACCTTTCATCAAAAAACAGTGGCAGCCGTGTATACCATCTACAAGATACACTGCAGAAATTCACTACAGAAATTTCAACCATCTAAAAAGCCATGCTTCTTAGACAACTCCTTCTAAACCTGCAACCTCTAACATCTAGAAGGACAAGGTCACCGCTGGAGGTATCTGTCTAAGTCACTCACCACCCTGACTTGGAAAATATCACCATTCCTTCATTGTCACTGGGTCAAATTTTGGAACTCCTTTTCTAACAGCACTGTGGGGATGTATCTACACTTCATGGACTGCAGCCATTCAAGTTGGCAACTCGTTACCACTGTCTTAAGGGCAACTAGGAATGGGTAATAAATACTGGTAGCCCAAATGGGGATCACTTCTAACTCCAGAAACACCCTTGTTATCAGTGGCTCCACTGGCAGGTAGATGTAATTATACTGTGATATGTTTACAAAAGAATTTTCCATTTTAAATATAGACAGAAAATCTCTAATTGAAAAAGTAGTTGGTAAATGTGCCCTGGTGTAAAGTACTTGAAATTAAATCTGTAGATATGGATAGAAAGAGATGGAAACTTTTTATTTAATGCAAAGATTTGTCCTTTGACTCTGCATCTGCCAGTTTAATGAAATGGGACCTGCATGAAGTACCAATGGCAGAAATGAAGCACATTTTGAGGAACTGGAGGAGGCCGTCCAACCCTTCAGACCTGTTGCTGCATTCTGTCGTATCATGGCTGATCTGGACTTCAAATGCATGGATCTTCTTTCGTATTATATACCTTGGTATCCACACCCAATAAAAATCTTTGTCTTGTAAGTTCCAATTGACCTTCGTGGTATCCACAGCCCTTTGGGGAGAGAGTTCCAGATTTCTACTTCTTGAAGAGAAACTATTTTCTAATCTCCTTCCTCAAAGTAAGATTGTGAAATGTAATATGAATACAATGGAAGACTTGGACAGCTCAACATGTCCCAATCTTACACATGGTTCTCAACACTGTAGGAGCAGCACAATAATCTAACTGGTTTCTATGGTTTTTACCTATACTTTTGCACTTTGCTATCTCCATGTCAACCACCTGAAAAGCCATTCCTTTGTCATATCTTCAATGTTCTCTTCCAATTCATTGGTGACTTTTTTTGAGAGTCTGGAATCATAAAGCAAGAACACAATGTTTAGAATTGGCAACTCAATCAGAAATTGAGATTCTTGTCTCGCAAAATCTTTCAACTACATAAAAAATTGATTTAGAATATTGCCAGTTTACAAAACAGAGAAACTCTGCATTTTGAGTGAGAATAGGGGTTAGATGCAAAGCAAATCTCAAACTGGAGCTATACCAGCTGAATGGAAAGTTCATCATGAAATCCTGTTTTTGTATGTGTGTGTTTGTGTGTGTATGCGTATGTGTGCATGGGTACATATGCATGCAACTATGTGCACATGCATACATGTGTGTATGCATTCATCTGCAAGCAATTGCACATGTGTAAGTGCGTATGTATACAGTGGATATGAACCTGTGTTTGTGCATTGACATAGGCATGTATCTGTGTGTGCCTGCATTTACACAGGTGTGTGTGTGTCTGTGTGTGTGTGTGTGTGTGTGGACTATTAATGCAGAGAATACCATCCCAGTCCATGGACTAGAATCTAAATCTCCAGCATTACAGGAGGCCTGTGCCATAGCCACCCAGCCAAATTCTATTTTTGATATTTGTACTGTTTACCATACAGCTGTAGAAGCTCACTCAAAAACAGAACCTGTGTCCCATCCCCAGTACCAACTGCTTGTGTCACCTAAACTCACACTGGCTTCAAACCTTTCTGTACATGAACATATGTCCAACTTTTCTGTGATAAAATTTCTTGTATAATAAATTTTCAGATAAACATATCTTTGACATGAATATATTTGTGCCTCTGATGAATATGATCCAGTCATAACAGATCCACTTCCACAATGTGACATTTGGTGTATTTATTTTGATAGTATATTTGTTAAGTTTTTGGCTCATAATTACCTTGCTCCATGAAGCTGGACCTCACTTAGGATCAAGAAGGTTAATGGGGCCACATTCTTCCCAGAGAACCATCATGCCCTTCTTGAATTGAGAAGAGACGACACAAGCAATTTAAATCAGGTTCAGCATCTCACTAGTGACAAACAGAGATGTGTGACCCTGTACCACCAAAGCCCAAGTGTAAATGGGCAAAGGACTTCAAAGCCAGGGATTATTTTAAACTCCTATTTTCTGTTTGCATAGAGTCTGTAAAATTTGATATGGATATATTTGATGAGATAGATCCAGCACTAAAGAAAAAAGCAGTAAAACTGGAAAGTAATGGCTGTCAGTAAACTGGTGTTATATACCTTAAATGGTGCTTCAGTGTGGTGTCAGTCTGGCTGATTTTCATTGGATTTGAAAAAAAATACGATGTTTCTTTCTAGCTGCAGAAACAATCTCCAAAGCATTAAGACTAGGGTTGGTGTAAGTATATGTTCATATGGGTGTGTATGTGAAGTATGTTCAGCCAGGAAGAAATGGGAAAAAGATGGGGTTATAAAATAGCTAGACAGCAACGAAGGAGGCCATTCATACCCCTTCAAATCTGTACTGTACAGTTTTATAAAAACAATGGGAAGAGAAACAGCAAATGTTTGATGAAACTGTGATGGAAAAGGGTTGGAGTCCTACATGTGACTCCAGAGCCACAGCAATGTGTTTGTCCCTTAAATGCCCTCTAAAATGATCCAGCAAGTCTCAGTTCAAGTGCAATCAGGGGTGGGCAATTAAATCTGACCCAGCCAGCAATGCCCACATCCCATGAATGAAAAAAAGGTACATAAGCAAAATGAAATAGAAAAGACCATACAGCCACCTCCCATATTCTTTCATTCCTTTAGAGAGTAAAAATTTGTCAGTCAGCCTTAAATGTATTCGATGTATATTTACCTTAGATCCAAATTTCTAGGACACCTTAGTTCTAAATGATCAAGGCTCTTAAACTGAGACTGTGTCCTTATGATTTAGATTCCCCAGTTAGTAGAAAAATCCTTTTGAAATTACATTGTCAAGTCCCTTTATAATCTTGCATATTTCAATGAGATCACATCCAAGGGAACTCCTTTCCCTTCAGGTTTCTTGACCGCAACCAAATATATTTTGTTCTTTACCCATGCAGGATCTTCCCTCTCTTTAGGACTTTTACATTCTCTTTCATCCATACTGTTACTCGTCCTCCTTTGTTTCCTTTCCATCTTGCTGAATTCCTTGTATGATGGAATGGGCTGCAGCCTGTTGGTGACAAGTTTGACCCTGGAAAATAAATAATCTTGGAATTATGGATTTGGATCAGAAATGCCTGGTCTTCTCCTAACTGTTGAAACACCTATCATTATTACTTTCCCATTCTTCCTCTAAAACTTCCCCTCCCCACCAAGCCCCCCACTCTTACACACACACACACACACATACACACATATCCAAGCCTCCTTGAGATGGCTGTGACACTGGGACTTAGTTCTATCTCCACTTCCCAGAAGAAACATCACTCACCACTTTTCAGAACTGAAAAACAGTTGGAGGGTGAGATATTCTCTGGGAACTCTGCATTATTTTCCTGGTCCTGCTTGTCTGTCTGATGGTATCTTATTTCCTTTCTGCCTGCACACTCTTAAACTGTGTGATAACCATGTAGCTCTCAACCTGCGGAGGCACACAAATTCCTAAATCTGGAGCTGAATCTGCTCCAGCTGAAGATAGACCAGCACATTTTGTTATTCTGGATAGTCCTGAAGGTCCCACATGGAACAGGACGTGCATCTGAAGTGCCCTACCATATCTCCAGTTAATCAACTATTTACTAAATTAAAATAAATAAATTTAAGACTTAAGTAAATACACAGCTACTCAATCAACAGCTGATTCTTTTTTGCTGATGCCACTTTATTTATTAGTTTAACTTTAAATGTTTTATTTTACTTTTAATATCTAACTTCAGTTTTCTACCCAAAGACAGGTTTGATCCACAGTGTTGCAATTTCTATCACAAGTGGGTTGCAAAGGAGGACCTAAATCTACCTAGCCAGGACAGGGATGATCCATATTGTTGCTCCCAACCTGATTTATGCCATTCAACCAAACCCCAAGGAGGTGGAGTTGCTTTCTGAATGCACACTTCTGCATACATGTTGCAGTCTGGTACTATGCATAGTGATGGTTTAGGCTTCAAACATTCATTCCAATACATGATTGACCAGAAATCTCTCCCACTGTTACCATCTGCCTATAGTATGTGTTGAAGGGATTTACTCAACTTGTCTGACTGAGTTACAAAATGCATCTTCCTTTGTTTAAGTTTAGTTCTTAGTGTCCCAAGTAGTCTTACATTAACATTGCAATGAAGTTACTGTAAACATCCCATAGTCTCCGGTGCCTATTCAGGTACACTGGGGGAGAATTTAGCATGGTCAGTCCACCTACCCAGCACATCTTTCGTAATGTGGGAGGAAACTGGAGCACCTGGAGGAAATCCATATAGACACAGGGAGAATGTGCAAACTCCACACAGATTGAGACCGAAACCGGGAATCAAATGCAGATCTCTGGAGCTATGAAGCAGCAGTGCTAACCACGGCATCACTATACTGCTAATTGTCAAATCCTGGGGTGGGACTCAAACCTGGAGCTTCTGGCTCACAGATAGGGATCTCTACAACTGTGGCTTCCAGTGTGCCACAAGACTTTTCTATTTTCTAAATATCCTGAATTCTAATTTATTGAAAAAATACAAACATTTTAGTGTTAATATCAATCTTTACGTAATTTTAACTCTACCACATAGATTTGAGTAATTAATTAAAAATGATTGTATAAACATTGTATATTGTATAACTTATCTCAAAATTTAAATGTATTAAATATGGTAGATTAACATTTTTGCATTCTATCAATTTGGCTTAGTTAGTTTTTAATACTAATTTATACTAATAATATAATTAAATGCTGTAATGTCACTATTTAATGTCACAAATATTGTGGTCCCATGCCATTTACAGATTCAGAGAGTGAGTGGAAGAGAGACATAGAAGGACTGTGAAAGAGAGAATTTAAGAGAGAGAGAGAGACAGAAAGTGAGCACAGAGTGAGACATGGTTAGACAGAAACAGGGAAAAATGAATAGTTAGACAAAGAATTGTGTGAGCAAAAGAAACAGAAAGACAGAGGGTGCATGTGTGAGGTAGAAAAATAGTCTCAGAGAGAGAAATAACCAATGCTGGAAATCTGAATTAAAAACAGAAAATGCTGGAAATATGAGGCAATTAGCATCCATGTAGACAGAAACATCATTGATCTGAAATATTATAGGTGCTGCCACACTTGGTGAATATTTCCGGCCTTTTCTGTTTTTATTTCAGATTTCCGGCATTGGTAGTATTTGTTTTTTGTTTGAAGAAGAATAAGAAAGTGGCAAGGCAGGGAATTGAGATTCTGAGAGAGATAAGGCTTGGGATTGGAACTTAACGCTGGATGATTTCTGATCTTCACAAAGTGGATGGAACATTGAGTTCGGGGAAGAGTATAGCAGCTTTCACTTTCTCCCTGAGGGTCAGGTTGCTGAGGACAACAAGAATCATCTGTATTCACTAAATTTCACCAGCTGCTCTCCAATTACACTGCGATCAATGTCTATTATTTAACCAAGTTAATATTCCAACTGTTACACAGAGTCTACAGGGAGCACGTCTCAGCTTTAAAAGAAAGCCAAATTAAAGTATTTGTAATTATGAGATTATCAATCTTCCTCTGCCCTGATTAAAAGAGAGCAATGAATAGATTAACTCGATGGCTAACAGAAAGCAAGCAAACAAGCTTCCTTGCATTCTCCAGTCAGTTCATTGAGCAATGGGTCTAATTGATATGGATATAACGTTGGGGAAATGTCAAACATTGGAATGAAATGTGCAAAAATCTTAATGAATGAGGTCAGAAGGAGCTAGTCTCTGATGGATTGCAGTATTTATACCATCTGATGTTCTTCAAATTGTATTTCTGCAGACACTTACTACTTGTTAAATTTCGTCAGTGTTGGGCCATCGTTTAATGCCAAGGCGATTTGAATTACTGAAGTTTCTCTGTTTCAGCCTTTTATTATCTGTCAATCATACTGCCAGATGTGAGTGCAATCCCTGCTGACATGAGCTGTCTACCTGGCACATACAGCAGTAAACCTTCTTACACAGCTCACCAGCTCTTTGAACAATTACAAGCCTTAAATATTGCAAACAGAGCCATCTATTCACTGCTACAGGATAGAGCATAACACTGGTAGGAGTTCAATGCCTGCATTTAGCATCCATTCAACAAGTGTGTGCATCTTTAACTGGCTCAGTATTCACCTCCCACCTCACTCTTATAGAAACATACAGCAGGTGCAAGCCATTCAGCCCTTCAAGCCTGCTCTACCATTCAATTTGATCATCAAATTCAATATCCCAATACTGTCTACCCCCTTACCCTTGATCCCTTTAGCCACAAGAGCTATATCTAATTTTGTCTTGAAATCACACAATGTTTTGGCCTCAATTACTTTCTGTGGTAGTGAATTCCACATATTCAGTACTCACTGGGTGAAGAAATCTCTTAATCTCTTAACCTCTCTTAACCTCAATTTTAAAAGGTTTAACCCTTATCCTCAAATTATAGCCCCTAGTTCTGGACTCCATCGAGAACATTCTTACTGAATCCACCCTAACTCTGTTAGAATTTTCTATGAGGTTCTCTCTCACTCTTTTAAACTCCAATGAATATAATTCTAATTGACAATCTTTAAAGTTTATTAGTGTCACAAGTAGGCTTACATTAACACTGCAGTAAACCTACTGTGAAAACCTCCCAGTTGACACAGTCTGGCACCTGTTCAGGGACACAGAGGGAGAATTTAGCATGGCCAATGCACATAACCAGCATGTCTTTTGGACTGTGGGAGGAACCCAGAGCACCTGGAGAAAGTGCACACAGTCATAAGGAAAACATGCAGGTTCCACACAATGACCCAAGCCAAGAATCAAACTCTGGCACTGAGTCAACAGCGCTAACCACAGTGCCACCATGCCGCCTACACTCTCTTCATATGACAGACCTATCATTCTTGGAATAAGCCTGGTAACCCTTTGCTCCACTCTCTCTATAGTAAAGACATTCTTCCTCAGATAAGGACACCAAAACTGCACACAGTATTTCAGGTACTGCCTAACCAATGTCCTATATAAAACATTCTTATTCCAATATTCAAATCCTTTCATTATGAATGCCAACATACTATTTGCCTTCTTTGCTGTCTGCTGTACCTGCATGCTTATTTTCAGTGACTGATATACAAGGACACCAAGTATCCATCTTTCTCAATTTACACCCATTCAAGTAATAATCTATCATCCTATTATTGCTACTGAAGTGGATGACCTCACATTTATCCACATTTTATCGCATTTGCCATACATGTGGCCATTCACTCAGACTGTCCATCTCTGTGTCCTCCTCACATCTCACCCTCCCACCCAACTTCGTATCATCTGCAAATTTGGAGGTAATACATTTAGTTCCCTCTCCCAAATAATTCATGTCCAATGTGAACAGTTGGGATCCTAGAGTAGATCCTGCAGTACACCATTAGCCACTGCCTCCAATCAGGAAAAGGATCCAATTATGTCAAATATTTACTTCCTGTCTGCTAACCAGCTCTCTATCCATCTCAACACATTACCTGCAATATCATGTGCTTTAACTTTGCATAGCAGTCTGCTTGCCAAAAATCTTCTGAAAGTCGAAATAGACCACAACCATTTTGATCAACTCTACAAGTTATATCCTCAAATAATTCCAATAGATTCATTAAGCATGATTTCATCTTTGTACTGTCCGTGCTGACTTTGATTATACCAGTACTTATCACGTCCTTGATGATGGACTCAAGCATCTTCCCCAGTATTGACATTGGGCTATAGTTACTTCTTTTCTCTGTAATCGCTTTTTAAGCAGCTGGTTTACATTAGTTACCTGTCAATCTATAGGACCAGTCCAGAGGCCAAAGAATTTAGGAAAATGACCACCAATAGATCTACTATTTCCAGGACCACTTCCTTAAGTACTCTAGGATGAAGATTATCAGCACCTGGATATTTATCCACCTTTAATCCCATCATTTCCCAAAAACCTTCTCTCTACTAATACTGATTTTCCTCAATTTCTTACTAAAACTGGTTTCCCTCAGAACTTCTGGTGCATTTTTCATGTCTTCTTTAGTGAAAACTGAAGCAAAATATGAATATAGTTCCACAGTCATTTCTTTGTTCTCTGATATGAATTCTCCCATTTCTGACTGTCTAGGATCTACATTCATTTTTGTCAATCTTCTCCTATTTACATGCTATAGGAACTTTTACACTCAGTTTTTATGTTCCCTTCTTGTTTACATTTATACTCATGGAGCGGCATGGTAGCACAATGCTTGCCACTGCTGCCTCACAGGTTTGATTCCTGACTTGGGTCATTGTCTATGTGGAGCCTGCATGTCTTCCCATGTGTATGTGGGTTTCCTCCAAATGGTTCAGTTTTCTTCCACAGTCCAAAAGACATGCTGGCTAGATGCATTGGCCATGCCAAATTCTCCCTCATGTTATCCAAACAGGCACTGGACTGTGGCGACTAGGGGATTTTTTCACAGCCACTTCATTGCCGTGTTAATGTAGGCCTACTTGAGATTAATAAATACACTTGAAAAAAATACTTTATTTTCCCTTCTTCATCAATCCTTTTGTCTCTTTTGCTGAATTTTAAACTGCTCTCAATCCTCAGGTCTAATGTTTTCTCTTGCCAATTAGAATAGTAACCTGTAGCTCAGCATGGTAGCTCAGAGGCAAACCTGTGCTGGATAAGACCCTGCACTCTGAGCCAAGGTTTCAATCCCACAATCTTGCACCTGCTTATCAAACTGCCAGCCCATGTCAAGCAAATTTCCAATATTATCCAAACCCTCCCAGATCTCATCCAGAACCATCATATCATCTCAAATCCCTGCATGCAATAAGAGTACAAATTCCACCCCAAATTATAACTATTCAAATTCAATAGAACCTTTCCACCTACTCCATGTGCTCATAACAAACCAGCCCCCAAGCCAAGCCTGTAATCAAACTATACAGGATGAAGCAGTGATGGTGTTGTTACAGAAGATTCCATGTAACTGATATTGTGAGCTGTACATGGTTTGTTGTTGCATGAGCGCCAGGAGCAGGAATATGCCATTTGGCCCTTTAACCCTGACCTGCCTTTTGATAAAATCTCACACATCAAGGCAAAACCTTACCAACTGGTCTCAAATGGACTAGCGGAGGGAACAATCCAGATGATAAAGGCCAAGTTGAAAAAACAGCCAGCGGCCTCATTAGAGACAAAACTTTCCAAGTGTTTATTTGACTGTAGGACATTGTCACCTTAACCCACTTTCCTGCTATAATAACTCCATAGTGATGAAAGTCCGATCACCAAGTTATTTTATTTACACTGTACATCTGTACATAGCCAGCTCTCCAGTTGGTCCCTACTGAATGCATACAGAGGGACTGACAAACCTGCTTTAAATAGGGAGCATAACGCTTCCTGATTTAACCATCAATTAGGAGGCATCATACTCTAGCAAGCCAACCTCATCCCCTGACTGAAGTCATCACACTCCTCTCCCCAAACGTCCGAGGAATCCCCTCATTTTGCTTCCCTCAGGGGTCCTTTCCTCTGCTTAAAAGCCGGGTCAGGATCCTCCAACTCAGTCTCTGATGTCGGCAGTGCGTAACGGTCGGGCAAGGGACGAGGAACCAAAACCTTCCGGAGCAACCTCCAGAGGTTTGGTCCTTCGTCCATTTCAGGTGGTAGGGGAATCGCTGCAGCTTCATCCTCTGTGTTTCGGATTCTGAGGTCCGCATCAATGGAGCAGGAGAGGCAGTACTAGCTTGTCGAGGGGGAGTCTGCTCATCCTTAGGGTTGCAGGGCAAACTCAGCTCTGAAACAGGTTGAGAGCTTGAGACCCTGACCTGATCAAGTGTTTCCTTACCATGTGTACTTGGTAGGCTACCGATCAGGTCCTGGACTCGACTGTTCTGGTTGCATATGTGGGTTTATTTGCATAATTTCTGACCCAAACTCTCACCCCTGCTTCAACATGACTCTCTGGGCGAATGTTATTGTGGCCCCTACATTGAGCTTCCTGGCTTCTTTTCATCTTTACTCCCAGGTTTGGTAAGAACAGTCTTGGTCATGCGCAGGGCCATCTGCCCATCAGTAACTCTGCTGGTGCCATTCCCGTGGTGGCATGTGAAGTGCTCCTAAAGTCAAATAAATCCTTTTGAGAGTTTTGTCTCTACTGAGCCCGCTGGCTGTTTTTCAACCTGGCCTTTATTATCTGGACAGTTCCCTCTGCTAGTCCATTTGACTCAGTGAAGTTTTACAACACCAATTTTAAATCCAACCAATTTATTTGATAGTAAATCCGCGAGCTTTCGACTTTACAGCCTTCGTCAGGCAAATGTCCATTTGACACCAGTTGGTAAGGTGCTGCCTTGATATGCTGGATCCCATTTGACTTCATAAATTTTGTGGACTCTAGGCTGGTGAACACTGAACCATTATCGGGAGCTAATACCTCTGGGAACCTGTGCGTTGCAAACAAGATGCACAGTTTCTCAACAGATGCTGTTGTGTTTGCTGAGTTGGAATGGGCGTCTATTATCATCAGAAATACCGACCCCATAAACAGGCCTGCAAAATTGACATGGAGTCATGACCATGGTCTACCTGCCATTTGCACGGGTGCAGCGGGGCTGTTGGTGGTATCTTTTGCCCTTGTTGGCACTTCTGGCATTGTCTTACCAGTTTCACTATGCCTGTGTCAGACCTGGCCACCAGACATAGCTCCTGACCAACACCTTCATTTTTGATATTCCTGCATGCCCATGGTGTAGTTCACCCAGTATAGGCTGATGACTCTGCCTTGGGACAATGACCTGTGTTCCCCACAGCAGGATCCCATCTTCCACTGTGATCATTTGCTCCAGTATGGGTGGAACTGCATTAGTGTATGGACCCATCTTTCCAGCTGCCCTGTTAGCACCAAGTACTTTACTTTTGCCAATACAGGGTCTTTCTGCATTCACTGACATATATTGACTGCAGCCACCAGGAGGGTATCCAGAATGTTTAAGGTCACCATGATCTCCTACCTTCTGCATACCAATTGTGGGGTGTCCAGTAACAGTAACCAGCTTAAGGATCACCATTTACCACTCTAGTCCCTGGTTGGTGCTCCAATTGATACAGATATGCCGCCAGCAATAATGCCCAATATTGAATCCGGGCTATAGCTATCAGTGACAGTGCTTTGTCTTCCTTCAGTAGGCCCAGCAAGGGTTTATGATCTGATATGATCATAAATTTTCACTCACATAAATATCAGTGAATTTTTTTAACTGCAAAGATTATCACCAGTCCTTCCTTTTCAATCTGCGCATATCTTCACTCTACCATTGTCAGGGGTCCTGGAGTATAAATTATTGGCCACTCTTGTCCATTTCCACCTGTGTGCCAGGACTGCACCAACTCCATATGGGGACACTCACAGGTAAGTACCAATTCCTTCTTGGGGGTCATATGCACTAATGCATTTTCGGATGAGAGTTGCTGGTTAATTTTCTTGAAGGTCCTGGTGGACTGACCATTCCCAAGTTTGTCCCTTTTTTAGCAACTGGTGGAGGGGATCCAGAATGGAGCCCCAATTTGATATGAATTTCATATAGTCTGTTAGCAGTCCTAAAAACAATTGTAGCTCCTGGGTGCTTGTGGGAACCGGGACATCTTTTTTTGCTCGCACCTGATCCTCCAGAGGACGTAGCCCAACTTATCCATTTTGTACCTTAGGTAGCTTACTTGTGGTGCTAAAAAGGTGCATTTCTTCCTTTTCAAATGCACTACCACTGCTGCAAATCTCCTGAGAGTTTCCTCCAGGTTCTATAGATTTTCCACCCTCGTTTTACCCATAATGAGGACATCATCTTGGTAAATTCAACTGTGGTAACACCTGTAGGATGCTGTCCATGCTCTTTTGGAATATGGCACAAGCTGACAAAACGCCGAAGGGAAATCTTTAATACTGGAAGAGGCCTTTCAGCCTATTTATTGTGGTGAATTTTTGCAAATCCTTGTCCAGCTGTAGTTGCAGGTATGTGTGACCCATGTCCCGTTTTGTGAATAGGAATCCTCATGCCAACATTGCATACAGGTCGTCAATCCTGGAAATTGAGTATTTGTCTAGTGTTTATCATCTGTTTGAAATCACTGCAAAAGCGCACCGAGCCAACCAGCTTTACAATAAGAACCACGGGTGCAGCCCATTCCACGAACTCCACAGTTTTATCATTCCTTAGTGCAGTAGTCTTTTGATTTCCGCATTGATCTTAACTCAAAAGGTACCGGTCGGGCTTTGGAACACCTCCTAGTCGATGTGCAATTTTGCCTTGACTCATTTGATTGGCCCTATGCCTTCCTGAAAAACCTTTGGATATTTGCTGAGGGCCTCACTCAGGCGACCATTTTCCAACTGGAAGATATTCATCTGATCTAGCTGGATTTCTTTTAACCAATTTCATTCTAAGAGGCCCAGTCCCCAAACTTCCACCACCATTAATAGGAGTTTAATTAATTGATTCCTATAAGTAACTGGCACATGGGTTGTACCCATCACTTTCAGTGGCTCCCCTGTACAGGTCTTCAGCTTTGCCGAAGTTTTGGTGAGGGCTAAGGGTTGGAATCCAGTGAGTATCTTGTTAAACACTGTCTCCCCTATGACTGATAAGACTGTGCCTATGTCAACCTCCATTAAAGTTGGATGTCCATTCAGGTTCACTGACAATTTGATGAGTTCTGATTTTGTCATCGCTACGCACAATAACTGTTCCTCGTCAGAGATAAAAGGAACTTTCAGGTTGTGCATTTTCGAGTCCCTCAGCTTAGGTGTTCTTTTTGGTCGTGCTGATTTAGGAGACTTGCTTTTTCTCTGTGCATCTTGATACTGGTGACCATAGCAATGATGTATCAAGTAGGGCTCTGCTGTCACTCATGCTTAACCTGACCTTGTGTAGGTGGGGTACTAGAGGCAGACTTGGGCTCCCTCATATCCAAATCCTTCCAGAGGGCCGTTAAATAATGGTCTGCCCCATAGTGATAGTCCCCTAACCCAGTCTCCCTGGTGTTGACCTCTACCTCCATTGGGATACCTTGGAGCTCATGCTTGCCACTTTTTCAAATAACAAGCCAACTGTAATGCCTATTTACAGTCCAGCTGGGCCTCCACCAATAGATATTTCTGTATAGTCATATCGTTAATTCCGCACACTAATCAGGCTTGGAGCATCTCATTTAGTTTTCTCCCGAATTTGCAAGCCTCCGCAAATTGTTCGCATTGTTAGGAAACTGGTAATTTATTCCTCCACTTCTCGAAATGTGGAGTTAAAACGGTACCTCCACAGTATTAGGGGTGGCTTAGGGTCATAATATTCTTGAACTAAGTCTGGCAACTCTTGGAAGGACTTTGTCTCCGGTGCCTCCGGGAAAGTTAAACTGTGAATAACCGCAAAAGCTGCTGGTCCACATACAGTCAGCAGGATAACCCTTTGTTTCTCATCTGAAGTCACATTATTTGCCCTGAAGAAATATTTCATCCTTTCCTCATATTGAGCCCAGTTCTCCACTGCAGGGTCAAAAGAGTCCAACTTCCCAAAAGAGTGGCAAGTTTTCTCAACAACTGCTTACCCTCAATCTGTGCAGTGATTCAGCAAGTTCCTTCAGATCATTCCTTTTTCCTCATTGTTACTGTAATAACTCCACAGAGGCGAAAGTCCCATTACCAAATTACTTTATTTACACTATACATCTGTACACAGCCAGCTGTCCAGTCACTCTCTGTTGAATGCAGATTGGAAGACTGACACAGTTGCTTTAAATGGGGAGATAAGGCTCCTTGATTTAGCCATCAATTAAAATTCTTTCTGTGTACCAACCAAATAAATAAAATTAACTTAGGGACAACTCAAAAAGACCAATTCCTTAAAAGGAGGGGGAAAAGCCTGAATTAAAAAAAAACAAAGCAGAAAGAAAACTTAAAACATCAAATTAAAATGTGATTATTGGGGTCGATAATACACCCCAGCCCCTGCAGTGCCTGGCGGGCACAGAAAGATTCATCATTAGAAAAATGGTCTAGCAAGCCAACCTCATTAACCTGGCTGAATTCATCATATATGCCTTAATTCTGTTGTAGCTCAAATGCCTGCATAACTCAGCCTTAAATATATTCAATGACCAGCTTCCATTGCTTTCTAACAATTAATTCTAAAGACACCCTGAGACAAGAAATTCCTCGTCTCCACTCTGCATGGGAAATCCCTCCTTTTTAACCTGTAGCCCCTAGTTCTAGATTCTCCTTGGGAAGAAACATTTGCCAAGTAAAGCCCTCTTAGAACCAAATATGTTTCTGTAATAATCTTACAGAGGCCAGTTTTCATCACCATCACTTTTTATTTACAAGGTTCTCAGAGTGCAACTCAGTGGCTACAAAATGCAGGTCAGTCCCAAATCTATCAACTGGCAGCCTGAGTGGAGCCAGCTGGTTTTAAACCCCCACTCCCACCCCACAACCCTCTCCATTCCCCACACCTCCTTCCTCCAATCCCCTTCTCCACCACCACCCCCCACCTGCCTCCCGCACTCCTCTCCTCCTCAACTGCTTCTTCCCTATTGCAAGGACTTGTCAGCCGGGGAGCTCATATTTTACAAGACTCATGGAGAGATGCGTTGAGAATTCCTGTGGCCATTATAACATCTCTCTCTCTTCAAGTCCATTTCTTCCCCTGCAAGCCTGCCATGAGGAGCCTTTTCCACCACTTAGTGATCAGCCTGGGGTTGACTGAAGGCAGGACTAAATGAGGGGTGTGAAGCACAATAAAAAACTTTGCTTCTGAAGCTTCATGGACCTTCCAGCACTAGTTCTATCTGAGGTCTTGCTTCAGCTGGTGCACTGGTCTCTTCTGCTTCCATCTCGGAATCCTTGTCCTCATCATCCAGAAGGACAGGCATGGGGTTGACTTCCATTCGAAACTCGACAATGCTAGTAGCCACCCCCCCAGTGGTAATGGTAATGGGGTCTTCATTTTAAACTAGGTTGATTGGCAGAAACAGAGTCATGTGGTTAACGAGAGAAGCTCAGCTTACAGGAAAGAAAACGTTTCATTCACATTTTAAAACACTAGCAGTATGCTGCCAGCCTCTCAGGCAGGAACAGGCTCTGCCTCCTGCTTTTAGAAAGCATCATGCTGAGGTTTGGAGATTCGTTCAGGTAAATATGTCCAAGAAACAAGTGGAAAGCACTCCTGTTTTTCCACGCATTGGGCACTTAGTTTTGTTTTGCAAAAATCCCAGCCATGTAGTTTGGAAGGAGTATTGCCAGAAAAGGTGGTAAGATGTGGAATTCAGCATGTGAAGAGTAGTATTCCATTATATAAGGTAAGGTTGAAGGGTCCAGTGAGAAGTGGTGAAGTGGTAATAAGAGTAATAGAGAAATTATTTTTTCTAGGGATACAGTATATCCTGGTTAACAATATAGCTGGATCACAGGTGGGAAAAGCTAGTGGAAAAATCAAACAAATGAGGTGTTGCAGGAAACATATGTTGGAAGTTTCCTGATTGTGTGGGAACACGATCAGAAAGCCACAGGTTGAGACAGGAGGAGGAGAAATCAAAGACTGAGGTTCAGTTATCAAAAACAATTTTTGAACAGATGATCAATAAAGAACAAGAACACGTGGAAGATGAAGCAGATATTTTTAGTTCATGAGAGTTGGTGGAATTACAATAGAAGTATGTAAAGAAAAAATAGTTGGATCGGAAAGTGTACATAGAAGAAAGATCTGACAGTGTAGCATAGTGTTATTACATTAAAAATGATGTTTAATGAGTGAGTGGAAACATTTTCATATATGTATTGGAACCAAATGCCACAATAATCTAGCCATCCAGACAATAATCCAGGCCCTCTACATCTGTGGAAATGGAGGTTTGTCCAGAGTCCTCAGCTCTTTGGTTATTCGGTATACTGAAGAAACATCCCAGGACATCCACACAGAGGACACCAGTCCAGGAGTATCTCCAATACAGCCAAAAGGCACAAACTCACACTCAGGATGAATGACCAAACCAAACGCAAGATCCCATCATTATGTTTTAAACAAGTTTACAACGGGCCTTTGTGTCTTAAAAAACAAAATAACAGTGTGTAAGGGGAGGAGATATGATGGGCTATGCATCTGCTGTATCTGTCTGATCTGTGATTCATCCAATGTAAGTAGTTATGTAGTTATGTGTTGTTAGCTTGTTCAATCTGTATGTTGTGAAATGCTTTGCACATAGTTACTGTTTTTGCACACTCTCATATCTAAGTATCACCAGTTTCCCATCTTAAATGGCGAAGATATAAATCAACTGGTCATATGATGCCATGATGATGCAGCTACTTAAAGGGTCACATGTCAGAAGTATGGGAGTCCGCCCCGGCGTGTGGGTAAAGTGGAAGCATGTAGAAGCTGTTCAGAGTACTTATTAAACTATTCTTGCTGCAAGTCATTGTTGGCCAGTCATTGGAATCCAGCACTTCTACACCCACATCATACTCCACCTACTCATTTTTGCCTACTCACTTAACCAGATTATTTGTATTCCATTTACAACCTCCTTGAGCTCCCTTTGTATCATCAGCAAATTTGGCTGCAGTCAGTCCCTTCAGCTAAGCAATTAATATAAATTTTAAATAGCTGAGGCTTCAGCACTGAGCCCTGCCACGCTCTGCTTGTTACAGTTGCCAATTAAAATGATGCATTCAACCTGAATCTCCCCTCCCTTTTAGTTAATCAATCCACTATGTATGCTAATCTATTACTGACAACATCACAAACTCATATCTAGTGTGCTAACCTTTAATATGGCATCTTATCAAATGTCTTTTGGAAATGCTTACACTGCTTCTCATTTATCCGCCTGTTTGTGACATTATCAAACTCTATTTCTGTTTCACAAAACAATGCTGACTTTCTCTGATTGTATTATGATTTTCTAAATAACTTGTGACTAATTCTTTCGCAATGGATTCTAGAATTTTTTTAGAGTCTGATGCTAGACTAAAAGTAATAAACTGGGAGAAACTGGAATATGAGGGATAGCTGGTGAGAAATATCAAAACTGATAGTAAAAGTTTCTACAAGTACATAATCCCATTGGCCCCTTATAGAGAGAGACATGAAGATAATAATGGAAACAAGGAAATGTCACAAACTTTTGACCATGGATTTTTTATCTTCACAGCAGGAGACACAAAAAAATCCCAGAACGCAATAGAAAATCAAAAAGTAAAAGGGGGGTAAAAACTTAGAACAATCACAACAATGAGAGAAAAAAATCTCAAAACTAATGGGATTAAAGGTTGCCAAGTCCCCTAGATCTGATGGCCTGTATTCTAGGGTCTTAAAGTTTCCTGTTTCCTGTCTCTCAACACTCTTGGGCAGAGGTATTACATTTGTGGTTTTCCAATTCACCGAGATCTTTCCAGATTTCAAAGGATTTTGGAAGGTTACATCCAACATACCTCTGCAGCCATTTCCTTTAAAATCTTAAGATGCAGGCCATCAGATCCAATAGACTTGGCAACCTTTAATCCCATTAGTTTTAAGAATTTTGCTCTCATTATCATGGTTGTTCTAAGTTTTTCCCTCCCTTTTATCTTTTGACTTTCACTGCATTCTGGGATTTTTTTGTGTCTCCTGCTGTGAAGATAAAAAATACATGTTCAAAAGTCTGTGACATTTCTTTGTTTCCATTATTAACTCCAAGTCTCACCCTATAAGGAGCTAATGGGATTATATAAACTTTTACTGTCAGTTTTGATATTTCTTACCAGCTGTCTCTCATATTCCAGTTTCTTCCAGTTTATTACTTTTTTAATCACACTTTGCTGGTTTTGGATTTTTTTCCAATCGTCTGGCCCACCATTAATTTTTTTGTAGGATTGTATACATTTCCTTTCAATTTATTATCATCCCTAGCTTGCCATGTTGGTGATGGATGGTGCATCCTTCGCATAGTCTAGAATTATGAAATTTTCTCAAATATTTGCTGCTGCTTCTCTGCTAACTTACCTTTTAACCTATTTTGTCATTCTACTTGAACCAATTCTATTTTCATAACTTGTAATTTATTTAAGACACTAGCTTCAAAAAACATTCTCACCCTTAAACTGAATGTTATGAAATTCTGTCATGTTATGATCGCTTTTATCTATCTGATCTTTTACTATAAGATCATTAATTAATCGTGTTTCATTAGATATCGCAAAATTTAAAACAACCTATTCCTTGGTTAGTTCCAAAATGCATATATGTAAACTCACAAAGTGCGATGCATAGGATTGTTAAGATACAGGCACAAATAGCTGTGTGGGAGTATTATGTACTGGCAATAATGGAAAGGCGACTTAAAAATGGTGAGGGTTGGTACTTAATATTTAAGACTACAAAATGTTCAAAAGAGGTAAGGAAGGAAAAAGGAGAGGTGAGATGACAGTATTAGTTAGGAAAGACGTTAGAGTATTGGAAAAAGAGAATGGACGGGATTTTACAGCCTTGCTCAAGCAAAACCAGAAATTCTGACCAAGTTCAGTGGACGTTTCCATTATCTACCCTTCGTCCATTCCAATTTTGTGGTGGGAGGGGCAGTAGTTGATGTCTTTGAGAGGGAAAAGACAGAATTTATTTGGTTAGAGTTGAGAAGCAAAAATAGGACAAATATGCTCCCTGATTCCAAATAGTGAAAGAAAGAAAGAAAGAAAGAGAGCAAGAGAGAGAGAGAGAGGAAAAGATCAGCAGGGAAATCACTAAGGTTTCCAACTAGTTTGTAGTAATAATGGGGCTTTAATCATCCCTATATTGTTGTGTTACTGCATGGTCACTTTAAGAGTCTTGTCAAGGATATAGTTTATGATGTTATTGGCTGCCTCATGGGCTTTGCCTCAGTCTCAGTCAAGCTTTTGTAGTTATCCAAACCCAAATGCAACAAGTCCATTTTCTTTTCCTTGGGAATATAGTACCTAGGAGGATAAGAAAGGATACTGATGATGTGGAGCGGATTAAATTATTTTTAAGCAAGAAAAGAAAATTAAAGTTGTATTTACCAACTGAAAACTTTGGAAATGTTGATGTTGAGACAGAATCAACAGATCAGCTGATTGCACTTGGCATTGGACCAGTAAGGTTGTTGGGCAGAAAAAGTGAAAGGTTCATATCTAAAATTAAAAACGGCACCCTGAAGAGTTCAGGCTGCAGAATTCGATACGTGCACAGTTAGATTATGGCAAGGAGACAAAGAGGTTTCTCGCATTACGTTAAATCCAAGACAGCTGCTACAATTGGCTTATGTCATAATTTACATTGTGATATAAACTAAACCATTTGTATAAAGGGAAGCTCCTGAAGGAACATTGCAGAGAAGATCTTGGTATCACTGTAACATAGAGGGATAGTTTGGTACCTTTGGTCTATTCAAGAAAGATCCTGAGAACTGGAAGTCCTATGCAGAAGGATTTCATTCTTATATCTTAGCTAAGAAGATTTCCAATTATATCATAATCCCTGCTTTCATTAGCATCATTGGCAGTAAAATGTATTCACCAAAATAATTACCTATTATTCACCCAAACCATTAATTATTGCAGAGATTTTTAAATTCTATAGAATGAATCAGCTAGAATGACATTGAAGTTTGTGACTGTCTGGATAGTATAATGGAGATAGGCTGGTTGGTGGACTAAGGGATAAGCTTGCTCACTGAATGAAATTTAAGCCTGAGATCAGAATTAGAAAAATTCTGACCAAGTTCAGTGGATATTTCCATTGTCTACCCTTTGCCCATTCCAATTTTGTGGTGGGAGGGGTGATAGTATTCTAGTGGTAGTATCCTAGTAGAGGGAAAAGACAGGATTTATTTGATTAGATCTGAGAAGCAAAAATAGGACAAATATGCTGCTAGATTCCAAATAGTGAGAGAAAGAGAGAGAGGGAGCAAAAGAGAGAGAGACATACAGACAGACAAAGAGAGGAGAAAATCAGCAGGGAAATCACTGAGGTTTCCAATTTATAATAATGGGGCTTTAATCACCCCTATATTGATGAGGATGGAGTTTGCTGCTAAGGAGGCACAGGCACAAGAATCCATAAGATGGTTACTGTTCAAAGTAGGTCTACCCAGCAACTATCATTGCTATGCAAAAACAGACCATTCACAGGCTGTTTGCTGGAACAAAGACAGCCAATAAAGTAATCGTGGCAGAATTGGCCAAATTGCATGAGCTTTCTGGAGGAGCTCAGTTTCTCCAGAAAGGAACATCCAAAGAAAGAAGGAGGACATACCTAAAGGGGAAAATACTGAATCCCGCTAAAGAATTTACAGCTTGGAAGAGGAAAATAATAAGGGCAATGAAGTACATAAATTTGACAAGGAAATGAAGTTAAGTGTACTTTCAGTCCTTTGTTTCTGAGTATTTCCAAAATTAAATGGACAGCCCATTAGATTGGAGGTCAACATTAGGGCTGCTGTCTTCCTAATTCCTATAAGCAAAAGTTGAATCACCTACTATTAAAGCTAGTGGATGTCATCCTGAAGACCTAAGCTGTGGAAGTTGAGCCACTAAGAGGATACATAATGGGAAAACTGTGAAGTTATCACTCCATGTTGTCCAAAGAAGTTTGCCAGTTGTTTTTTGGTCCTTCATAGCGAGAAAAAGAAAAAAAAGTTGAATTGGTGTACTGCGAACAGATTAGTTGATTTTAAAACAGATCTACAGAGCATCTTCAAGAAATACAGTAGTGCATTTGAGGATACAGTTGGGTCCATGAAAAGAGTACATATGGCACTTAAGATCAAACAAAACAACTATTCTAAGAATCTCAGGCCAGAACAATACCCTACACCATACATCCAAAGGTACAATCTAAATTAATGAGGTTTACGGATACCTGTCACCACTAGTGACTGAGAAACCCCAATTCATCCTGCAACGAAGCAGGACGAGTCCGTACACATTTGTGGAGATTTCAAAACAATCATTTATTCAATTCTGTGTGCTAATCAAAATCCACTGCCTTTGATTGAGGGTTTGTCTAGCCTAGCAGGAGGACAGAAGTTCATCAAAATCGAACTATCGCAACCCTACCTGCATGTTGCAAGTCACCATTATAACACAATAAGGCCACTATAAAAGATTAACTGTTAGTTTAACATCAACACCCGCTTTGTGCAACCCTACCTGCATGTTGCAAGTCACCATTATAACACAATAAGGCCACTATAAAAGATTAACTGTTAGTTTAACATCAACACCCACTTTGTTCCAATGATTCATGAACCAAATCTTAAGTCTTTTGCAGGGGTACAATGTCACCTTGAGGTTATATTACATAGAAGCTCCCAAGTGTTTAGTAAGAGTTGTCTTAATGCTGAGGCATTTGTTCTCTTAATTTTATTAACTTTTAAATGTTGTATGAAAAGAGACCATTGAAAATTTTCCAATTGCATTCTAAGCATTATGTAAGCTAGAAGCCTTCAAATGCCTTCAGATACATGATCTTCATGTCAGGAAAGGTAAGTGTGACTTTTTCTCAAAGATCAGTGCAATATTTTGCTCATGTGTTAATTGCAAGGATTTACATTAAGCACCTAAGAAGATGGAGACTATCATGGAGGCGCCACAACCAAAGAATGCAAGATCATTCCTAGGATTAATTAATTATGATGGGAAATTTGTTCCAAATCTAGCAACCCTGCATAAACCATTGCATAATTTGTTATGCAAGAAACAAGCACGGCAATGGTCACCAGAGTGCAAAAAAGCATATCAATTACTTAAAGAAGTGATAAAGGTGTCAGATGTGTTGTACATTACAACACAAAATTTCCACTACAACTTGCCTGTGATGATTCATCAAATGCAGTTGAGATGGTGGTATCACACATATTACCATCAGGGGAACAAAGACTAATTCCTTTTACACCATGTATCTTAACAAACGACTAAACCAATTATGTTCAGTTGGAGAATGAGACATTAAACATTATAATGTTTAATGGAGAGCAGAAATTTCACTAAAATCTCTGTGGTCACAACTTCACATTGATTTCAGACCATCGGCTCTTAACAGCTATTTTTGGACCATATAAGAATATTCCATTTCTTGGCACAAGTAGACTTCAACAATGAACTTTAATATTATCAGCACATTCCTGCAAGATGAAGCACACTCAGTTAGAGAGCCACCCCATGCTGATACATTGCCACATATTCCGTTGCCTTTTGATCAAATACCTCCCAATACTATTTTCAATATCTTCTATCTTTTACAGACTGAATACTTTCCAATAATTGCAGCTCAGGTCCAAGACCAGAAATGATCCTGTGATAGGGAAGGTTCTGGAAATGGTGTTAAAAGAGAAGATAGTGGGAATGCATCCTGAATTTAAGTTTCCAGAAAACTCGAGTTGACAATAAAAAGCAGATATCTATTATGGGAGATGAGGGTAATAATTCCTTCAAACCTATGCTGAATGATATTGGAACAATTACATGACGGGCATCCAAATATAGTTTGAATGAAAGAATTTGTGAGGAGCTACTTCTAATAGTTTGGGCTTAGTGCCTAGATCAAGGAAAATGCAGACTGTGCCAGTCATGCATCCATGGGAGTGGCCTAAAATGCCTTGATAACATTTACACATTGGCTTTACAGGTCTATACAAGGGGCACATATTCATGATTGTCATTGCTGCACATTCCAAATGGCCAGAAGTTCTGCTAATGAAGTCAACAACTGCAAACAAACCATCAAAAGCTTGATGAGATTTTCACTAGATTTGGGAAACTGGAATCATAGGTGATAGAGGATTACAATTTGCACCTCAATTGTTTGAAGATTACCCAAAGATGCATGGTGTCCAACACATAAAATCAGCGCCACATGGCTTATCAGTGAATGGATTAGCCGAAGATTTGTCCAGTTCTTGAAGAATTCACTGAAAGCCTCAAAAGAGCAAGATTCATTAAATCGCAATCTAAACAGTTTCTTGGTGGCATACCAAAATGCCACACGCTTGACCACTCAGAGTTCCCCAACTTTATTACTTCTGAAGAGAAAGTTGAGAACTATCTTTGATCCACTCCTACCACGAAAACATCCAAGATAATAGAACACAATCTCCAGTCACAAATCTTAAGGAAAGAAGTTAATTCCAAAAGAGGCTTGTTTCAGCAAGGTGAGCAGGCAGCTATTCCACCAATATGCAATGGGTTCCTGCACTGTATTATCTCAAACTGGCCCTAAGTGCAAACTGAAGATGAAATAGTGTGGAGGCGATATTTAGATCAATTGTTAACTACACACTTCAATGTAGCATGTATGCTAGAACTACTTCTGGATGAACGGCTATCCACATCAGATACTGTGACTACGACTTTGGATCAATCTGCAGAAACCAAGGTTGGTGAAGAACTCTTGCTGCTACTGGTCTTCCTTCTACATAAGAGAGCGTGTTACGTCTTTCAAGATAAAGACATCCTCTGAAGAAATGGAAAATAGTTCTAAGGGCAAAAATGACAAATTTCTGAAATGTGCAGGCAACCAGCGCAGAATAGCGCCCACCTGCTCTCACCACTGTCTTTCCTATTAACTGTATTATTACAGTGTAAGGATTCATTGCCTGTCCTTGTATATATGTTTTGATGACAATGTAAATGGATTATGGTTATTTGTTATGCAACCTTAGAAGTAAAGGAGGAGAGATGCTATATGCTGATTATACCAAAATATTGAATGTATTCAAGAGGCAACTGCATATAGCACTTGGGGCAAATGGGATCAAAGGTTACGGGGAAAAAGTAGGATTAGGCTATTGAGTTGGATGATCAGACATGATCGCAATGTATGATGGAGCACGCTCGAAGGGCCAAACGGCCTCCTTCTGCTCCTATCTTCTATGTTTTTATGTTTCTATATATTTGGGACTGTTGTGTTTTTTGGTGGTAATTTTAATAGTCTAATCACATATAAAGTTTGTGGTGTCATCAACTGCTTCATGGGCTTTGCCTCAGTCTAGTTCAAGCCTTTATAAAGTGAACAGTTATTCAATAAACCTGCCACGTTATTTGCATTCAAACCCACATGCTACAACCTCACATTCTTTTGTTCTGACTGTGCAATGCATAACAACATCCTTGATCAATATTTTCTTCATGCCACTAGGAAGTTGAAATAAAGAGGATTCATGATGCTGGTCTGGTGAATTCTTCAAATAAGAATGAGGCCAAATAAAATAAATTGAGGGGATACTGAAGAGGAAAATAAGATTGGTGGAAATTAACATAAAAGATAACATATGTAAATCATAATAAAAACAAGATGAGACAAAGAGGGTGAAACTTGTTTAAAGGCAGAGAATGTAGCTAGAATACTTCCTCAGTATTTTCTATTGATGTTTACGAATGAAGAAGATGCTAACAAAATATCAATAGAATTGGAGATGGAAGAGATAATGGATAGGATGAAAACTGAAGGGCAGATGTACTGGAAAAGCTGGCTATGCTTAGAGTGGAGAAGTCATCTGGCCTGAATGACTTGTACTGGAGGTTGTTGGAAGAGATAAGAATAAGGACAAAGAACAAAGAACTAAGAACAAAACAGCATGGGAAACAGGCCCTTCAGCTCAACGAGCCTGTGCCGCCACCCCAATGTTCCCACCTCTACCCGCGATCCCTGTCTATGTTTATAGATCTATGGATTAAAAACCAAATTTGAGACAATTTAGGGGGAATTTGTTTTGCCAATTAGCCTAAGAGCACATCTTTGGGATGTGGAAGGAAACCGGAGCACCCGGAGAAAACCCATGCAAGCACGGGGAGAATGCACAAACTCCCACAGACACAGGCCCAAATCCATGTATCTGCACAGCACAGCGATAGTCACTGAGCTATCGTGTTGCCCATCAAATGTCCAGGTCAAGCGTACACTAACGATGTGAAGCACTAGTATACACTCGAAAAAAATCCAAAAGCAGCCCTCCCACGACCCCTCGCATGTAAGCCCCTTGTCAGACAATAAGGTGGACCAAAGCACCTGTAGGATAAAAACAAATATATCAATATCATCATCTATTTACACACTTCCCAGGGACTCCCAAGGCTCATGATCCCTATTTTAAAAGTTTTCTATACCCCTCCATTCCCATTCTGTTCATGTGCCCATCTAAGTATTTCTTAAATAACTCCAGAGTACCTGCCTCCACCACTTTACTTGGCAGCGCATTCCATATCCCCACCACCCTCTGTGTGAAAAAACTCCCTCTAGCTTCCAAATTATACCTTACCCCCCTTACCCTAAGCCCATGGCCCCTCGTGCTATTAGAGTCCATCCTAGGAAAAAGCTTAACCCTGTTTACTCTATATATATCCCTCATAATCTTGTACACCTCTATTAGATCTCCTCTAAGTCTACGTCTTTCTAAGGAAAACAGTCCCAATTTGCCTAATCTCTCCTCGTAACTCAGACCTTCCATACCAGGCAGCATCCTGGTAAACCTCCTCTGCACTCTCTCCAGACTCTCCTCGTCCTTCAGGCAGTAAGGCAACCAGAACTGGACACAGTATTCCAAATGAGGTCTAACCAATGTTTTATACAACTGCAACATTAAAGGCCAGCTCTTGTACTCTATACCCCTTCCTGTAAAGGCTAGCATACTATATGCTTTCTTCACAACCTTCTCTCTTGCTCTGCCACCTTCAGATACTTGTTCACCTGCACCCCCAGGTCCCTCTGCGTTTCTATACTCTTAATAGGTCTACCCTTTATTATATACCTCCCCCCTACATTCTTTCTCCCAAAATGCATCACCTCGCATTTATCAGGATTGAATTCCATCTGCCATCTATCTGCCCAAGGTACCAGCCTATCTACGTCCTGCTTCATTGACTGACAATGCTCTTGCTATCCACAAGTCCAGCCATCTTTGTATCGTCTGCAAACTTGCTGATCACTCCACTTACTCCCTCTTCCAAGTCATTTATATATGTTATAAATAGAAGAGGTCCCAGTACCGAGCCCTGCAGCACACCACTAGTGACCGACCTCCAGCTAGAAAAACACCCTTCCACTATTACTCTCTGTCTCCTATTACTAAGCCAGTAACTTATCCATCTAGCTACCTGTCCTTGTACCCCATGAGCCTTGACCTTCTCCACTAACCTACCATGAGGGACTTTGTCAAACGCCTTGCCGAAATCCATATAGACAACATCAACGGTCGCCCTTCGTCGACCGTTTTTTTCACCTCCTCAAAAAATTCTACAGATTTGTAAGGCACAGCCTCCCCTTAACAAATCCATGCTGCATATCCCTAATTAGATCGCAATGCTCTAAGTGCCTATACATCCCATCTCTAAGAATCCCCTCCAACAGCTTCCCTACCACTGACGTCAAACTCACCGGCGTATAATTTCCAGGATTATCCCTACTACCCTTTTTAAACAATGGTACAACATTAGCTATTCTCCAGTCCTCTGGGACCTCACCTGTGTCCAAAGAAGAGACAAAGATTTGCATAGTGGAACGGCTTAGCACAAACTTCCCATTTTCACTGGATATGTGGGAGGTGCTAAAGAATTAGAGCTTGGCAAATGATTGATAAATGTTCAAGAAAGGGAGTATGGGCATTCCTAGTAGCTACAAGCCAGTCTGTTTAACATCAGTGGTGGGCAAGGTTTTAGAAAAAATAAAAAAAGAAAAAAAATCATCAGGCATTTGGAGAGGTTTGAATTTGTAAAGAAGAGCCAGCAAAAGTCTGTAAAAGGCACATTTTCCTTATTTAATCTAATCAAATGGCAGGCGGCTCCTTGCTCATGTGCTTGTCAACATTTATCCATTTACCCATCTTACCAACACCAATGATCTGGTCATTGATGTTATTGCTATTTGTGGGAGCTTGCTTCAAAAATACTTCATTGACTATAAAGTACTTTGGGAATTAGGTTGTGCAAGGTGCTATAAAATGCAAGCATTCCTTTCTGTGTAGAGAAATTGGCACAAGTATCCTGCAAAAGGTGCCTCTACCACTCTGGAACAATTTGGCATTTCATTATTCCATCTCATTTAATGTCTTTCAATGAATATATTATAGAAAAATCATCAGAGAATTTTATTGGATTTAAAGTACAGACTTACTGTAAAGCTAACAGGGGGAATTTTCCCAACCCACCTGCCATGGGAATTGTAGCAGGTAGGGATGGACTATGCAAAGGTCCAATGATCCTCTGGCAGGATTTCTGGTTTGGGACAAGCGCAGCCAGAAAATCCCACCTAAGACATTTAGAATACTGAAAAAGGAGCATTTTTAACTTGTGTGAAATAAATAGCTTGAGTATGTACAGAAGCAAAAACAAAATTTAAACCTGTATTTCTTACTGAGTTCTATTCTGGGCACTTTGTGTAAGTCAGTCCTTTTTAAACAAAATGACACTGATATAAAACACTAATATTACTGAAATAAATCTCAAACATCAGGTAGGGATTTACTACTAGGTATTAAGTCTAAACAGGCTATAACATTGCAGTCATAAATCTATTCAAACACCAGCAATTGCTTTAACACTAGATATTAAATCTAAGCAAGCAGTAATACTATAATAATAAATCCATGCAACAAGGGACAGATATGACTTGATATTAACAGTAGTATTGCAGTTACCAATCTACTCTGACAGAGATTGAGCCTTATATCATCTTAGGTAGAAAGTCTGAACTATTAAAATACAAATTAAAAGTAAATTTAAAATTGAAATAAACTATTTAACGACTTTAAATTGGCATGCACTAATTCCATTCCCCCATTTAATCCTGCACCTATCCTCAATCTAATTTTAATCATAGAATCATAAGAAGTTACAGCACAGCGGAAGAGCATTCAGTGCATTATATTCATGTCAATTTATTCCCTGTTTTCAGCTCTTGGTCTTGAGGTTATGGCATTCCATGTGAAATTCTAAATAGATTATTCTGATTTGTGTTTAATTTAATGTGCATGTATACGTGTGCATGTGTGTGTGCATGTGTGAAGGAATGGAAAAGTTGGAGGAATTTCTCCTGTGAACGTGTAGTTAACATTCCATTGAGTTTCAAACATGTGTAGTTGGGAATCTGGAGAATGTGTTAGAAAGGAACAGAGTGAAATGAGCTATTGATGTCAATGCAATGCAATCAAATGTGTAAGAGTTGAGTCTTCAATTCAAGAGCAGAGGGGGTAGTGACCAGAGGTCAGTCTAATATCATGAGGGGAATAACAACTTGAGACCATTATCAAGCACAAAAATAAATCTCAGTTGAAGAAGTATGAGATATTAAAGGGACTGTCTGACAAATTTCTGAAAAGCAAGTTGCATCTGACTAACCCAGTTGGGGTTTTGATGAAGTACCAGGCAAATGTTAGTGAAGGTAAAGCACAAATGTTGTAGAAATTGTTTAAATTACATGATAAAGATGTTGCATAACACACACGTTTAGGAAATAGGAGTACATGGTATTAAAGGGACGATAGTAATACGTGTATGTAATTGGTCAAACAATAATAATAGCGATTGGTTATTTCTCTTCCAATGGAGAGAAGTGTACATAGGAGCTGTTATTAGGATTTTTTTGATATATGTAAATATGTAGGGAATAAAATCTTGAAGATTAGCAATTTCTGTATCATCTGTAATGAAGAGAATAGTGAGTAAGATAATAGCAGACTACAGGAGGTTATAGACAGTGCAATGAAATAGAAAGACACGAGGCAGTTGCAGTTTAATCCCATAAGGTCGGCACAGTGGCATAGTGGTTAACATTATTGCTTCACTGTGTAAGGGAAACAGGTTGGATTCTGATCTTGGGTGACTGTGTGGAATTTGCACATTCTCCCATGTCTGTGTGGGTTACCTTCAGGTGCTCCAGTTTCCTTCAACAGTCCAAAGGTATGTAGGTTAAGTGGATTAGCCACGGTAAATGTATTGGGTTATGGGAATAAATGGGATGGGAGGGAGGGTCTGGATGGGATGTTCTTTTGAAGAGCCGATGATGACGTGATGGGCCAAATGTCCTTTCTCTGCACTGTATGGCTTATGTGGGGATTCTAAATGTAAAATAATACTATTAATATTGTTACTGCATCAAGTCCTGTTCGTCCATCACCCCTGCATTCACTGATCTACTGACTCCTGGTCCAGCTCATTGCCTCAACCTTCAAATCATCATCCCCAACCGCTCCATTCCAAAAATATTATAACCAAGAGTAACAAACTTAAATTTCTGGAGACATGTTGCCATTGAACTAGTGCATCTGTATTGTAGTTTTAAGTTATGCTTGTGGATATTTACACCAATAATGAATTTTCAAAGCCTTTTTTTCACTATTATGTTACCTTCCTTGCTAAATTATCATTACACTGAGCTTACAACCAATAGTAACCGGAAATTCCTAAATCCATATGAATTGTATCATCTCTAATATGTAGATTATAAAACAACAGCAGTAAGTCCTTCACAAGCCAACAAGGGGCTGATTTATTAATTCGAAGGATCCAACAGCAGCTTAGCTTATTATTTATTCATATTAAACTGCAGGACGGTACCCACTGGGAGATTTGTAGAAATTGCACTACCTTGGTAATTAGGCATCACTTTATTATGGTGTTATGATTTAATGAACAGATTTAAAATGTAGTTTGTATCTGTAACTTTTCAAAGTACGAAAGAATTGTTGCGTGTGAGTTGGGAGTCATTGGTAGCAGATGAACAGCTTTGATGTTATACTATTTTGTAGTTCTATTAACATTCCACAGCCTTGGCAAAAAAAAATGGTTCTGAATAAAATGTGAGTGTCATATTGTAGTTCTATTATTGACTGGTAATCAGGGACCTGGACCGATGACCCAGAAGATATTGAAGTAGTCCATGTCTCTATTTACCAAGACTTGGATTCAGGCTTGGGTTGATATGTGGGAAGTAACATTTGTGCCACTCAAGTCCCTGAGAATGACCATTTCTAACTAGAGTGAATTTAACCATTGCCATTTGAAACCCAATTACATTACCATTGCAGAATCTTCCATCATCAACATTCCTGTGGTTACTATTTATTAGAAACTGAATTGGATCAGCAATATAAATACTGTGGCTAAAAGAGTTGGTCAGAGGCTGGGAATTCTGCAGAGAGCAATTCACCTCCTCTCTATCATCTCAAGGTAGAACATAGAACATAGAACATTACAGCACAGAACAGGCCCTTCGGCCTTCGATGTTGCGCCGACCAATATAAAAAGCAATGACCCTCCAAACTAAACCATTCCTTTCTCTTCCATATACTTATCAACTAACCTCTTAAACGCCACCAAACTTGGCGCATCTACAACTGCCGCAGGCAGGGCATTCCACTCCCTAACCACCCTCTGGTAAAGAACCTACCTCTGATATCCGTCCTATAACTATCACCCCTTAATTTAAAGCTGTGTCCCCTCGTGCTAGCTTTCTCCATCCTAGGAAAAAAGCTATCACTGTCCACCCTATCTAAACCTCTAATCATCTTGTATGTTTCGATAAGGTCCCCTCTTAGCCGTCTTCTTTCTAACGAAAACAACCTCAAATCCCTCAGCCTCTCTTCATAAGACCTGCCCTCCATACCAGGCAACATCCTGGTAAACCTCCTCTGTACCCTCTCCATGCCTCCACATCTTTCTTATAATGTGGGGACCAGAACTGCACACAATACTCCAAGTGCGGCCGCACTAGAGTTTTGTACAGTTGCAACATAACGTTGCGGCTCCGAAATTCAATCCCCCTACCAATAAAAGCTAAGACTCCATATGCCTTCTTAACAACTTTATCCACTTGACTGGCTACTTTCAGGGATCTATTGACACATACACCAAGATCCTTCTGTTCCTCAACACTATTAAGAGCCCTACCATTAGCCCTATACTCTACACATTTATTGTTCCTGCCAAAGTGCATTACCTCACTTTTCCACATTAAACTCCATTTGCCACCTCTCGGCCCAGCTCTGCAACTTGTCCAAGTCACTCTGAAAACTATAACACCCCTCTTCACTATCTACCACTCCACCGACTTTAGTGTCATCTGCAAATTTACTAATCCATCCTTCAATACCCTCATCCAGATCATTTATAAAAATTACAAACAGCAGGGTTCCCAAAACAGACCCCTGAGGTACACCACTTGTCACCGAACTCCACGATGAATATCTCCCATCAACCACCACCCTCTGTCTTCTATCTGCCAGCCAATTCCTAACCCAATTAGCTAAATCCCCCTCTATCCCATACATCTGCATTTTCTGCAGAAGTCTTCCATGGGCCACCTTATCAAACGCCTTACTAAAGTCCATATATACCACATCAACCGCCTTACCCCCATCCACCTCTTTGGTCACTTTTTCAAAAAACTCAATAAGGTTAGTAAGGCCCAACCTACCCTTCACAAAACCATGCTGACTATCCCCAATCAATTCATTTCTCTCTAAATAACTATAAATCCTATCCTAATAATTCTCTCCAATACTTTGCCCACAACAGAAGTAAGACTCACTGGCCTATAATTCCCTGGAAGGTCTCTCTTTCCCTTCTTGAACAATGGGACCACATTCGCTATCCTCCCGTCCTCCGGAACCACACCCGTAACCAACGATGACCTGAAGATCAGAGCCAGAGGCTCTGCAATCGCCTCTCTTGCCTCCCAGAGAATCCTAGGGTAAATCCCGTCCAGCCCAGGGGACTTATCTAACTTCAAACCCTCAAGAATATCTAGCACATCCTCCTTATCTACTTCAATACTTTCCGGTTTGCAACCCTGTATCCCAGTGTTCTCCACAACTACATTTACATCTCCCTGCATGAATACCGAAGAGAAATATTTATTCAGTGCCTCTCCAATCTCTTCAGGCTCCACGCACAACTTCCCACTGCTGTCTATGACTGGCCCTAATCTTGTCCTCACCAATCTTCTATTCTTAACATATCTAAAGAAAGCTTTAGGATTCTCCTTAATCCTATCAGCCAAATTCTTCTCGTGTCCTCTCTTAGCTCTCCTCAATTCACTCTTTAGCTCCCTCCTGGCTAATCTATAGCTATCCATTGCACTAACTGAGCCTTCAAGCCTCATCCTGACATAATGTACTCTTAACTGGATGAGTACAACCCTTAAAACACTCAAGAAGCTCAAAGCCCTCAAAGACAAAGTAATTCCACTTGATTGTCTCCTTATCCAGCAAAGTAAACATTCACTCCCTTCACCACCAATGCACAGTGGCAGCAATATGTGCCATCTACAAGGTACACAGCAGCAACACAACAAGTCTCCATCGACAACATATTCCAAATATATGGCCTCCATGCCTTTGGCAGGCAAAGGCAGCAGGTGGACAGGAACATCAGCAAATTCCCCTCCAAGTCACTCACTATCCTAACTTAGAAGTCAGGATATCACCATTGTTTCATTGTCCCACTTCCTTCAACAATCTGGAGTACAAGCCAACCAGACCAGGTGACTGGGTATACCTATACCACATGTGTTAGAATGTAACCAATGATAATATTGGATCTATTATAACGTGACCAATGATAACTTGCTCTGAGGGTCAGCTGACCAGTTAACCTAGTAGACTATGTAAATGACAAAATTATGCTACTGACCAGCTGACTCAGTATAAATAAGATGCAGTTGGGAATTGAGAGAGCTTGAATGGCCCAGGATGCGGCTTCAAGTATTAGATTAATGAAGTTTTTTTTTATTAAGCCTTTTTCTTTGACTTATTTGTTGGAATAATTTTTTATTTTATTTGATTACTTGCTACCGAAGAGGCCCTTCTGCTGGATGAACAACATGGACTGTAGCAGTTCAAGGTGGCAGCTCACCATCACTGTTTGAAAGCAATTAGAAATAGGCAATAAATGTTGACCTGGCCAACATCCTGTGAACAAATAAAGAAGTGGAAGAATCTGAGTCCAGATTCAAAACAGCAGTTTGAGAACTTAAATTCGGTTCAAATATCTGAAAATTCAATGTGAGCATAGTTACATTATTGTGAAAAAATACAAAGTAATCAATGGCCTTTAAGGAAAGAAATCTGATGTCCTTACCAGGTCTAGCTTCCTTCAGTTCATGATGTAGAGCTGCTGGCGTTGGATTGGGGTAAACACAGTAACAAATCTGACAACACCAGGTTTAAGTGCAACTGATTTATTTGATAGTAAACTCACAAGCTTTCGAGGTTCCCTTCTTCGTCAGGTGAATGAGGTGTTCTGGTCTCAGACAGCACATATAATGCACAGACAGTTTACAGATTACTGATTAGAATGCAAATCTTTACATCTAACCTGCTATTCAAGTCTTAAAGTTGCTAACAATGCGAGTGGAATGAGCACTGAGCACAGGTTAAGGAGATGAGTATTGTCTCCTGACAGTACAGTATGTGAGATTTTGCAAATCCAGGCAAGTCATGGGGGTTACAGATAGTGTGATATGAACCCAAGATCCCTGTTGAGTATGTCCTCATGTGTGCGGAACTTGGCTATCAATCTCTGCTCAGTGACTCTGTGCTGTCGTGAAGGTCACCTTGGAGAATGCTTACCCAAAGGTTGGAGACCAAATGCCCATGACCACTGAAGTGTTTGCCAAGAGGAAGGGAACAGTCTTGCGTGGTGATTGTTGAGTGATGTTCACTCATCCGTTGTCGTAGTGTCTGCATCGTCTCCCCAGTGTACCATGCTTCGGGACATCCTTTCTTGTAACGTAATAAAATCTCTTATTTCTTACATTCTTACCATATCAAGGCCCTGTTAATTTGTGTGATTAAATGTACAGGATAGGGATGATGACTGCATCCAGCAATCACTCAGAACATTCATAGGCTGCTCAAAGTGTAGGTTTAATAAGCATTTTAAAAGTTCAGAGGGATAGAGAGAAGGCAAATTCAGTGAGAGAAACAAGAAACTCTAGCATCCATACTGGTGGATGCTTGTGAACTTAAATAGGGTTAGAACAGAGTTGTAACATTCTGAAAAAAGAACTTGCCGTAATAGTCTTAACTGCCCTTCCAGCTGGTGAGTCAAGTTATAGAGATGATAGGACATTGTTGTTACACAGGCTGTATCTGCAGGCACAACCCAGCCATTGCCTTGGAAATTAGCACTATCCATTCTTTTTAGTGACCAGCCATTTGTTCCATGAAAAATCTTGAGATTTGACTTAAAAATATCAACTAAAATCTTGAGCTTAAAAGCTGGAGCAAATCAGAACTTCTATTTGTGAAATACTGAATCTTCTTTTCACTCTTGTCACACAGAATAAATGTGTGTGTTCCTTTCCTGTCCATGATCAGGGTGCCTTGTAATGGAGGAGTACATATTTTCTTACCCTCAGAATTAGGGTCTCAATTAAATAATTCCAGCAGCAAATTTTTGTGCGTTTAAAAATAAAGAAGGTTATGCATTCTCAGACAACTTATCCCAAATTTACACATACTCGTTTTCACACACACACAGACACACACAGATTGCTTGCAAGTAAAGATAGTTGACTTGTACAGATTATTAATTACCTCAATCTCCCAGCTGCCAGAGGTATGCCTAATGGAATGAGTTGATGTTTTGAAGTTGAAATGAAAGTCTTGTAAAAGAAAGGACTCACAGCAGGCTGTGAGGTTTCCTACAATTGAACTTTCAAGAGATCAGTTCTTAGGTAGACTTGCAGTTAGAGTTGGTAGGTTGAGTGCTACCTACTTTCAGTTGTAGATGCGCCAAGTTTGGTGGCGTTTAAGAGGTTAGTTGATAAGTATATGGAAGAGAAGGGAATGGTTTAGTATGGAGGGGCATTGCTTTTTATATTGGTCGGCGCAACATCGAAGGCCAAAGGGCCTGTTCTGTGCTGTAATGTTCTATGTTCTATGTTCTATGTACTTGTTAAGGTCTCCTACTTGCAAGGTATTGCTGTTAATTTCGTTGGCTACTGCAAACACTTGCAGTTTGATGGTTTTGTTGAAGTTGTCTGCAAATAGCTTAAAATGCCATTGAGAAACATAGCTGTCTCAGCATGTAACTTTGCAGAAGTCAAATCCTTTTCCAAATAAAGGATCTCAACATTGTGTTGTGGTTTAACACACTTTGAGGGTTTGAGACTCCCACTGTTCTTGCCTTTGAATGACCCATTTAATTTGATAATTTCCTTTTGGGTTGATTTCAGGAAAAGATATTGCTCAACATCAGTTTGGACTGTTCCTTTTGCTCCTTCTTGGGAGAGGGACACAGTTTCAATCAACAAAAGAAGTCAGATGACCCTCAGGTGGTGCTCTTTTAAAATATAAAAATAGTTTGAAGTTTAGAATTGGCCCTGGCGATACTGGTGTTGACAATATACAAAAATACAAAAAGAGGATTCTTGAAATCTGAACAGTCATACTCACAGGGTTACATTACATGCTGTTCTATGGTAAGAACATAAGAAATAAGAGCAGGAATAGACTACTTGGCCCATCACATCTATACTGATTTTCCAACAGAACATCCCACCCAGGCCCTATCTCATGTATTTATACTGTGAATCCCACTAACATTTACATCTTTGGACAGTAAGGGGAAATTTAGTAATGCCATTCCGCCTAATCTGTACAACTTTGGATTGTGGGAGGAAACTGAGGCATCCAGAGGAAACTCACACAGACAGAGGGAGTAAGTTGGAGTTCCTCTGGGCATTATTTCTTGGCAGTGCCAAAATGGGTCCATGGTATTGCCCAAGGGCAAAGTGGCAATGCTCAACACCTGGGCACAGCTCACCCTGCATCAAGCAGTGCCAAGAGGGCAGGCCATAATGGGACAGGGCATCTGGGGGCATTGAGGGATTATGGGAGTCTTGCAGATTTTGCAATTTGGCTGGGTGACAGGTTGAGGGGTGTGATGGTAGGCCAACGATCAGTGATGGGCATTGGAGAGAAAGGGGAGGTGGCCAGGTCATGGGGTCAGCCAGCTTGGAGGGGTGTGTTGTTGAAGCTGTGGGGTGCAGGGGTGGGGGTCAGGATTGCTAGACGGCGGCGAGGGGAGATGAGAGGCTGGCCTGGGCACATCTGTAGTCAGGCCATGTGAGGATTGGAGGACAGCAATTGAGCTGGCCAGCAACTGGGGGGCCTGGTAATACCTCTACTTGAGTCTCCTGGCCTACTGCACTACAAAAAGCAATGGTGCAGTGAGTTGGGAGAATCACCTTTTGTATGTTTTCAAGAGGGAATTAACTATAGGTCTTTGGGCCAAGAGATCAAAGGATGCTTTTCTCAAGCAATTTGATATGACTGAATGGCTTGCTCAGCCATTTCAAAGGGTTTTTAAGATCAAATCATATTGCTGTGGGTCTGGCATCACATGTAGGTCAGAGTAGGTCCAGGTGCAAATTTCCTGCCTAAAGGATAGTAATGAACCAGATAGATTTTTACAGCAAAGAATGGCATCATTACTGTGAGTAGCCTTTTATTCCAGATTTATTAATCAATCAAATTTATATTCCGCAGCTGCTACGATGGGATTTGAACACACGTCTCTGAATTACTAGTCTCATCACATAATCCCAATGCTGTTTATGCCAGCCAATTTTTTGAAAATGCTAAGCCTGAGCTCTTTATACAGAATGTTTAAACAGAGCTGATTCTAATGAGATTTTATCTTTTAATGTTTTTCTTTTGCCAACTATTCTGATCTTCCTCAGTAGGATTTTGGTTTCTGATTTTCTAGCTCATTGATTTTCCAAAGGCAATGGCAAAGTCTAATCTTTATGGGTGTCTGAGGCAGACTTGAGGAATCTCATGTACACGTCTGTCTAAGTGATGTTTTAACCGAATATTTAAAATATTGGCATTTTTTTTTAAAACACCTCATAGCTGATGAATCAAACTGAATAAGTATTAATCTCAGATATTTGATCTCTGTGGAGCATTACTGACACTTCAAGAAAGTTATTATATATTTGGAAGGATTGCAAGTTGTGTTAAAATGTGATTACATGATTTGATAGTGATTTCATTAGGGTGTTGCTGTTTTAATTTCAGTTTGTATTCTATACAGGCAAGACCTTCTTCAATAAATCTGTTCTTATTAGTTTGAATCTACATGTGCAAACCATCACTGGAATTCTACCACCCCACAGAATCAGAGTGGGCAAGGGACAGTCAATGGAAATGTCTGTTGATCTAGGGTAGGAATTTCCAGTCTCGCTAGAGTGAGGCCGTAAAATCCCGCCCCATATCTTTTTATTTTTGTTTAAAACCCACAGCCCTTAACATAGTTAAATCATTACAATGGTGAGCTGTGTCATGATGAAAATCAGTAGTTTAGTAGTTCTGGAGAACATGTTTGATGCTGTCATGTATATTCCTGATTGGTAAAACATTCCCCTGCTTTGTAGCATTTTGACAGTCTCCTTTTAAAGAGTTAAATGTGGGAACTCCATGAGACTTTACTCAAACATATTCAAACCTGAGACAGAAACAGAAGAAATGACAGGTTACTCAGCCTCATTTCAATTCAGATCATCTGGCAGTCACCCTGAGCTTTGAAAACATTGATCATTTTAATTCTATGATAATGATCAGAAGCCTAGTGGAGGCTCTGTTAACTGAAAGATACCTCTGGCTAGAAGTCTAATTAAAATGGTAATGGGACAGGTACCTTGCATTGGAGTGAAGAATCTACAACTGTACATTATCATTCAGTTTTTTAGTCAGTAGTTTTCCTGTTGCTTTCTTCAGTGTAATATTCTCTCAACTCAATCACTATTTTCAGTCAGCATTGTTTCACAGTTTTTGCAAAGGATTGCACAATCTCACTAATATAAATAATTCTGTATATAGTACTTTTCACTAGGTTACTGGTGAAGATCAAAATAGATATTGAAGGATGATATCACAGTGATTACAACTATTAGGAAAAATTTGAACACAAATAAACTAAATCTGAAGCTTAGGAAAAGAATGCTGAGGTGCTACAATTTGTCATCTATGTTACATTCTTCAGAGACATGGACAACGAACAAAGAGATTACTGGTAAACTGGATGCACTCAAGATGTGGATATATAGGAGGATGCTCTGCTTCTTCTACACAGAAAGGCTAATGAGGAATGGCTAATAACGGTAGAGAAAAGTGGAAATTGGTGCACAATGTTATAAAGAAAAAGATACAGCAGGGGATTCTCCAGCCCCATCATATCCCGGGTATTCTGATGCTTTGCTGAATGGAATGTCACCACAAATTGGGATTCCTGCTGGGCCTGAAAGCAATTGGGATTTACTTGACCCTGATCAGGCCCAGATAGCAGGAAATGGAAAACAATGCAAACCTGCTAATTGTAATACAATTACAATTGCATGTGTGATTACTGGGTGTTGAGTAGTAGCAGGAGGATACTGACAGTTTAAAAAAATGCGTAATGAAAGAAACTTAAAACCACAAGTTACAGAATAATATTCAAATCCACATTTGAGATTGAAATATTGAGCCTGCATAGATGAGTGATTGTAACCTTAATACAGTTCTAAGACTTCTGAGTGCCATTATGCTTTTGTGTACACAATTGAAACTTGACATACAAAAAAGACGATTGATATAATTCCATTAACAGTTCAGTCTGGCTTTGTTTACTTCCTGTGATTTTGCTCTCCTCTAATTGTTGAAATGGAGCTGTACACAATTTAGTGATATTTATAGAAAATTGAGTTTGTTAGCCATCAGTTAATAAATTCATTGCAAGCTCTTTAAATAACAGTTTGAGACCTGAATTGGACATGCATTTGTAATAGTGGAAAGGAGGCTGATTTGAAAACAAGTCTGTTTAAACTTGGCCTATATTGATACCAGGAATTGATGAACTTTCAAATTCCCTCCTACAATTCTAAGATAGTTAACCATTCAAAAATATTCAGACAAACCGCCTTTTTTTCATTTGTGCAACCTCTGTGGGGCTGTAACAGAAATAAAACACTTCCCTGTGAAATTCTCCTGTTCTTTTCAAAATGCTATAGAACATAGAACATAGAACAATACAGCACAGAACAGGCCCTTCGGCCTTCGATGTTGTGCCGACCAAAATAAAAAGCAATGCCCCTCCTAACTAAACCATTCCCTTCACATCCATATACTTATCCACTAACCTCTTGTTTTTGTTTGCTAATTGTAACATTCTTACAAACTTTCAGTTAACTGGCAACTCATTCCACTATTGATTGCCACACAGTCCATTATATAGATCTCGTCAATTTATTCACATGCCAATAGAATTGGTTGTTTGTTTGGATCAATTCAATGTTACCACTTGTCCAATAATTCTCATCAAAAGAGGTCCTCATTATTGCAATATTTTCAATGAGCTAACTGTTGAATTAAAGTGCACCTGCATTTTAACAGACTGACCTTGTTCTACTGCTGTAAGAAATTTCACTTGAGCCGTTCAGCCGTGGCAAATGCTTTTAGTTATTGATTTTGAGGATGTGGGTTTCTGTTGGATTGAAGGATAGCTAGTGCTGGGGATTGGTCTCTGTTGAAAAAACCTTTTCCATGTTTGGTTGCCAGGGATTGATAGACAGATATCTGCAATTTTTGCTTGATGATGTGTTCAGTTCATATATTTAATGGTTTATTTTTCCCAAATTTTTATCTCTAACAAAAGAAAAAAAAGGAGTGGCACAGTAGCACAGTGGTTAGCATTGCTGCTTCACAGCTCCACGAACCTGTGTTCAATTCCCAGCTCGGGTCACTGTCTGTGTGGAATTTGCACATTCTCCTCGTCTGCATGGGTTTCCTCTGGGCACTCTGGTTTCCTCCCACAGTCCAAAGACATGCAGGTTAGCTTGATTGGCTATGCTAAGAAATTGCCCCTTAGTATCCTGTGATGCCTATGTTAGAGGGATTAGTGAGTATAATATGTAGGGATATGGGGGTAGGACCTGGGTGGGATTGTGTTCGGTGCAGACTCATTGGGCCGCAGGACCTCTTTCTACACTGTATGATTCTATGATTTTAATCTATAATTATCCTGGGCAGCCCATTTATTGGCTTCCTGCCATGCATCTGCCTCCTCAACGAAAAAACACTGGACAAGCTTTGTTGCTTGTAGTTATCAGTGCAAATCTGGGATGTTAGCCCTTGATGTGGGGTCAAAGATAAAGTTCAGTGACTATTTGTGCCTCCACGCTGCTGCCAGGCTGCAAAGGGAGGATCATCCAAGGGAGGATCATCCAAGGGTTCTGGGGGTTGGGAGGGCACTGACTAGGTTCAAGGGGTTTATCTTGGCACTGTTCACTATCATAGGAGTTCCATGGATGGATGGCCACTTCTAGCCAGACAGACTTTCTTTTAGAACAGACTTAAAAAATCAATCCTGGCATTGTAATTTCAGGGAGCTCTCTGTTCAACATTTTCATTCCTGAATATCATTTGTGAGAATGTTGAAGTGGCCTTGTCACTTCTATCTCCACCTGTTAACCTGGTAGAACTTTCAATCATAACAGCAGTCTGGTCTGCATCAGCAACTTCCCTTTGTCTTAGATGCTGCAGGCGTGAGCAGACCCCATTGAAGTCTTTTGACAGAGATGAAATGACAGAAGAGAAAGGATAGTTAGAGGGTTATTCCTCAAGCTGGAGGCCTGTGACCAGCAATGTGCTAAAACAGAAAGAAATCCCACAACACCACTTTAAAGTCCAAACAGGTTTATTTGTAGTAAAAGCCCCAATCTTTCAGGACAGCTTGTCCCTTTGTCAGGTGGCTGGGAGAACTCAATAAGATTATGGCTGATCTGACTGTGACCTCCCACCTAACCCCAGTAACATCTCAGTCACTTGTTTAACAAGAATCTACATACCACAGTCATGAAGATATTCAAATACTTTTTATTCCATTCATTGAAGAAGAATATTCCAAAAATTCACTACCTTCTAAAAGAAAACAACTTCTCCTTATATTGGTTTTAAACAGGTGACACTTTATTTTTAGTTGTCGATTTTCCCACAAGAGGAAACACCTCCACATCCACCCCGTCAATACCTCTTAGGTTCTTATTTGTTTCAATCAAGTCACTCTTACTTGTCTAAAGTCCAGCAGATTCAAGATTCGCCTATTCAACTTCATAAAATAACTCACCCATTCCTAGTTTTATTCTAGTAAACTTTCTCTGACTTGTTTTCAATACATTTACATCCTTCCTTAAATAAGGAGACCAACACTGTACACAGTACTCCAGATGTGATCTCACCAATGACCTATACAACTGAGGCATGATATCTCACAATAATTCCCTTCACAATAACTAACATTCTATTAGCTTTCCAAATTGCTTGCTGAACTTGTGTATTAGCTTTTTGTGATCTTCTGCACCTCAGAAATCTGCAGTCTTTCACCATTTAGATAGTGTTTAAAAATATTTTTATTCTTTTATGTTCTTCCTGCCAAAACAGACAATTTCACATCTGCCCACTCCATTTCCCAAATCTTTATCCATTCATTTAACCTATGTCCCCTAATAGTTTCGTTATGACATCTTCATAATTTACTTTGCTACCTATCTTTACATCATCAGTAAAGTTGGCAACCATATCTTTGATCCCTTCATCCTGGTCATTTATATAAATTGTAGATGGTTGTTGCCTTAGCATTGATCCATGTGGCACACCACATACCACCAACTAGAAAAATATTCATAAAAAATTTGAATAAAAATTCTGATCCAAGAGAAACTCCCAACAGAAGCTGAAAGCACAAAGAAAATTTGTCAGAAAATGCTCCAGAGCAAAAGTCTGGAAGCTGAAGTCAAGACTTCTACACTATCAGAAGATTCCATCTACTCTCCTTTGGAAGTCCAGTTTCAGAGCACAAAGTTCACAAAGCCTGCAAGGATGAGCTAATTCTTTTAAAGTTCCAGGCTACCACTAGTACTGAGAAACTTTTTATAATTCAGTATCAGAGGTACCATTTGTTTGCTGCGATTTGGGAGAGCGAGAAGTTCGATTGTTAAGTAGCTTTTTAACTTTTCTCTTTGTTTAAAACAGCGAGCGGGAGTAGTTTTTGCCGTTTTTTATTTAAACTAACTTGTAACCGGAAGTCGTCACTAGGGGCTGCCGGTAGTTGTAGTTTTTCTCTCTGACTCTATAAATTGGTCCAGAGAGGTAACCCGATACTCTACACAGGTAGAGTATCCCACCCTCCCCCCTCCTCTAACCTAATAATAATAGTGTGTGTGTAGTTTTTTTTTCTCTCCTGCAAATTAAAGTAACAGTGATGGCAGTGCAGGTAGTACATTGCACCTCCTGCGGTATGTATGAGGTGAGGGACACCAGTAGTGTTCCTGCTGATTATACCTGCAGGAAGTGTGCACATTTGCAGCTCCTTGAGGATCGTGTTAAGGAGCTGGAGCTGGAATTAGAGGAGCTCAGAGTAATTCGAGAGGTTGAGGAGGATATAGGCAGGAGTAACAAAGAGATTGTAACTCCTATAAGTGATAATTGGGTAACTATTAGGAGGAGGGGTAAGAAGCAATCGGGGAGACAATCCCCTGGGGCTGTTCCCCTCCAAAATAAATTTTCTGTCTTGGAGGCTACAGTTGAGGAAGAATCAACTGGAGCTGACCAAAGGGAGCAGGTCTCTGGGGGTGAGACTGCTGAGAATGCTCAGGTGGGTGGGGGGAATAAGAGATTAGGCCTAGTTATAGGAGACTCCATAGTTAGAGGGACAGATAGGAGGGTAAATAGTAATAAACAGGACTCAGGGCTGGTGTGTTGCCTCCCAGGGGCTGGGGTCCAGGATGTCGCAGATCGGGTTTTTAGGATTCTTAAGGGTGAGGGGAGTCAGCCCCAAGTCATTGTTCATGTGGGGACACATGATGTAGGTAGGACAAGGGAAGGGGATATTAAACAGAAATTTATGGAGTTAGGGTGGAAGCTTAGGTCCATAACAGGCAGAGTGGTTATCTCTGGACTCTTGCCTGTGCCAAGGGATAGTTTAGAGATGAACAGAGAAAGGGATAGTTTGAACTCATGGCTGCGTAGATGGTGCAGGAGGGAGGGGTTCAGGTTCCTTAACAATTGGGACTCATTCTGGGATAGGTGGGACCTCTTCAAGAGAGATGGTCTACACCTGAACCAGAGGGGGACTAATATCTTGGGGGGAAAATTTGCTAAGGCTATGATGGGGGCTTTAAACTGATTCGGGGGGGGGGTGGGATCCTAAGTAGTTGGGGTGCTGAGAGGGATGAGAGTAAGGGGGTTATAGAGGAGAGTTGTAAAACACAGCGGCGTACGGGTGGGGTGGAGCATGGTTTGAGATGCGTATACTTTAATGCAAGGAGTATTCGCAATAAGGGGGAGGAACTTGCAGCTTGGACCAGTACCTGGAACTTCGATGTTGTGGCCATTTCAGAGACTTGGGTAGAGCAGGGACAGGAATGGATGTTGCAGGTTCCGGGGTACAAATGCTTTAGTCGGAGTAGAGAAGGGGGTAGAAGGGGGGGAGGAGTGGCGTTACTGGTCAAAGACTGTATCACGGTGATCGAAAAGAAGTTTGATGAGGACTTGTCTGTTGAGGTAGTATGGGCTGAGATTAGAAACAGGAGAGGAGAGGTCACCCTGTTGGGAGTCTTTTACAGACCTCCTAATAGTTCTAGAGAGGTTGAGGAAAGGATTGCGAAGTCAATTCTGATTAGGAGTGAAAGTAGTAGGGTAATTGTGATGGGGGACTTTAACTTTGCTAATATTGATTGGAATATGATGTTGCAGTTGTATACAACTTTGGTTAGGCCTCACTTGGAATACTGCGCCCAGTTCTGGTCTCCGTACTATCGGAAGGATGTGGAGTCCTTGGAGAGAGTGCAGAGGAGGTTTACCAGGATGCTGCCTGGTATGGAAGGACTGTCTTATGAGGAACGATTAGATAGACTGGGGTTGTTTTCCCTTGAAAGACGTCGGCTTAGAGGGGATCTCATAGAGGTGTATAAGATTATAAGGGGTATAGATAGAGTAAATGGAGGTAAACTTTTTCCACCTTTAGAAATGGATAGGACGAGAGGTCATGGCCATAGGGTGAGGGGGGCTATGTATAGGACGAATATTAGAGGGCAGTTTTTCACACAAAGGGTAGTGGGGGTGTGGAATGCACTGCCGAGTAAGGTGGTGGGAGCAGGCACGCTGGGGCTGTTTAAGGGTCTCTTGGACAGCCACATGAGCGGTATGCAGATAGAGGGATATATTAGGACTGTTTAACTACGGCTTTTTTCCACAGGTAATTCGGTCCATAATTTGAGCACGCATTCGGCAGGTGGTGCGGGTACAGCTCTTGGATGTTGATTCATGGGTTGCCTGGTACCTCATGTCGTATATGAGTGCTTTATGTGGACCACCTGAAGGGCACCATGACAGCTCAGAGACTATCGATGTGGCTGTGCAGACACTTGGAATTGGGCCGGTGTCTGCGGGAGTTTGCGCGTTCTCCCCGTGGTTGCGTGGGTTTTCTCCGGGCACTCCGGTTTCCTCCCACAACCCAAAAATTCGCTCTTAGGCTGATTGGGTAACAAATTGTCCCTATGGTGAAAATTTTCCAAATTAGGATTAATATATATTATTATATAGGACTATTAAAATAGGATAATGATTTGGTATTACGGTGGCGCGGGCTCGTTGGGCCGAAGGGCCTGTTTCCCGTGCTGTGTTGCTTTAAAAAAAAAAAGAATAGCTATAGCTCTAGCTCGTTAGAGGGGTCAGTTTTCGTACAGAGTGTGCAGGAAGGTTTTTTGACTCAGTATGTAGATAGGCCAACTAGAGGTGAGGCTACATTGGATTTGGTGCTGGGCAATGAGCCAGACCAGGTGTTAGGCTTGGAAGTTAGTGAACATTTTGGTGATAGTGACCACAATTCGGTTACGTTCACCTTAGTGATGGATAGGGATAGGCATGAAGCTGGGGGCAGTAGTTATAGCTGGGGGAAGGGTAATTATGAGGCCATCAGGAGAGAATTAGGGTGCGTAGATTGGACTAGGGAACTACAGGGACTGGGAACATCTGGAATGTGGTGCTTATTCAAGGAGCAGCTGCTGAGAGTCCTTGATAAGTATGTCCCTGTCAGGCAGGGAGGAAATGGACGAGTAAGAGAGCCTTGGTGTACGAAAAGAGTTGATTTGCTGGTTAAGAAGAAAAAGGAGGCTTATGTCAGGATGAGGCTTGAAGGCTCAGTTAGTGCAATGGATAGCTATAGATTAGCCAGGAAGGAGGTAAAAAGTGAATTGAGGAGAGCTAAGAGGGGACACGAGAAGATGTTGGCTGATAGGATTAAGGAGAATCCTAAAGCTTTCTTTCGATATGTTAAGAATAGAAGATTGGTTAGGGCAAGATTAGGGCCAGTCATAGATAGCAGTGGGAAGTTGTGCGTGGAGCCTGAAGAGATTGGCGAGGCACTGAATAAATATTTCTCTTCGGTATTCACGCAGAGTGCTGGAAATGTAGCTGTGGAGAGCACTGAGGTACAGGGTTGCAAATTGGGGAGTATTGTAGTAGATAGGGAGGATGTGTTAGAAATTCTCGAGGGTTTGAAGTTGGATAAGTCCCCTGGGCCGGACGGGATTTACCCTAGGATTCTCTGGGAGGCAAGAGAGGAGATTGCAGAGCCTCTGGCTCTGATCTTCAGGTCCTCGTTGGTTACGGGTGTGGTTCCGGAGGACTGGAGGATGGCGAATGTGGTCCCATTGTTTAAGAAGGGGAAGAGAGACCTTCCTGGGAATTATAGGCCAGTGAGTCTTACTTCTGTGGTGGGCAAGGTATTGGAGAGAATTATTAGGGATAGGATTTATAGTTATTTAGAGAGAAATGAATTGATTGGGGATAGTCAGCATGGTTTCGTGAAGGGTAGGTCATGCCTTACTAACCTCATTGAGTTTTTTGAGAAAGTGACCAGAGAGGTGGATGGGGGTAAGGCGGTTGATGTAGTATATATGGACTTTAGTAAGGCTTTTGATAAGGTGGCCCATGGAAGACTTCTACAGAAAATGCAGATGTGTGGAATAGAGGGTGATTTAGCTAATTGGATTAGAAATTGGCTGGCAGATAGAAGACAGAGGGTGGTGGTTGATGGGAGATATTCATCGTGGAGTTCGGTGACGAGTGGTGTGCCTCAGGGGTCTGTTTTGGGGCCCCTGCTGTTTGTAATTTTTATAAATGATCTGGATGAGGGTATTGAGGGATGGATCAGTAAATTTGCAGATGATACTAAAGTTGGTGGTGTGGTAGATAGTGAAGAGGGGTGTTTTAGTTTACAGAGTGACTTGGACAAGTTGCAGAGCTGGGCCGAGAGGTGGCAAATGGAGTTTAATGTGGAAAAGTGTGAGGTAATGCACTTTGGCAGGAACAATAAATGTGTAGAGTATAGGGCTAATGGTAGGGCTCTTAATAGTGTTGAGGAACAGAAGGATCTTGGTGTATGTGTCAATAGATCCCTGAAAGTAGGCAGTCAAGTGGATAAAGTTGTTAAGAAGGCTTATGGAGTCTTAGCTTTTATTGGTAGGGGGATTGAATTTAGGAGCCGCAGCATCATGTTGCAGCTGTACAAAACTCTAGTGCGGCCGCACTTGGAGTATTGTGTGCAGTTCTGGTCGCCACATTATAAGAAAGATGTGGAGGCATTGGAGAGGGTACAGAGGAGGTTTACCAGGATGTTGCCTGGTATGGAGGGCAGGTCCTATGAAGAGAGGTTGAAGGATTTGAGGTTGTTTTCGTTAGAAAGGAGGCGGCTAAGAGGGGATCTTATTGAAGCATATAAGATGATTAGAGGTTTAGATAGGGTGGACAGTGATAGCCTTTTTCCTAGGATGGAGAAAGCTAGCACGAGGGGACACAGCTTTAAATTAAGGGGTATGAGTTATAGGACGGATATCAGAGGTAGGTTCTTTACTCAAAGAGTGATTAGGGAGTGGAATGCCCTGCCTGCAGCTGTTGTAGATGCGCCAAGTTTGGTGGCGTTTAAGAGGTTAGTTGATAAGTATATGGATGAGAAGGGAATGGTTTAGTTAGGAGGGGCATTGCTTTTTATTTTGGTCGGCACAACATCGAAGGCCGAAGGGCCTGTTCTGTGCTGTATTGTTCTATGTTCTATGTTCTATTCAAAAATGCCGATAATGAAAATACAACAAAACTTACTCTGACTTATAAATCAAAGAAAGAGTTTAATAAAGAAATATCAATACTCCAAACTTGGGCCTCAACATGGGCCACTCCAAGCTCTCCAGAAGGTTACATAGTTTTTTACTTATAGTGAATCAGCTGGTCAGCTGACTACAACATCATTCTCTGGTTTACTGGGTCAGCTGACCCTTACATCTTGTTTCCATTGGTCACATTACATCCAATACAAAGTTGAGACCAGTTACATTCTAACAGATTCCCTTCATTTTATTTTTGTTTTATTAATTCTTTTTGCAAAATAATTTAAGACAACCATCCTCCAGTATTCTTAACAACTTTCCAGTACCTGCACACTTTTTGTAAAATAGATGGATATCTGTAGATTTGCATTCCCAGTTAAGTTTGGAAACTTCCTTGTTTTCTAGTATTTGCTTAAAGTTGGCCAAATTAATCCTTAATCATTTTTTCACTGCAAGTTTTATTGAGTAAACATTGTCCCATAAAGACCAATTGTTCACATAACACTCAACTGATACTTTCTTACCCAATATGCCCATTAAAAATAATTTTGTTAATGTTTTGGATAAATATATCTCCATATCCAATGCCTGCACTAATGCTAGGGTTCCAGCCGCCAAGGTGCTTTTGACTACCCTTTCTATTTTCTTTTCTTCCCAGGCCGAGGGGCAAGATTTTCCTTCCTTACTTACTAGGAATATTATGAATCCAACATCGCTTCAATGTTAATCTGGTAGATTGGCATGTGAAGCATCACTAAACACAGCTAATTTCATATCTTCCAATTCTCTTAGTACTGGGAATTTAATTAAAAAAGTTAAAATTAGAGGAGTGTAAAATGTTTTATTAGCCTGTAAGATCTCCCCACTGTGGTGCCCTTCAACATATCACTGAGCTCTAGAACATTATAGCTCCCATCTGGCCTTGGTCTGTGCACATAGGCAATTTAGCTGTCCTATCATGCTCCTCAACAACTCCGTTTTTTTTGTAGACCCATTGCTCCCTTTCCATTGACCTCCCTCTGGTGACGGTAATCGGATCAATACTGTTGAGTCATCGTTACACCATGTGTACTTTGTCGAATGTCAAGACCAAGATTTTGAAAAGCAGCAGCTGCTTGACTTCCTACTTTAAATTCTGTTTTCAATGTCTCAATTATCCTTTTTTCAGCCATTGAATGAGAAGAGCCCACAGAGAGATCCACAGTGCAACAAGTAAAGAGAAAAGAGTTGAATTGGACTCCTCCGGAAGGCCATTGTCCTCAACTTGACATGTATGCCCAAGCCAGCTGGAGTTGGATAAATGGCAGATTCATCAGCAGTTCTCACAAGACAGCCCTGAACACCATCAAGTACAACACAATGCCATTTGTGCTCTCGAGACCAACCACAACTTTGTTATCAAACCATCAGACAAAGGAGGAGCTGTCATACTGAACAGAATGGATTACTCCAAGAAGTGTACTGACAACTGAATAATAAGGAACATTACAGATCGTTACCTGCTGATCCGTCTAAAGAACACACTCATCAGCTCAGATTGATCAAGACTTTTGATCCGAATCTTCAGTGTTCTCATCCTATGTACTCCCTGCATTGGAGATCTCCACCGCTTCCAGAAGATACACAAAGCCAACACACCCAGATATCCCATCGTATCAGGCAATGGGATCCTATGTGAGAGCTTCTCCAGCTATGCTGAAGGCATCCTGAAACCCATCATACAAGGAACCCCAGCTTCTGTCGCGACACTATAAACTTGTTACAGAAACTCAGCACCCATGGAGCAATTGAACCAGTTGAACTCCTTGTCACAATGAATATCTCAGCAACCTACAAGAGCATCTCCTAAATTTTGATGGCATTGTTGCAACTGCCTCAGTACTCAAGCCAACAACTGTCAATCCCCAGAGACAACTCTACAACTCATCTGTTTCATCCTGGACCACAACATCTTCACCTTCAACAACCAATTCTTCATCCAGGCACATGGAACAGCCATGGGGACAAAATATGCACCTCAATATGTCAACATTTTCATGCACAGGTTCAAACAAGACTTCTTCACCACACAGGCCTTTCAGCCTACGCTATACACTAGATGCATTGATGACATTTTCTTCCTTTGGACTCATGATGATCAATCACTGAAACAACTATATGATGACATCAACAAGTTCCATGCTGCCATCAGACTCACCATGGTCTATTCTTCAGAATCAGCCACATTCTTGGACACATACATCTCCGTCAAGGATAGTCACCTCAGCACCTCACTGTACCACAAGCCCTTAGATAATCTCACAAATCTCCACTTCTCCAGCTTTCATCCTAAACACATTAAAGAAGCCAGCAACTATGGACAGCCATCTATATCGATGGGATCTGTTCAGATAAGGAGGATCACATCAAACACCCACAGATGCTGAAAGACCTCTTAAGACAGTGGTTCTCGATTCATCAATTGAGAATTCCAATGTGCCACAGCAAAAAACCACACCGACCTCCTCTGAAGACAAATACAAGACATGGCTGACAAAGTACTCTTTGTTGTCCAGTACTTCCTGGAGCGGAGAAGCTATGACAACATCTCTGGATGTCATCAATGAAGATGAACATCTCACCAAGACCATCCCCACACCCCCATTTCTTGTCTTCAAACCACCGTGCAACCTCAGACAGACCATTGTCCGCAGCAAACTATCCAGCCTTCGGGAGAACAGTGACCACAACATCACACAACCCTGCCACAGAAACTCTGCAAGATGTGCTGGATCATCGACATGGATGCCATCAACTCACGTGGGAACACCATCTATCAGGTATACAGTACGTACACTTGTGATTCAGACAACGTTGTCTACCTGAAAGGTTGCAAAGAAGGCTGATCCAAGGCATGATACATTGGGGAGATCATGCAGACACTAAGACAACGAACGAATGGATGCTGCTCGACAATCACCAGGCAGGAGTTTCCCTTTCTGTGGGGAACACTGCAGCAGTCAAGGGTATTCAGCCTCTGCTCTTCAGCTAAGCCGCCTCCAAGACGGTCTTCAAGACACATAACAACGCAGAATCGATGAGCAGAAACTGATAGCCAAGTTCCGCACACATGAGAATGGCTTCAAAAAGGACCTTGGGTTCATATCATATAATCTGTAACCCCCATGACTTGCCTGGACTTGTAAAATTTCACTAATTGTTCTGGCTTGAGATAATTCACACTATTTTAATGTCTCTCCCTCTGTATTGGCTATAAAGGAATGACCCAGCCCTTTTTCAGTTTTTAAGTAGATACCCACGTATCTTTTAAATGATGAAGGTTTTTCCTTCTATCTTCCTTTCAAGCAGGATTTCCAGACTGCACCATCCTCTGAATGAAAACCATTCTCCACATCTCTAATGCTGCCATTTACTGTCATCTGATATCCACTGTCTGCTTGAAAGGAAATAGGGTCCTCCTTATTCACTCTATTCAGATCCCTCATAATACCTATCCTAATTAAATCAGCCTTCTTTGTCTCAGGGAAAACCAGCCAATCCAATCTTGCATCATAGCTAAAATTTATATCCTTGTAAATGCCTTCTTATATTCTTCTTGTAACGTGGTTAACATGGCAAAACACAATCCTCTAAGCTGTAAGCTAACTTCATACCTTTGATTTTATGCTCTACATTTTGGTTGGTGAAGCAAAGCCTTCCATGTGATGTGCTAGTGAAAATGAATTAGAGTAACTGGACAACCTGAATTAATGGCAAATCAGACAAAACCATGAGACTAAGCAGAGACTGCAATATCACAATTAACCAGACAATGGTAATGAGTAGTCTTCATTACTGACCTCCCAAGATTTGTATGCAGTTAATGGAATTCAAGATATTCATGAATTTAGATTTGTTTTATGCTTAGACACAGCTGAGTGTGAATCAAGTGAGTGAACAACATCTCATGATAAGCATATATGACATGTAGCTGCTCAATGGTGTGCATTCTCCCAAGATGTTTTAAACTTCAGTGTATAAGATTTTATAAAGAGTGAGTCAGGCTGAGAACGTGAACCTGGTACACAGACTGAGAAAGTGAACTTGGTACACAAGCTGAGAGCACAAACCTGGTACACAGAGGCTGAGAACACAAACCTGGTACACAGAGGCTGTTTGCTTGGGATGGGTTGTTCATGATCTCAGTAAAGGAGAGAAGATTTAATTCTGAAAAGGCCCAATGATCACAATTCGGAGTTGAAAAGGAGTAAGTGTGCTTTTGTGCCTTCTGAGATAGGTGTACCTTGGGCTGAAAATCAGTGAGAAAGAGGAAGATAAAGAAGAAGCCAGTAAAGCCAGTAAAGGAGCCAGTAAAGAAGAAGATAACTATAATCAATGCCTCAAAGCTAAAAGATGTGCATGAGTCAACATTATTCCAGTTTCTCCCAACCTTGAATCGGTGTTAGTTCCGCTGCATGAATTGTTGAAGAAAAGTGTGAACTAGGAATGGTCGATAACACAAAATGTTTTCAGTGTATGGTAAGGGAAATTTAACCATGACTCATTCACGACAACAAAAATTGTGGCTTGAAGCAAACGTGATGCTATGGATTATGGAGTTGGAGTAGCGAACAGTCTTGTCATAGATGATGGCCAAGAGCAAATACAACGTCAAGAAAATAGAAAGAGAAGTGCTTAGAATCTTTTTCAGAATCAAATATTTCAGCAATTTTGGTTGAATAGAAGGATCACTAATTATGGATTATAAATGACTTGTAGGTATTCTGCACTATCAGTAATGATTGGTAGTCAAGGCTGCAGCAGTGGGCTGATTTGTCTCAAAGTACATCTATAAGATTGAATATTGCAATTTGAAAGGCAATGCTATTGCTCAGGTATAGGCTATGATTCTTCACAATAGGAGTAGTGGACTATGAGCCACTGATAACACAGGTGGTGCTCAGAAAGATTCATGGTTGCAAAGAGCCTACGAACAGATATCAGACTGATAAACATCAGGCTGGACTTTCCAGCAGCACTTTCCCCAAAATTGGAAAATCCCATCCGAGGTCAACGGAGCTTTCCACTATCTACCTGTCGCCTGTTATAATTCCCATGTTGGAAAATTCGCCCCATTACTTGACTGGCATACAGGTGAGTAACTGAAACAATTCCACAATCATCATAACGAGGTGCCACGTAAGGGTTCCATCAAATGGGTCACAAGGTGATGGCACTTTGCAATGATAGGAATCAGGCTGAAGGCCATTCAGGATACATTAAGAATGGTCAATGTGAAATCCATAGCAAAAACATTTGATTTTTTTTGGCCAGTTAGGCGATCATCTAAAATCATATGAAATAACTGTCAAAAATGTCAAAATAAGCCACTGAAAACTTATTTGCAGTTATGGTTGAGTCATTCGTTTTGAAGACTGTAAGGGCATCAACGAAGTCCATGAGGTTTGGCCTCTTAGACAATGAGCTGCTAAATTGAGATAATGATTGCCTGCCCAATTAGGGAGTCTCACCTGTATATATATTGAGGAATGTGAGGGATATTGACCCTCCAGATTCTGACTTTGCATCTGAAGAACTTTTAGGAATGGAATTGAATTTGTAAATAAGGGGAATCTGGTGAAGACCAACCTCTGAGGCATATTTCAAAGAATGTATGTAGACTTCTGTGAAAAGAATATTGATAATTTCCTGGTGCTCAATGAAGCCACCTTAAATGGATCAAAGTAAAGCACATTGGTTAAAACACCACTACTGAACAAACAATAGAAGAGTTACAGTCCATTTTTGCCTTGTTTACTGGAAGAGCCTGGATCAAATAACAGCCCTCCATTTTGTTCTGGAACATACCGGAAACAGAGTCATATCAAATACACTCTCCATCTCATCCAGCACTGAATGGAGCAGCTGGAAGATGTCTTATAGTTAAAGAAGCATTCAAGAAACTAATGCTGCATGAATGTTCACATTTTACGACAAAATAGCAGCTGGATATTTATTTAAACAACCCACACTCCACTACAAGATACACATCTCCTGAATTTTCAATGGTGAGAAGGATAGGACACATTTGAGTCTGATTCAAACAAACTTGACAAATGTTGAACACAAAAGTCTAGCCAAAAGCCTCAATATGACACAAAGAAAAGGGAACACAGTATTAGGCAAAACAAGCAGCTTGTGCACTGAGCCCCTTCATAAGCCACACACAGGGATGTAGGAAATGTTAAAAAAGTTTGTGAAATGGAATGAAAAAAGTGATTGATAGAAAAATAAAAAATGTATATGTAAATCACACAAGATTCCAGGAGGCATGGACCAAAGCATAAGCATGATCAACATAGAACATAGAACATAGAACACTACAACACAAACAGGCCCTTCGGACCACAAGTTGTGCCGATCATATCAGTACCTACCAGGCCGTAGAACTATCTGTAACTCCCAATCCCATTAAATCCCATGTACTCATCCAGAAGTCTCTTAAAAGACCCCAGCGTGTTCGCCTCTAACACCACTGATGGCAGCCGATTCCATCCACTCACCACCCTCTGAGTGAAAAACTTGCCCCTAACATCTCCTCTGTACTTGCTGCCCAGCACCTTAAACCTGTGTTCTCTCATAGCGACCATTTCAGCCCTGGGAAATAGCCTCCGAGAATCCACTCTATCTATTCCTCTCAACATTTTATAAACCTCTATAAGGTCGCCTCTCAACCTTTGTCTCTCCAGGGAGAAGAGACCTAGCTCCTCAACCTATTTTCACAAAGCCTGCCCTCCAATCCAGGCAACATCCTTGTAAATTTTCTCTCCACTCTCTCAATAGCTTCCACACCCTTCTGCACCCTCTCAATAGCTTCCACATTTTGATCACGAAATCGCACTAGCGAGTTCATATTTCACTGTCCGAAGTACCAATTTTGGAACAGAAAACAAGACCTTTGGTAAGTACTGAACCAAGACAAGCAATCCAAAAACTCACTCTACATCGAAAACATGGAAGGTTTAGTAAGCCAGTTAATAAGCATGACTTTTTTTTAACAAAAAGATTTTTTTTAACAAAGGCCAGTTTGCCAATTGTGCGTGTTCACAAAGTTTCTCAGTGTTGAAGTTGAATAGACAATGAACCAGAGATTATTTTTTTTTTCTCAGAGGGCAATACTGTACTGTTACGAGCATGGGTAGTGTACGGTGAGGTCTTTAAGTACATGATCTAGCCTTGGAGTCTGTCTTTCATTACAGTCATATCAAATACGCCCTTCATTTCATTAACTATAACACATCTTCCAGCTGCTCCATGAGATGGAGGGTGTATTTGATATGACTCTGTTTCCGAATCAGACTCAAATGTGTCCTTAAACTTCTCTCCATTGAAAGCTCAGGAGATGTGTATATTGTAGTTTAGTGTGGGTTGTTCAAATAAGTAGCCAGCTGCTATTTTGTAGTAAAATGTGAACATTCATGCAGCATTAGTTTCTTGAATGCTTCTTTAACTGTAAGACACCTTCCAGCTGCCCCATTCAGTGCTGGATGAGATGGAGAGTGTATTTGATATGACTCTGTTTCCGGTATGTTCCAGAACAAAATGGAGGGCTGTTATTTGATCCAGGCTCTTCCAGTAAACAAGGCAAAAATGGACTGTAACTCTTCTATTGTTTGTTCAGTAGTGGTGTTTTGACCAACGTGCTTTTCTTTGATCCATTTAAGGTGCCAGGAAATTGTCAATATTCTTTTCACAGAAATCTACACACATTCTTTGAAATATATCTTTCAAAATGTAATAACCTCGCTCTGCATCACCCAGAAGCAGCTCAGGGTTTCCAATTCTCAGGGATATCCTGGAGTCTCCAAAAATTGAAAGTTAATCTAATGGACTCCACCGAAAACCACCTCATGGACGCTTTGCCGGTGTATTTATAAAAATTATCTTTTTTCTTCATTTTCTTTGTATATGTTTATTTATTACTTCTAAAAATATGAAAGATATTTGGTGGAAAAAGACTGGAGTATGGGGGGATACAAGTGATGGGAGAGGGGATGTATTTGGAGGCAGAAGGTTGTATGCTAAAATCTACAGAAGGAAATCTAACCAAACTTGGCAATCCTGTACTGAAGCTGTCTCTAAGCAGCAATTCTAAAGCAGAAAGCAACAAGGGATGGCTGAAAGAAACTAATGAGTGGACAGATGTTGCTCCTTATTGCAACTCAGATGACAAACGAATTCCGTAGAGTCAATTTGCCCTTAAACAACACTGTTGGAAGCTCATTTGCACACTCTTCTGAAACATGCTTAGGGCCAGTTGATTGCACTAATGTGACATGATCAGCAGTATAATTGATTCCAAAATGGATCCAATTCTAATAAGCCAGAACTCAGAAAGTAAGTTGACTCAGTGCCACTAATATCTGCAGTGAGCTAGTAACAAGTCAGAGAGGATATTAGTACAATTGACTGAATGACAAGAAACACAAAACATTGAGAAACTGAAGTGTTTATCAAGAAGGTCACTTCAGCACTCAAACAAAAAAAACTTAAGAAACAATCAGAGGACTGTAAATATGGACAATATTTACAATTCAATTCCACTGTTATCACAAAGTGATGAATGCTGCTTGGAAGAATGAAATGAGGTTCAAGTCCAGTTAGCTATGTCATCATTAATGCATCAAAATGAGATGGAATTTTCAATCATTGCCAATCCCATTTCTTCAAACTGTATCACTTGCCAATACGTAGAGCAGGGATAACACTGCTCTACAGAGCCTCAAGAGAGACAGCACCCCATTAAAGCCTGGCTCCCCCGGTTCAGGGAACTTTTCCGCATTTTGTTTCCCACATTACAACAATGAATAGAGTTCAAAATACTGACAGTAAAGCACTCTGGAATATCCCGGCACTGTGGTAGGTGCTACTGAAATGCATATTTTTGCTTTCAGTTATGGTACCCCATATGCAGCCACTTTTAAGAGGTTGTGTTAGCTTCCTACAGTGTTCTTTAACAGCTCCTAATACATTGGATGGCACCGTAGCACAGTGGTTAGCACTGCTGCTTCACAGCACCAGGAACCCAGATTCGATTCCCAGCTTGGGTCACTGTCTGAATATAATTTGCATGTTCTCCCCATGTCTACGATGAAATTCCTCCAGGTGCTCCAATTTCCTCCTACATTCTGAAAGACATGCTAGTTAGATGCATTGACCTGAACAGGCACCGTTCTGTGGGGAATTTCACAGTAACTTCATTGTAGTCTTAATGTAAGCCTTACTTGTGAATAATAAATAAACTTCTTAAAAAAGAATTCCAGATAGCTATGGTGATAATTCAGCCCAAAGCCTTACATGGGCCAAACACACATGCACACACACATACAGAAACACACTCATATTGACACACACTGATATATACACACACACACACACACACACACACACCTTCTCTCACAGATACACACGTTGACACACACACACACTCATGCACACACTAACAGGGTGGCAGTGACAGCACCAGGAACTTGGATTCAAATCTGACCTTGGGTCACTGTCTGTGTGCAATCTGCACATTCTCCCTGTGTCTACATGTGTTTTCTCCAGATGCACCGGTTTCCTTCTACACTCCAAAGATGTTCAAATTGAGTGGATATTTCCTATAGTGTCAGAAGGGATTATATGGGGTTATGGGCTGAAGTCTGGGTGCGATTGCTGTCGGTATAGGTTTAATAGACCAAATGGTGTCCTTCTGCACTGTAGGGACTCTATGACACACACTCACATATACATGGACTCACTCACACACATACATACACTGTCACACACACACACACAGAGTCAGGTAAACAAAAGTAGTTCTAAGGGATTTATATTTGAATGGCTGAATAGCAAAAATAAGATATTGTTTTAATTTAGTATTTCTGTGTAATACATATAGTTAGATTCATGCTAAACAAAGGTGCTTATATGTGTGGGGTTTGCTCAGTTCAAGCTGTGATTCTATTGCGCTTTGAGAGGGCTATGTGTAAAGTAAACAAGCTATAGAAAAGTAGAAGTCATTGCTTAGCAACTGGGGGCACTTTTCAGAAAATGTTTTGTGTTTAGTTTTAGCTGGATATAAAGCAGTTAGAGATAGGTAATAAAAGAGAAGGCATCTCTGCTAGAAATAGTTGGTTGTAGAAGTTAAGAGGGAACATCTTTCTCAGCCTTGCTAAACAAAAAGCATACCAATTATGGAGTAATGATTTACAAAACAAGTATAGAGATCTAAAGAGCATTAGTTAAGGAAACTAGAAAATTGAAGAGAAGTTTCAAAAAAGTCTGAAGTTGCAGGACTCAAAGAGCAACTGCCATTTGAAAGTGGGATACCACTTTTGGAAGTCAAAGACAGACCTGGAAGAATTGATGTGGTTGCTACAGACAAACTACATACCTAAACAACTGTAAGGTTTGATGTCCTTATTTCAAACATTGAAGAAGTAATATTGTGTTGGGGACTAAGGACTTGAATTTGTGCAAAAACATTTAAAACAAAGGAAACTGAAAGGAGGGGTGGAAAACTTGGAGCTGTGTTCCTTGTTAAAAGTAGAGATAGGTTTGATTGATAGGCTAGCTGGAAACAGAGTTTTGATGCAAACATCTGATGGAAAGCAATGGTTGAAAGAAGATTTTAAAGTGTGTCCTTTGGGAGTAGGGTTTGGAAATCCTCATATGACAATCATCTGGGGAGGATTGTGGAAGAAATCCACAGAAGATCACTTGAGTGGCATTAGCTATTTGGCGTTATCTCTAAAAACATTTGTGAAGCTAAGGGGAAAGTAAAGGAGTTTTATATCATAATTTACATATTTAATAAATATTTTTTGTTGTTGTTGAAACTATTTAGCATTTCTGTGATACTACTTCTCCATGTTTTCTAAAAAAAAGGTAAAAGTTACGATCTTTTGTGTGAAGGTTTGTAGAAGAAAATATCCTCATCCTCAGAGCTGGAGGAGCCCAGTACCTCAGCACAAAAGATAAGCCTGAAGCATTTACAATAATCTTCAGCCAGAAGTGCTCTAGCTGTCCCCAACATCACAGATATCAGTCTTGAGCCAATTCGATTCAAACCATGTGATATCAAGAAACAGAGAATAAAGAACAAAGAAAACTACAGCTCAGGAACAGGCCCTTCGTCCCTCCAAGCCTATACCGACCATGCTGCCTGACTTAACTAAAACTCCCTACACTTCCACGGACCATATCCCTCTATTCCCATCTCATTCATGTGCTTGTCAAGATGACTCTTAAAAGTCACTACCATATCAGTTTCTATTACCTTCCCCGGCAACAGGTTCCAGGTACCTACTATGTAAAAATTCTGCCTTGTACATCCCTTTTAAAACTTGCCCCTCACACCTTAAATGTATGCCTCCCTGTAAATGACTCTTCCACCCTGGGAGAAAGCTTCTGACTGTCCACTCTGTCCACATTCCTCATAACCTTATAGACTTCTATCACATCTCCCCTCAACCTCTATCGCTGCAGTGAGAACAAGTTTCTCCAACCTCTCCTCATAGCTAATGCCAGGCAGCATCCTGGTACATCTTTTCTGTACCAGCTGCTTGACTGGCATCCCTTCGATAAATATCTATTTCCTCCACTACTGATGCCAATCACGATGGACAGAACTAAGATGTCAACCTGTGTGACATGACTAATGAATTTTACTCTTTGTTTCCATCCTTTAGATGAACCATCTGTCAGAGCTACCCAATAGGCAGATCATTTCATGCCCTTGGCACTAGAGACATCAAGGGATGCACATAGGGCACACAAGATTTTAGCACCTGGCAGCAACATACATATCATGGGTCATGACGATATCAGGAGGGTTGTTAGGGCACTGGAATGGCTTTATGGAATAGATGAGGGTTGTGTACCTGGGATGATGGCTGTGCCCACTGGTGATGTGGGAAAGCAGGGAATAACAACTTCGCTGACAAAACAGAGCTGAATGAATATATCCCTGGTGTCCTTGTCCACCTGGAGATTCCTCAGTACTCCTTATCATTCTCACATTCTGGCTGCCCAGTCTCAGTGTTGGAATCCACATCATCATCTTCCTAATCAAGAGGATCCCCCCAGGAAGTTGTTGAAAGTAGAGCACACTACCACAGTGTGGGAATATTCAGGTGGGTATTGCAGAGCGCCCCTAGATCAGTGCAGGCTTCTGATCTTCAGCAACTCAATGGTCCTCTTCACCACCACCTTTGTGGATACCTGACAATGGTTCTATCTCTCCCCTGATTTGAAATTGGCCCCCTGAAAGATATTATCAGCCACCTTTTCAGTAATCCTAGTCACTGATCAAGCAACTGTCTAGACATGCTGAAGCAGCAAGGAGCCCAGGCACTTGTGGGTGACACAGAATGCATGAATGATGGGAGTGGCCCAAGAATCTTGCACACGTCTATCAGATCTGGGTCCTTTGGTTACACACAAACTGCACCTCCATTGAAACACCTTTAGTGTTCACAAGCTCCTGGCTGGTTCGCTAGAACAATGTTGGTCACATGGGTGCAACAATGGCTCGCTGGATGAGGGGGATCCAACATTGGCTGTGAAACCAGTCGCCTGCTCAGCCTGGCTGGTCTGTTCTGAAATGACTGAATCGTCTCTCGCGCCTGAACAGGATATCAATAACAAGCTTAACATGTGCGTATATGACTGTGGGAATCCACACAGATCACCCGTAGCACCCTGGAAAGATCCAGAGATATAGAAATTTAGTACGACAATGTCCTTCAAAGCAACAGGCACTGGGTGTCCACCCCAAACAATTGGAGGATACATCCAGACCAATCATGTGGCAGATCCTCATCACAGCTTCCCTTGAAAGCCAGAGACTCCTGCGGTACTGGACCCCAGTGATGTCCAGGTAGTTTGATTGATGCCTGTACACCCTGGCAGCAGGGTAGTGGCATCTTCTCTGGGATCATCTCTCTGCCCTCTCTGCTGGCTTGATTACCCTGTGCTTAGATCTCTACCCAAGGGGGATGTCTGTGACCATCTTGCTTCCTCAATCTTTGTCCCCACTTCTCTGAAGGGGAAGAAATTCTCCCTGCTGAGTACACAATTCCCATCAGCAGGTTGGCTAATGGGGCTGACCCATGTGCAAGGAGTGACGGAGGGACCCAACTGCAGTGCCAGAGGACAGTCTACAGTTTGAGCACTCTTATGTACCCAACATTAGAAAACCCTCGGTCAACATTCCAGAATACCACCTCATCCCTACAAACACCTAACTGCTCAGCTAGCATTTACAGCAGGACCCTCATATCCTGCCCTTAAATAAATTCTGGTTGGTCCACCTGCCTGTGTTGCTTGTGCAGACAATTTAAAATTGCACAACAACTTGAAATTTGGATCAATTAGAAGTTTAATCCTCTTCATTACATCTCTAATTGTCAGTGGGCACGCACCCGATATACACTTGCACCCATTTGGTGAAACATTGCTTGAGTGCATATTGACAGTGGGATGCATATCGAAAATAATTACATGATATTATCTATCCAAACACAACTCTGACTACAGCAACAGCATTGGTGTTGATGGCTGAAGAAATCACTCTGAAAAGAGGTGATTAATGAGGTCAGGATGTACAGGGATGTATTTTCCCTGGAAGGTAACGGTTTTAGAGGTGATCAGATTGAGATGGTGAAAGGATTTGATAGAGCAGTTAGGAACAAACAAAATCCTCAATGGGGAAAGTCCAGAACAAGAAGGCAAAACCTTCAAAATTAAAGCTCAACTTTCCAGGGATGATACCAGAACAACAATTTCAAACAAAATGTAGTAGACTTTTGGAACATTCTCCCTCAAAGAGCAGTGAGGCCGTGGTGATGGGAGGGTGGAAGGAGGATAGTGTCATAGGGGAAGGGATGAGCTTCCAGAGCTGAGATTGATACATTTTTATTAGGCAAAGCTATCGAGTGTTATGGAGCTAAGGTGGGTAGATGCACTAAGATACACATCAGAAATGATCTAACTGAATGGCAGGATATGAATGTCAAGGGCTGAATGGCCTATGACTGAAAACATGTTAATCTGTCTGAGACAAGATCTGCGGTATGTACCTCAGGATTCACACTGGCACAAGAATCTGGTGAACATCTAACAATTTCAGACAGTGAATCAGAAACATAGAAAGTGCATTAGTCACAATGAACTGCTAGTTGTGTCAGCTGGAGTTAGTTAACCTTATCCTTCCGTCGTAGAGGAAAGTTTCTAATTGAGATGGATTGTATCTGTCTAGACTATTGAATGAGATTCAGAAATCTATTAAGATATGTGTTATGGGTGAATAAGATGTTGGCGAGATTTGGCTTTTACACTCTGCTGTAATAAGAGTTATAAATAAAGGGTTGATTGTGTTTATTACTGCTTGTGGAATAGCAGCAGGAAGGACAAGAATGTGTGCTCACACATTATAACACATGCACACAGAAATACATGCATGAACACATTCAAACATAAACATGATAATGCCCACGTGAATACATACACATGAAAATGCGAGCATGTACACACAACACAGTCATGAAAGTACAGACACATACAAAACACAATACATACAGCATACACAAACAGGGGCTTGCATGTATACACAAACATCTGACACAGACATGAGCATGCATATATAAACACAACAGGCACATGATCACATGTACCAACATGCACACACAAGTACACATACAAGGGCAAAGATGCAGAGACACACACAAGAAGGCATAGACACAAAATCACACATGACCACAGACAAGCACTAACACATAAAACATAAAAAATGAACATAGAACGTAGAACATTACAGCGCAGTACAGGCCCTTCGGCCCTCGATGTTGCGCCAGCCAGTGGACCCTCTAACCTAAACTATTCCAATATCATCCATATGCCTATCCACCGAACATTTGAATGCCCCCAAAGTAGGTGAGTCCACAACTGCTGCAGGCAGGGCATTCCACGCCCTCACCACCCTCTGTGTAAAGAACCTGCCTCTGACATCCGTCCTATAACTACCACCTCTTAATTTAAAGTTATGTCCCCTCGTGTTGGTCATCACCATCCGAGGAAAAAGGCTCTCACTATCCACCCTATCCAATCCCTTGATCATCTTATACGCCTCAATTAGGTCACCGCGTAACCTTCTTCTCTCTAATGAAAATAACCTCAGGTCCCTCAGCCTTTCCTCATAAGGCCTTCCCACCATACCAGGCAACATCCTGGTAAACCTCCTCTGCACCCTTTCCAATGCTTCCACATCTTTCTCATAATGCGGCGACCAGAACTGTACGCAATACTCCAAGTGCGGCCACACCAGAGTTTTGTACAGTTGTAACATAATGCAGACATAAAATATATAGACAAATAGTCGTTGATAATACAGAACTTAAGTATTGCTGAGAAAACACTTTTTGACAAAGCTTTTCATATCACACTCATCAAGACATTCAAAAAATAAAATGTAAAGCGATCACAATTTTATAATAAACAGATGCAAAGTTGGATGTGGCCTGTTTCTTGCTCTCGTACCTAGCCAAAAAAACCATTTTCCCTGTCATGCTTGGTACCAGTATGATGCCAAATGTGTAAGCTGTACATCCCAAAGACTGACGGATTGTATGAAATAGAATATCCCTTTCACTGTTCATAATGGGCAAGGTACAGATTGTACACAACCAGCCCAGGCTTGTAAACTCAAAACATAGGGCTGATATTACCATTTTGATTCTAAGTGCTGAATCTGGTATAGTGAACAGTGAAGAAGGTTATCTCGGACTACAGTGGGATTTTAGTCAATTGGGCCAGTGGGCTGATGAGTGGCAGATGGAGTTTAATTTAGATAAATGTGAGATGATGCATTTTGGTAGATTGAATCAGGGTAAGATTTACTCAGTTAATGTTTGAGCATTGGGGAGAGATACAGAGTAAAAGGATCTCGGGGTATATGTTCATAGCTCCATGAAAGTGGAGTCACAGCTAGGCAGAATGGTGAAGAAAGCATTCGGCATGCTTGACCTCATTGGTCAGAACATTGAACATGGGACATCTTGTTGAGGTTGTGCAAGACATCGTTAAGGCCACACTTGGAATACTGTGTACAGTTCTGGTCACCATATTATAGAAAGGATATTATTAAACTAGAAAAAGTGCAGAAGACATTTACTAGGATGCTACCGGGACTTGATGGATTGAGTTATAAGGGGAGGCTGGATAGATTGGGACTTTTTCCTCTGGAGCATAGGCGACTCAGGTTTATAAAATAATGAGGGGCACAGATCAGCTAGATAGTCAATATCTTTTCCCAAAGGTAGGGGAGTCTAAAACTGCAAGGCATAGGTTTAAGGTGAAGGGGAAGAAATACAAAAGGGTCCAGAGGGGCACTTTTTTCACACAGTGTGGTGAGTGGCTTGAACAAGCTGCCAGGGCTTTAAAAAAAAGGATCGCATGGACAAATTGGGCCGAAGGGCCTATTTCCATGCTGGATACATTTAGAACAAAGAACAAAAAAAAAAGGTCTCACTGCATACTCCCCTCTCCCAATTTACTACCAATCAGTTAGTAACCTGTCTTCTTGTTTTTGCTTCCAAAGTGAATAACTTATACTTATCCAAATTATACTTCATCTGCTATTGATTAGCCCACTCATCAAGGATCCTCGTTACAGTTCACCCTCCCATCCAACTTGGTACTACCCGAAAACTTTTAGACATTCCCTTTTGTTTCCTCATCCAAATCATTAATATATAACGTGAATAGCTGGAGTCCCAACACCGATCCCTGTAGCACCCCATTAGTTATTGCCTTCCAGTATACATGTACTTAAGTCACTGTAAGTGACAATTGAGAAAGCAGTTAATAATGCATACAATATCCTTGGCTTTATTAATAGGGGGTATAGAGTACAAGAGCACAGAATTGTGTTAAGCCAGTATAAAACATTCGTTCAACCTCAACTGAGTATCACATCCAGTTCTGTGCACCACACTTTAGAAAGGATGTGAAAGCATTACATAGAACATAGAACATAGAACAACACAGCACAAATAGGCCCTTCGGCCCACGAGTTGCACCAATCATTAGAGAGAAAAAATTCTCTAGAGTAGTGCCAGGGATGAGGAACTTCAGTTATGATAGATTGGAGAAGTTGGAAATGATTTCCTTGCAGAAGAGAAGGTTGAGAGGACATTTGATAATTATCCAAAATCATGAGGGATTTGAAAAGAGCAGATAGGGAAAAACTGTTCCTACTAGTGGAAGGATTAAGAATAAGGGGACGTAGATTTAAAGTAATTGTCAAATGAAGCAACAGCAACACTGGGAAAAACTTCTTTATACAGCAAGTGGTTCTGGAATATGCTGCCTGAGAGTGTGGTGGGGCAGGCAGGTATTCAAGGAGGAATCAATGATTTGGATGAGGAAACAAATGGGAATGTCTAAAAGTTTTCAGGTAGTACCAAGTTGGATGGGAGGGTGAACTGTAACGAGGATCCTTGATGAGTGGGCTAATCAATAGCAGATGAAGTATAATTTGGATAAGTATAAGTTATTCACTTTGGAAGCAAAAATAAGAAGATTATTATCTCAAAGAATATCTAGGACTAAGCAGAGAAGGCAGTGGAATGTGCACTGCTCATTAAATTGCTGACTACCAAATACTATTTCTGGTCACCAAACTAGCGTTTGTTGTGAATGGTTCCATCTTTGAACCATAGAAAATTACAACTCAGAAACAGGCCTTTTGGCCCTTCTTTTCTGTGCTGAACCATTTTTTGCCTAGTCCCACTGACCTGCACTTGGACCATATCTTTCCACATCCCTCTCATTCATGAACCCATCCAAGTTTTTCTTAAATGTTAAAAGTGACCCTGCATTTACCACTTTATCCAGCAGCTCATTCCATATTCCCACCACTCTCTGCGTGAAGAAGCCCGCTCTAATATTCCCTTTAAGCTTTTCTCCTTTCACCCTTACCCTCTGGTTTTTTTTTCCTCCCCTAGCCTCTTCTCAGGAACTGTCCCTTTCCTTTGCGCCGATCACATCTACTAATCCACAGACCTATCTATAACCCCCTATCCTATTCTTTTCCATATACTCATCCAGAAGTCTCTTAAAAGACCCCAGTGAGTTTGCCTCAACAACCTCCGACGGCAGTCGGTTCCATTCACTCACCACCCTCTGAGTGAAAAACCTACCCCTGACATCTCCTTTGTATTTGCTTCCCTGCACCTTAAATCTGTGTCCTCTCGTAGTGACCATTTCAGCTCGGGGAAATAGTCTCTGAGAGTCCACCCTATCTATCCCTCTAAACATTTTATAAACCTCTATCAGGTCGCCTCTCAACCTACGTCTCTCCAGTGAGAAGAGTCCCAGCTCCCTCAACCTATCTTCATAAGGCCTGCCTCCCAATCCAGGCAGCATCCTTGTAAATCTCCTCTGAACTCTCTCAATAGCCTCTACATCCTTCCTATAATGAGGCGACCAGAACTGCGCACAATACTCCAACTGGGGTCTGACAAGAGTCTTATAGAGCTGCATCATTACCTCCTGACTCCTCAACTCTATTCCTCGATTAATGAAGGCCAGTACACCGTACGCCTTCTTGACCACTTCCTCCACCTGCGAGGCCGATTTAAGAGTCCTATGGACCCGGACCCCGAGATCCTTCTGCTCTACAACACAGCTAAGACTCCTACCCCTTATATTGTACTCCTTCATCCCATTATTCCTGCCAAAATGGACCACTACACATTTATCTGCGTTGAAGTCCATCTGCCACTTCTCCGCCCAGTCTTGCATCCTGTCTATGTCCCGCTGCAACTTTTGGCATCCCTCCAGACCATCCACAACACCACCGACCTTTGTATCGTCGGCAAACTTGCTAACCCATCCCTCCACTTCCTCATCCAGGTCATTTATGAAAATGACAAACAGCAGGGTCCCAGAACAGATCCCTGGGGCACTCCACTGGTTACCGACCTCCATGCAGAACAAGACCCATCCACAACCACTCTCTGCCTTCTGCCGGCAAGCCAGTTCTGGATCCACGAGGCCAAAGCCCCTTGGATCCCATGCTCTCTCACCTTCTCCAGAAGCCTTGCATGTGGGATTTATGATGCTATGGAAGCTATCGGAGCCAGAATGTCCATGCTACACAGAAAGGCAATCTGAACAATCCTTATTTGCCTTAGTCACCTCCATGTTAAGGTTTCTCAATGTCTTTCCGCTCCTTCTACAGCTCCTGTCCCTCCTAGTGGCACTGCTGGGGCTTCAGAATTACTACCCCTTGTAATTAGACAATTTGTTGATAATTAGGTAGTCTTTTGAAGAGCCTCTGAGAGCTATCAGCCAATCAAATGGTTTACAGCTCTTTAGTCCCAGCAGCACCAGGAGGAGCAGTGGCCTCTGCTGGAAATACATCCCAATCCCCAGCTATGGAGATGGAGCTGGAGTGAAATGCAAGTAGGGAGGATGACTAGTGTTAGGGTGTGGATAGAAGGACCCAGTAATGGGGACAGATGGGGATATTGGGGTAGGGAGGGGGAATCCAGTTCGGTGACCTTGGACCTTCGGTTGGACCAGGGGAATCAACAAGATAACACACTGCCTGAAAAATGGAAAGCTGCCAAGCTGGACTCTTGATGTTAGTTCTTTCCCACTGCTACTGTCACCTGGCAGTGACTAGATGAGGCCCTTATGTGGGCACTACTTGGCTACGTAAGGGTATCAATTGACCTAGGGGCAATCAAGCCACCAGATGCCTTCCCCGCCACTGACAAAGTCACATTCAGGCAGGAGTGGGCAAGGCCACAGTATTTTATGGATAGCTCCTCACCTGCAAAGCTGGGGGGTCATAAAATCCAGGCAGTAAGAACAGAGAGGGAGAAAGACACAGAGAAATAGAAAATTGGAGTTCAGTACTGAGCTATGATTGTCCTTAATCAAAGGTATACACTCACAGTTTCACTCAGCTCTCTGGGGGTTTGAAGAGTCAACTCACGGTCAAGTCTCTCCAACACGGACTAATTGTATGTGATATAGGAAACCTCCAACTCCTTGAATCATCGAACACATTCCAAACACTCCTTATCTAAGAGGCAGTCACCAACAACAAATAACATGTTATTGATCTCCATTTGTAAAAATCATCAAATATTCATGAAAAACCTATTAAATGTGCAGAGAGGCAGTATTTGAAATGTATCATTGTCACAATGACTGATTTAGCTCTCAAACCTGCTTCTCCCAAAGGCAAATCCCTGCTCATGCAATAAAAACCATGGAAGTCAGTGGCCACTTTCCACAGTCTAAATTTGGTGGATCAATGTCAGTACAATATAGAACATAGAACATTACAGCGCAGAACAGGCCCTTCGGCCTTCGATGTTGCGCCGACCAATTATGAAAAAAGCAATGCCCCTCCAAACTAAACCATTCCCTTCTCTTCCATAAACTTATCAACTAACCTCTTAAATGCCACCAAACTTGGCGCATCTACAACTGCCGCAAGCAGGGCATTCCACTCCCTAACCACCCTCTGGGTAAAGAACCTACCTCTGATATCCGTCCTATAACTATCACCCCTTAATTTAAAGCTGTGTCCCCTCTTGCTAGCTTTCTCCATCCTAGGAAAAAGGCTATCACTGTCCACCCTATCTAAACCTCTAATCATCTTATATGTTTCGATAAGGTCCCCTCTTAGCCGCCTCCTTTCTAACGAAAACAACCTCAAATCCCTCAGCCTCTCCTCATAAGACCTGCCCTCCATACCAGGCAACATCCTGGTAAACCTCCTCTGTACCCTCTCCAATGCCTCCACATCTTTCTTATAATGTGGGGACCAGAACTGCACACAATACTCCAAGTGCGGCCGCACTATTTTGTACAGTTGCAACATGACGTTGTAGCACAATTCAATCCCCCTACCAATAAAAGCTAAGACTCCGTATGCCTTCTTAACAACCTTATCGACTTGACTGCCTACTTTCAGGGATCTATGCACAAATACACCAAGATCCCTCTGTTCATCAACACTATTAAGAATCCTACCATTAGCCCTATACTCTACACATTTATTATTCCTGCCAAAGTGCATTACCTCACACTTTTCCACATTAAACTCCATTTGCCACCTCTCGGCCCAGCTCTGAAACTTGTCCAAGTCTCTCTGCAAACTATAACACCCCTCTTCACTATCTACCACTCCACCGACTTTAGTGTCATCCGCAAACTTACTAATCCATCCTTCAATACCCTCATCCAGATCATTTATAAAAATTACAAACAGCAGGGGCCCCAAAACAGATCCCTGAGGTACACCACTTGTAACCGAACTCCACGATGAATATCTCCCATCAACCACCACCCTCTGTCTTCTATCTGCTAGCCAATTCCTAATCCAATTAGCTAAATCACCCTCTATCCCATACATCTGCATTTTCTGCAGAAGCCTTCCATGGGCCACCTTATCGAACGCCTTACTAAAGTCCATATATACCACATCAACTGCCTTACCCCCATCCACCTCTTTGGTCACTTTTTCAAAAAACTCAATAAGGTTAGTAAGGCACGACCTACCCTTCACAAAACCATGCTGACTATCCCCAAACAATTCATTTCTCTCTAAATAACTATAAATCCTATCCCTAATAATTCTCTCCAATACTTTGCCCACAACAGAAGTAAGACTCACTGGCCTATAATTCCCTGGAAAGTCTCTCTTCCCCTTCTTGAACAATGGGACCACATTCGCTATCCTCCAGTCTTCCGGAACTATACCCGTAACCAACGACGACCTGAAGATCAGAGCCAGAGGCTCTGCAATCGCCTCTCTTGCCTCCCAGAGAATCCTAGGGTAAATCCCGTCCGGCCCAGGGGACTTATCTAACTTCAAACCCTCAAGAATATCTAGCACATCCTCCCTATCTACTTCAATACTTTCCAGTTTGCAACCCTGTACCTCAGTGTTCTCCACAACTACATTTACATCTCCCTGCATGAATACTGAAGAGAAATATTTGTTCAGTACCTCTCCAATCTCTTCAGGCTCCACGCACAACTTCCCACTGCTGTCTATGACTGGCCCTAATCTTGCCCTAACCAATCTTCTATTCTTAACATGTCTAAAGAAAGCTTTAGGATTCTCCTTAATCCTATCAGCCAAAGTCTTCTCGTGTCCCCTCTTAGCTCTCCTCAACTCACTCTTTAGCTCCCTCCTGGCTAATCTATAGCTATCCATTGCACTAACCGAGCCTTCAAGCCTCATCCTGACATAAGCCTCCTTTTTCCTTTTAACCAGCAAATCAACTTTTTTCGTACACCAAGGTTCTCTTACTCGACCATTTCCTCCTTGCCTGACAGGGACATACTTATCAAGGACTCGCAGCAGCTGCTCCTTGAATAAGCTCCACATTCCAGATGTTCCCAGTCCCTGTAGTTTCCTAGTCCAATCTATGCACCCTAATTCTCTCCTGATGGCCTCATAATTACCCTTCCCCCAGCTATAACTACTGCCCCCAGCTTCATGCCTATCCCTATCCATCACTAAGGTGAACGTAACCGAATTGTGGTCACTATCACCAAAATGTTCACCAACTTCCAAGCCTAACACCTGGTCTGGCTCATTGCCCAGCACCAAATCCAATGTAGCCTCACCTCTAGTTGGCCTATCTACATACTGAGTCAAAAAACCTTCCTGCACACTTTATACAAAAACTGACCCCTCTAACGAGCTAGAGCTATAGCTATTCCAATCAATATTAGTAAAGTTAAAGTCCCCCATAACAATTACCCTATTACTTTCACTCCTGTCCGGGATCGACTTTGCAATCCTTTCCTCTACCTCTCTAGAGCTTTTAGGAGGTCTATAAAAGACTCCCAACAGGGTGACCTTTCCTCTCCTGTTACTAATCTCAGCCCATACTACCTCAACAGACAAGTCCTCATCAAACTTCTATATAGGCACAGAAACAGCTTCTATCAAAATTGTGTTTGGGATTTTGGTGAATATTTGCAACACATGGACAAAAAACATTATTGGAATAAAGCACTAGATACGATGGGCCGTATTTTACCATTGTAGGCACGAAAACGTAGTAAAGTTCAGTGTGAGGCCATTAACGTGATCCATGCCGGCATCCACACAGATTGCCACGTTATCAAAAACCCAGGAATAGAGGCGATCCGATTCACACCCAGAATGGGCACAACGGTGATTTAAATGTATTTGCATGTATTTCAATTGAATTAATGAACTGCCTGCCCAAGTTTATCGGCATTTCCCTCTTTATCGCCACGTTTACTGATCTGGAATCGCGCCAAAATAAACCTATTGAATAAAAATCTGAATCGGACTCTGCAGCTGCTGAAGAGTCGTGTTCAGAGCTTCCAACGGCTCTCTGACTCAGATTACTGGTGGGTGGGGAGGAGGAGTCAGATCATTCTCTGGTTCGGGGGAGAGGAGTGAGGTCAGATCGTTGTCTGGTTGTGGGGGATGAGGGGGAGGAAGCGGGTCAGATGTATTTCTAGTGGGGAGGGGCTAGGGGAGGAAGCCTAATCGTTGTCTGGTGATGGGGGAAGGACAGGTCATTGTCTGGCAGTGGAGGGGAGGGCTGATCGTTGTCCGGTGGTGGGAGGGAGGAGGAGGCAGGTCAAATGTTCATCTCGGGAGGGGGTGACTGAACCCAGATTATTGTCTTGAGGGTGTGTGGGGGCAAGTGAGGCCAGATCATTTCCTGAGGAAGGGAGGAGAGAAGCGGGTAAGATGTATCACTACTGGTGGGGGAGAGGCTCGATTGATCACTGATGGGGAGTACAGATAGATCTCCGGTACGGGGGTGCCAGGAGGTGTCCGCTGTCATTCTGCTGCCGATCAGTCGGGGGGACGGGAGGTGGGGTGGGTAGGGTGGGGGTGGCCAGGGGTCACGTTTGTTCTTTGTTCTTTGATTGGTCTGGGTAGCACGGGGAGTGGATAATGGGGAAAGTGATTTCCGTAGGGGGAATCACTCCAGCTTTTCACTCTCCCACCGCTTTCTCCACTTTCTGCTGCCTGGGAGCGATCTGACAGAGGTGTACTTTTTCAAATTTTTTCCAATCACACACGCGCAGTTCAGAGCTCCAATCATTTCGGATGAGCTAAGCCTTGCCCACAGCGCAAATGGAACCAACAATTTTTTTTCAGGCTAAGTGCATGTGGATGCACTGAAAACAGGTTTCTATGTCAGATCTGAATGAAACCCAGGTACAGCTTAGAATGAAAATGGTAAAATCAGGCCCAATTTGTTCCAATCGTAAGATATCTCCTGGAATTTGGTCAGCTGTTTTGGTGGCCTCTTTCAGCTGATGAATCAGTACTCTTCCATATTGAACAACACTTGAAGGAAGCACTGAGGGTGGCAAGGGCACAAACTGTATTCTGGGTGGGGAATGTCCACCTCCATGAGTGCCTCAACAGCAGCACCATTGATTGTGTTGGTTAGCTGCTAAAGGATCCTAAGGGCTAGACTGGGTCTGCAGCAGGTGATGAAGGAACCAACAAGAGGAAAAAACATAATCCTAACCAATCTGCCAGCTGCAGATACACCTGTCCATGATGGTATCGGTAAGAGTGACAACCACACAGTCCTTCTGGAGAGAAACTCCTATCTTCACATTGAGAACAACCTCCATTGTGTTGTGCAACACTATCACTGTGTTAAATAGAATAGACTTCGAACTGATCTAGCAGCTCAAGATTGGGCATCCATGAGACACTGTGTGACAACAACAGCAGTGGAACTGTACCCCAGCACAAACTGCAACCTCATGTTCCTGGATATTTCCCACTCAACCATTACTATCAAGCTAGAGGATCAACCCTAGTTCATGGAGAGTGCTAAAGGGCATGCTAGGAGCAGCACAAGGCATACCTAAAAATGAGGTGTCAAAGCTACCAAATAGATCTACTTACATGCCAAATGGCAAAAATATCATGTGGTAGACAGAGCTAAGCAATCCCACAATCAACAGATCAGATCTAAGCTCTGCAGTCCTGCCTCATCCAGTCATGAATGGTGGTGGACAATTAAACAATTCATTGGAGAAGTATAAATATCCCCATTCTCGATGATGGAGGAGCCAAGCACATCACTTCAAATGATGATAGTAATCTTCAACTGAGTGGATGATTCATCTTGGCCTCCTCCAGTGGTTCCCAACACCTCAGATGCCAGTCTTCAGCCAATTCGATTCACTCTATGTGATATCAAGTAATGGTTGAAATTGGCTGTGATAACATTCCAGCAATAGTACTGAAGGCTTGTGCTCCAGAACATTCCTAGCTAAGTTTTTCCAGTACAGTTACAACACTGCCATCTACCAGACAATGTGGAAAATTGCCCAAGTATGTCCTGTACACAAACATCAGGACAAATCCAACCTGGCCAATTACCACCCAATCAGACTGCACTCGATCATCAGTAAAGTGATGGAAGTGGTCATTGTCAGTGTTATCAAGCAGCACTTACTGAGCAAGAAACTTCTCAGTGATGCCCAGTTTGGGTTTCACCAGGTTCATTAAGCTCCAGATCTCATTGCAGCCTTGGTTCAAACATGGACAAAAAAGCTGAACTCCAAAGTTAAGGTGAGAGTGACAGCCCTTGAATTCAAGGCTGCATTCAATTGAATGTGGCATCAAGGAGCCCTAGAGACTAAAACTGGAATCAATGGGTATCAGGGGGCAAACTCTTCACTGGTTGGAGTCATACCTGGCACATACCAAGATGGTTGTGGAGGGTCAGTCATCTCAGCTCCCGGGCATCTCTGCAGGAGTCCCTCAGAGTGGTGTCCGAAGGCTAACAATCTTCAGCTGCTTCATCAATGATTCAAGAAGGTAGCTCATCACCATCTTCTCAAGGATAACTAGGGATGGGGCAGTAAATGCTGACCAGCCAGCTGTGCCCATGTCCTACAAATTAATAATAAAAAAAAGATGATGCATGGAAATCAGGTTCACACTCTTTCTGGAACCACATTTGGAACAGTTTTGATCTCCTTATTTAAGGAAAGAAATTATTTCATTGGTAGCAATTCAGAGAAGGTTCACTAGGATGATCCTGGTATGGAAAGATTGTCTTGAACAGGTTGGGACTCTACTTATTGGAATATAGAAGAATAAGAGATGATCTCATTGAAACACATAGGATTCTTAAGGGGCTTGACAAGGTTAATGCTGAGAGGGTATTTCCACTCATGGGAGAGCCCTGGACTAGAAGGCATAGTTTCAGAATAAAAAGGTGCCAATTTAAGACTGAGATGAGAAGGAGTCTTTCGAACTCTTTGCCACAGAAAACTGTGGGGGCAGAGTCCTTATGTATATTTAAGGCTGAAATAGGTAGCTTTTGATCAGTAAGAGAATCAAAGATTATGTGGAAAGGGCAAGAAAGTGGGCATGTTAGATCAACTGCAACCTCATTGAATGATGAAGCAGATCAAGGGGCTGAATGACTGACTCTTGTTCCTGTTTTATATGATCTTATTATGATCATCCTATTCCCCGATTGGTTGCTCAGGTCATGTGATCTTTACTCTCCAGATTGATTCTTAAAGGAACTATTGACACAGTGATCATAATAGCCTCCCTATATCTAACCTCCCAACAGACTGGTATAGAGATTGAGGGAAGGAGGGAATCATTCACATTGGGGTCTGTCAGACTATGGATCCTTCCATTCCCTTACACTGTTTGCAACAACTCTCCGGAAGAGTATCACAACCAGGCCCATCCCGCAATCCCACACATTTATAATGCTAATCCCCTAACCTGCACATCTTTGGAGGAAACTGGAGCATCCTGTGGAAACTTATGCAAACATGGGGAGAAGGTACCAACTCCAAACAGACAGTCACCTAAGGTGAGAATTAAAGCTGGTTGTCTGGCACTGTCAGACAGCAATACTAACCACTGTGCTGCTTTGATCTACCCACTGATAATCAACAGCTAGTTTATCTAATCCTTTCTGGGGAGAACCAAACACACTGATCACAGCATTTTGAAGGTCAGTTTGAATGTAGGACTGGCACAAATCCTGATACAGCAGCTTTGACAGTGCATGCCGCTTGAAAATAATTGATTTTTTTAAAGAGCTAATTCTAATCCAAGCTAATAGATAAAATGACTGGGCTCTCACTTTTCCTTCCACACTAATAACTTTCCCTCACTCTTCCTCACACATATAAATTGCAAGTCAGTGCTGAGGAGAAATGAGAATGAAATAAATAAAAGCCTGTTTATAACATAAGCTCTTTCAAGATACAGGATGAACAACGAACACATCTCTCATCTTGAGAATCCAACCTCTCACCAAATGTGCCTCCTTATTTTATCACTTTACTGGTAACTCTCTCAATCCTTTATTCTTGTATCCCCTTTCTTCTAAATTTTCAACCTCCACATTGTCTCCTTCCAATGGTGGCTCAGTGACAGCATGTGCAACCTCAGAATATAGTGAATTCAAATCCAGTTGCAGAGTTCAAACTCACAGTTCAGTGACATGTTTAGGACTGTTCTGCTATCAAAGATGCAGAAAGACAGCTGCAAGATATGGTCCTGTAATGTTGGCACATTTGGTTCTTGTTAATAAATAACAAAGTGTCTATGCCTCTCCCAATCATGCTTGGCATAGCAGGTGTCAGGGCCATGTTCTTGAGAGATCATGATGTCAATCAACCTTTGATGATGACTGCCAACTTTGCCATTTTAGGCTTTGCCATACCAGTTAACACAAACAACTAACACACTGTCAACAGCATGAATGGTCCCACCCCCCACCAGCAAATTACTATAAATACTGGAATCTGAAACTAAAGAGAAAATGGTGGAAAATCTCAGTAGGACTCGCAGTGTCTGTAAGGAGAGAAAAGAGCTGAGGCCTTCGGTCTAGATGACCTTTTGTCAAATTGTAGCTGTTTTCTGTTACTTGCTACTGGACTTGCAGAGTGCTTGGAAATCCTGGTTGTTGGAGTAGATCTGCAAAGTTAGTTAAGTTTGCAGTAAATGGAGTTTTGTTTTCTCCTGGAAGATGAGTTCACCAGAATCATGAGGAGTAAGGGGAAGTGAAGAGAAAAAAAGGCAGATAAAGGGGGAGTGAAGGGAAAAAGGAGGAGTGAAGGAGAAAAGAGGAGTGATAGGGAAAAGTGGAGTGAAGAAGGAAAGGGGAGGAAGAGGGAAAAGGGGAGGAAGGGGGAAGGGGAATGAAGGAGGAAAGGAGGAGTAAAGGCAAGTGAAGGGGAAAAGGGAAGTGAAAGAGAAAAGGAAGAGCAAAGGGGAAAAAGGATGTGAAAGGAAAAAAGTTCTGGGGAAAAGGGGAGCAAATGGGAATAGGGGAATGAAAGGGGAGACGGGATGAAGGAGAAGAGGTCAGTGAAAGGAAAAAGGAGATTGAAGGGGAAAAGAGTATGAATTGCAAAAGGAGGAGTGAAGATGAAAAAGAGGTGGGAAGAGAAAAAGGATAGGAAAGGATAAGGGACTGGACAGTGAAATGAGAAATGAAGAATTTTGTTTTATGCAAGGTTAAAAATAAACCAAACTTGGCCCTACCTGACCACACAGGTTCAGTTGTAGATGTGCCAAGTTTGGTGGCGTTTAAGAGGTTAGTAGATAAGTTTATGGATGAAAGGGGAATGGTTTAGGTTAGAGGGTCACTGCTTGTTCCTAATTGGTCAGCGCAACATCGAAGGCCGAAGGGCCTGCTCTGTGCTGTAATGTTCTATGTTCTATGTTTACACAGAATTAAATCATTTTAGAAAATAGTGTCAGCCATGTTTATAGAGTCAGAATGTTCTGAGTTCATGTCCCATCCCAGAAATTTGAGTATATAGTCCGTGCAATATTCTGAGGGAGTGCTGTCTTTCAAATGAAATGTTAAACCCAACCCTGTTGATTCAGTCATGTTGAAGAGAAAGATTTCTGGGCTGTATTCAAAGAAGAGCAGAAGGGTTTCCCCTGGCATTCCAGTATTCTCAACCAGCTTCATGAATATAGGTTTCCTGGTCATTATCATGTTTAGGTTTCTGGAATCTTGCTGTGCATGAATGGTTGGATATTTCCTGCATTTCATGAGTGATTACAATTGTGCAGGACTTGGCTACAAATCATTTTGGATGTTGTGAGATTGTGAAAGATGTTGTAACAGTGCAAAATTCTTCATTTCTTTTCACTAAGCAATCAATGATCAGATTAATGAGGTTAATGTAGTGTAAATAAACCTCTGAAAGGCCTTTGCTAAAATGGCACAGAACAGGCTAGTCAGCAGGGTAGATGTCATGGAATAAAGTGGACAGTGGCAGTGTGGATACAAAGATAATTAAGTGAAAGGAAACAGAGGGCAGAACCTTCCTTTCCTGTCCACCATGGGAATCGTAGTGAGCGGGGTCAGACTATGCAAAGGTCCATTGACCTTGGGGAGGATTTTCTGGCTTTGGGCCATGTGCAGTCAGAAAATTCCTCCGAAGAGGTGTGATGAAGAGTTGTTTTTTGGATTGGGGAGGTTTTGCCAAAAGTTTTTTCTGCCAAGACAACTGATTTTCTTGATCTGTATTAATAACCTAGGTTTGTGTGCACTGGGCACAATTTCAAAATGTACAGATGATGTTAAGCTTAAAATGATTGTGAACTATGAGGATGCTTCAATAAATTTCAAGACGGGTATAGACAGGTTGGTGAATGGACAAGGGTGGGAGATTGAATTTAATGTAGAAAGTGTGACATGATGGGTTGCAGAACCTTGGACAGAGCATGTAGGTCTTGTTTATTCATTAGCACAGCACAAGAAGAGCAAAAACAACCTGTTAGAAATGTAGCTATAGTACAGATTGACACACAAAGGGTAAACTTGTACCTACGCTGTGGTAAGACTTGAAGAAATACAGTTGTTCCATGAAGAAATAAAGTAGATTATATCCGTTCATTCCATAATAAATGTACACAAACAGCCCGAAATCCAATATCTGCGTCACCAACTTAAGTGCAAGGCTGTCTGAAGATATTATAAATTGCATTTAAATGTAAAAAATGTCCATTCAATTTTAATTGAACAGCTTTTCTCTTTTCAACAGATCATAAATTAGCCCTCACATAAGTTCTGGAAGTCAAACACATTTTACTCCTGAAGGATTGTTAGCAGCATATAGTCTGTGATTGTATTCTCATACAGAAAAAAGTAGAGAGACAATGAAGAGACATACTTTTTTACATAATAAGTTATTCTGATCCAGAACTCACTGCCTGGAACCAGATTCAATAACAACTTTCAAAATGGAATTGGATAAATCCTTAAAGGAAAACTATTTGTAGTAGTATTGGGGAGAATAGCCATGTCCCAGCCAGGATGCAGGCAGAAAATGTGAAAAATGTATCTATGCTATTCTGGCCACTCTATAAAATTATTATTGTATTTTTTAACTGGATCACCCTTCACTCTAACTAGCCATGACACATATCAGAGGAAGTTCTAATCTTCAGACAAACATCAGAGACTTGTTATCTCTAAAACAAAAAAAGACACAAATGCCCGTTCCTGAAACTGCACAAAACCTCTCTACATTTCTAAAGAAGAATTCTGCCCACTGAAAATGGTATGTCTTTAAAGGGCACAGAACTGGATATCCTTAGTCCAACACCCACAAGAAGTGTTAAGTATGTTGTACAACATTCATGGAGCTGCTAGAATCAATAATGTTGCCATGTGGACCTGAACTCAAGCAGTCACTGTTTGACCTTTAAAGAGCAGGATCCAAGGCCAGCAGCTTGGCTCCATTTTACTATTGAACAGGTAGCAGCATGAATAAGTCTGTCCTTCATCTACACTGAGAACTACTGGAACACCAGAACTTGTGCCTTCAAGACAAATTTACCTGATGTCTCCCATCATGGGTGTTCTCACTTCTGGAAAAATGGATCACCCAGAAACAGTCAGTCTGCCGACCTCTGGAGACTTTCGATTGGACTCTGGACTCAAATAAAACCATATCTTGTATTTTTATCATGATTTGGCTCATTTCTTTCCCTTATTTCTCTTTTATTGTCTTAGTGTAAAAGGGACAAACATTGCAAAAACACATTTCCCATATTTTGAGTGTGTGAAATAAAACAATCCTTTTAGTTTACCTTACCTCAGGTTTGCTGTGTGAGTTATGCATAGATGTTTGGAACGTTTGCAAATTTAAAAGGGTTGAAGAAAAATTCTACCATTTACAAAGTAAGAAATCAGAAATCAAAAAGTCCTTTCTATTTATTCAGCTGGTGAGAGGAAAAATCAAGGGTAGCATGGTGGTACTGTGGTTAGCATTGCTGTCTCACAGCACCAAGGATCAAGGTTCGATTCCCAGCTTGGGTCACCATCTCTGCTGAGTCTGCATGTTCTTCCTGTACTGCGTGGATTTCTCCAGGTGCTCCAGTTTCATCTTGTAGTTCAAAAGACATGATAGTTGGGTGCATTGGCCATGCTAAATTCTCCCCCACTGTATCCGTATAGGCGCTGGAATGTGGCGACTAGGGGATTTTTAAAGTACCTTTGTTGCAGTGTCAATCTAAGCCTAAATTGCTCCCACTCAAAACAGAAATTGGGAGCTCAAATCCAAGAAAATCTAATTTGAATTTGACGAAATATCAAGAATGAACCAAATTAAGACTAAAAAGGTCAATCAGAAACCAAAGAAGGGAAACCTGGTGGCTATAACTAATTTTAAGTCAAATACACATATCTCAGCAAAATCTTTTAGAGCAACTTTTCTGAATTGTATTACAAAGATAGACTTCGTGAACAAAGCACTAATCAGTGAAATCATAGTCTAAGCCAGGGAGAATTAAGATTGTTAGCCAGAAAAATATTTATAAAAGTTCCTCGTAAGGCCCAAAGGTTTGACGTATTCCATCACCTTTGGAAAAGTTAGACCTCCATCGCTATTCAGAGTAGACAGAAGAATTAGAACTACACAATGAATATCTATCCTGACTATAAAACAAGTGGTAGAGCTCGGGTTCCAAAAGAGAGACAAGAGGGAGAATAGACTCATCAGCAGAAGAAACTGGCAATGAGTTTGAAAGCTCAAGAAGCAGAGAGGCAATTCCACAAGGAGCTGAAAGAATTGGTTAAATTGTGGGGAAATCATACAATCTTTGTATAAAGCTGGCCAGGGAATACTACCTCGTCTAGTTTGAAATCAAAAGGAACCTGCAGCTCTGCTGGGTGAGCAGGAGGTCTGGCTGCTTAAATCCACCTTCCAATTTTAGACCAATCCAAGAGATTCCCAAAGACTCCCAGAGCCAGTGAGAAAACTGTCTCCCTCAGCCAAAGAGCTACCCTTGGAACGTTGCTGGAGCTATACATCTTCTGGGGGTTTACGGGGGTCCAGAGGACATACAATATGTCAAGAGAGTGACCCCTTCGAAAACCAAAGCTAGTGATTTATTTTGCTGACCTCTTGTGGCAAATATAAAGTAGAGCAAAAAGTTCCCAAGTTGTCCTGGATCTTGTCAAACTTTTTAATTGTTGTTGGATCTGCACTGATTTAGGCAAGTGGAGAGGATTCCATCACACTCCCAGTTTGTGCTTGTGGATGATGGACAGATTGTGCAGAGTCAAGAGGTGAGTTAATTGTTGCAGAGTTTTTAGTCTCTGACCTGCCTTTGTAGGCATAACATTTACAAGTCATATCCAGTTCAGTTTCTGATCTATGGTAACTCCCAGAATGTTGGAAGTGAGTAATTCAGGTGATGGCAATATCATTAAATGTCAAGAGGTGATGGTTAGAGCCTCTCTTGTTGAAGATGGTCATTTCCTGGCACTTATGCAATGCGCATGTCACTGTCAATCCAAGTATGGACATTGTTCAGGTCTTCCTACATTTGGACATGAACTGCATCAGCATCTGAGGAGATGCTGCACATTGTGTGGTCATCAGCAAACATCTGCATATCTGATTTTATGACAGAGGGAAGTCATTGATGAAGCAGCTGAAGATGGTAGAACCTCAGACATTCGCCTAAGAAACTCCAGCACTGATGTCCTGGAACTGAAATGATTGATCTCCAACCATCACATTTTACTCCTGTTTTTGCCTCATCAAGGCCCTGCAAGACTAGCATAACCTCTCCAGTTTTTATTTAATTCCTCTTACTGTACATGCATACTAACATTTCTCAATTCATGTATAAGGACAACCAACTCCTTCTGAATCTCAAAGCTCTGCAATTTCTCTCCATTTAGAGATTCGATTTATTACTGTTACATGTATTAACATACAATGAAAAGTATTGTTCCTTGCATGCTATACAAAGCATACTGTTCATTTAGAAGGAAATGAGTGCAGAATGTCGTGTTGCAGTCATGGCTAGGATGTAGAGAAAGATCAACTCAATGCAAGGTAAATCCATTCAAAAGTCTGACAGCAGCAGGTAAGAAGCTGTTCTTGAGTCAATGGACCCTATTTTACCAATGGGTGTGAAAACGTGGTAAGGTCAGATAGGAGCCATTATCACGTTTCGCACCCTCATCCATGCACGTTGCCACTTTACCGAAACTTGGGAATGGCGGCGATCTGCTTCATGCCCAAAACGGGTGCAACGGTGATTTAAATGTATTTACATGCATTTAAATTGAATTAATGAACTGCCCACCCAACTTTATCAGCATTTCCCCCTTTACTATCATGTTTGCCAATTCAAAACCACGCCATAATGGACCAACTGAATAAAAGTCTGAATCAGTGAGGAGGTGAGTACATGACAGCTCTCTGCTACTCACTGATATATTTTTGTTGCAGCCATTTCATTGTCCCAGTCGGTGGCGGCTCTGCAAGCGTCTGGGAGGGGAGGGGGGGGCTGTTGCTTTGCACGGTCTCCAATATTTGTTCTGCAGCACGGACCCGAGTCTCAGCACTGACCTCGGGTCTTGCAGTGTTGCTGGATCCTTGCACTGCAGCTCACTTCAGGTTGAAGGATGTGCACAAAGCCCTTGCAGATCGCACTGCTGCAATCCTCCAACTTTACCACGGGCTGAGATTGTGTGGAGCATGTGGCTGGGGGGATTGGGGAGCATGGGGGGGCTGTGATTGTGTTGAGCATGTGGCTGGGGGAATGGGGGGGTATGGTGGGGCTGTGATTATCGCTGTGCTAGGGGCAAGCAGCTTTGCATGATTTCCACATTTGTTCACTTCCACCTCCCCGCAACACCATCCTCCCTCCCTGCTTTTCAGAATGACGAGGTGGCATTTGCAGTGCAACCAACCGATCTTGCTGTTCACTTGGTCACTGCCAGAGCTGAGGAGGAGGACATGGAGGGAGGATTGCGGGCAATCCGGGCCGTACCATGTGCAGGAGCCGAGGGAGATGACCATTAGAGGCAGGAGGTGGCCACCCATTCACCCAGAATGGGGATATAGGAGAAGGAGGGAGCAGAGACCCTAGCAGTCCTGCGCACGAGTGTCGGACACCGTATGCTGCCGACGTCTCCTACTCCGAAAGGAGACCATGCGACACCTCTGTGCAACCTGTGGTAGGAGCTGGTGCCTGGGGGCAGGGGTGGGCACCCAGTCTCAGTGGCTGTCAGATTGATGGTTACTCTGATCTTCTTGGTGTCTGGCTCCTTCCAGAGCACGAGCAGAGATGTCTGTGGCATCTCCCAGTCCTCAGTCCACACCACTGTTAAGCAAGTCACTGAAACTCTGTATGCCCGGGCTGGGCAGTACATCAAATTCTACCTGGACCAGCCCCATCAGGAAGCCAGGGTTTGTTGCAATTGTGAGGATGCTGAATGAACAGGGGGTTTGTCGACTGCACCCATGTCACCCTCAGGGCCCCCTACAGAATCCACGATGATTCATTAATAGGAAGGGGTTCCACCCCCTATGTGTACAAATCATGTGTGACCATAACATGACCATCATACACGTCTGGAGTCAAGGTCAGTGCTGAGACTCGGGTCCGTGTTGCAGAACAAATATTGGAGATCGTGCAAAGCAACAGCCCTCCTCCCCTCTCAGACACTCGCAGAGCTGCCACCGACCGGGACAATGAAACGGCTGCAACGACAATACATCGGTGAGTAGAGAAGAGCTGTCGGATGTGAGGCAGTGGACATGACAGCTTCACTGTAAGGAGCTCGGACATCCCACAAACATTTGATGAGGAATCCAAGCTGCAGGGCTGGCTCCTGGGTGATATGGGTTACCGGCTTCGGACATGGCTGATGATGACTGTGCGGAGGCCTTTGTCTGAGGCGGTGACCCAATATAATGAGGCCCATGTAGCCCCCCACGTGACAGTAGAGAGGCGCATTTGGCTCCTCAAGATGCAATTCTGGTGCCTGGACCAATCTGGAAGGCCCTCCAGCACAGCCCCCTGATCTCCTCCCTCATCGTGCTGGGGTGCTGTACCTTGCTCAATCTGGCTCTGGAGCGACGTGAGCTCTTGGAGGAGGAAGGGGACATGGAGAATAACCAGCCGGTAATTATTGGAGAGGATGACCAGCACGAGGAGGAAGAGGACAATGGAAGGCTGGCATCTCAGCTGAGGCATGCGAGGGTGGCTTGGGGGGCTCTGATAACTAGGTGGTTCAGTTGCTAGGGGATGGGGATTATGGGTTCCATTCCACCTCCCCAACTCCCAAAAAAATGCCTTCCGTTTATTCTGCACATTGTCACACCAGAATGGAGGGCCTGGGTGCTCTGTGCTCGCAATATTTTTTCCAAGCAGAAAGATGATAACAACTCACTAAGCACCATTTTGATGATGTCTTTGTGCAAACCAGTCTGACTCCCACCTGAAATCTATATGCATGCTGCGCCCATACCTATCTAGTGGGTAAGGGATCTGAAACCCCCATATAGGGCCTTGGGGCAGGCGGTTGGGGGAATGGGAGGTCATCACTCGTGGGTAATGAGAGACCAATGGCTTCCTTTTCTCAGTCACTCTGCATTGAGGGGCCTCCCCAACTGATAGCACTACAAGGCATTTGTTGGGTGATTATCAATGGGGCAAGAATCCTATTCGAAACAACCTATAGCTGTTGTGGAGAAAAAGATATTTATTTACAATAAAGGTGTTCAGATAAGCTGGTAAAACACACAAACTTGTGAAAAGAAAACACTAAGTTGCTTAGAGTCATTTCTAGCTAGTGCAGCCCTTCATCTGTGCCATCTCAGCGCAACTACAACTTCCTAACCTTACACTGCCTCGCATTAGACCTCAGTGACTCCCCAGAATGTACATGGAGGGGGCCAGCTGCCGACCTCGTCCCGTGGCCTGTGATGCACATTGTGGCCATTCTCTAGAGGTCCTGGACCTTGAGGGCCCTGGCCAGCTCCCAGGTGTCTGGGATTTTTCCATGACAACCTCTTCATCCCGTTGCCCCTGAGATGCCCCACTGTCAAGAAGGGAGAAGTCGGAAGATATTGCCATAGCCACAGTCTCCTGGCTGGAAGGCCCCAATGTGGACTCATGCCCTTCCTCCTCCTTGGGGTCCCTTCAGGTCCCTGGCATTGCCAGTCCTGAAGGACAACCTGCATCCTACCCAAGTGTCAACCCCTCCGCGATAGCCACTTGAGTCATGGGCCATCTTTCAATGGCTGCAGCAAGTGTTTTCTAAGCCTGGGCCATGCTCTGCAAGCCTTCAGCCATGGCCCTCTTTTCACATTTTCCTATATTATACTCCATTTATCAGATCTTTGCCCAATTATTTAACATACTTATTTATTTTTTGTAGCCTTCTTATGTCCACTTCACAATTTACTTTCCTGCTTATCTTTCATCCAAATCAATGATTATAGTTGTAAGCAGTTGAGATCCCAGCACATATCCCTGTGCCATACCACTTGTTACATCCTACCAAACAGAAAATGATCCATTTACGCCAACTGTCTGTCTCCTGTTAGCTAGCCAATCTTTTATCCATGCTAATATATCATCCCCTACATCATGAGCTTTCATTTTCCACAACAACTTTTGATGTGGCACCTTAGCAAATGTCTTCCAGAAATCTTAGTACATCAACTGGTTCCCCTTTACTCACAGCACATGTTACTTCTTCAAAGAACTCCAATAAACTGTTTAAATATGATTTCCCTTTGACAAAACCATGTTTACTATGCAATTACCTTAACTTTTTCTAAACTATAATATGTTTAATAATAGTTTCTACCATTTTCTCTACGACAGATGTTAAGTTAAATGGCCTGTAGTTTCCTATTTTCTGTCTTCCTCTCTTTTTTGAATAAAGGAGTTGTATTTACTATTTTCTAATCTAATGGAACCTTCCCCAAATCTGGGGAGTTTTGGAAAATTGAAACCAACTCATCAACTAGTTCTATTTTTATGCCCTTATTATTGCCCTTATTTAATTTTAAAATACTAGTCTTAGACCCACCCTTCTCTCTTCAAACTGAATATAAAACTCAACGATATTATGATCCTGCTATCACATGGCATCTCCACTAGAAAGCTTATGTGAGTGGACAAGGACAGAATGTGGAAAAATGTGAAATTATTCATTTTTGGAAGAAAAATCAGAAACATAAGTATTTCTTAAATGGTGAGAGGTTGAGAAGTATTGATCTCCAATGAGACCTGGGTGTCCTTGTTCATGCTTCACTGGAAGCTAACATGCAGGTACAGCAAGAAATTAGGAAGGCAAATGGCCTTTAAAGGTTCTGAGTACAGGAGTAAAGCTATCTTGCTGCAATTGTATAGGGCCTTGATCAGAGTATTGTTTACAGTTTTGGTCTCCTTATCCAAGGAAAGATGTATTTGTCATAGGGGGAGCTCAATGAAGGTTCACCAAACTGATCCCTCGGTGGGCAGAATTGTCCTTTGAGGAGAGGCTGAGAAGACTGGGCCTGTATTCTCAAGACAGACCATAAGACATAGGAGTAAGAGTAGGCCATTTGGCCCATCGGATTTGGAAGAGTGAGATGTGATCTCATTGAAACTCACAAAATTCTTAGGGAGCTTGAGAGGAGGGATGTCTTCCTACCTCAGGATCAAGAACCAGAAGTCACAGTCTCAGAATAAAGGGTCAGCATTTAGGACTGAGATGAAGAGAAACATCTTCACTCAGAGGGTGTTGAATCTTTGGAATTCTCTACCCCAGAGAGATGTGGAAATTCAATCACTGAACATGTTCAAGGTAGAAATTGATAGATTTCCAGAAATTAGACATTTGGGGAGAGTGGAATATTGTGGGGAGAAGGTATTGTGGTAAAAAAATCAACCATGATCTCGTTGAATGACAAATCAAAATCAAGGATCTCAATAGTCTATCCCTGCTCCTAATTCCTACATTATAGAATCTAGAGCCATAGGATCCCTAAGGTACAGAAAGGGGCCATCTCACCCATCAAATCTGCACCAACTCTCCAAAACAGCATCCCATCCAGACCCACTGTCTGCTCTACGCCATGCATTTACCATGACCTATCCACCTAACATACACACCATCAGGCAATTTAGTATGCCCAATCAACCTAAGCCACACATCTTTGGACTGTGAGAGGAAACTGGAGCACTCAATGGGAACTCACGCGGACATGGGGAGAAAGTCCAAACTCCATAATGATATTGAGTGCAGACTGGAATTGAACTTGGGGTCATTGCTGCCGTTCTTTTGTTCC